>JANAVB010022397.1:10653009-10969038 GCA_029216955.1 Iris pallida
CTGAGTTGGTTTTTGTGTCCTAACTGTATCCAAAACTGGACTGGACACGCAGCACAGAGCCATGCTCGGATGCCTTGCTACCCGAGCCCCATTTCTTCCTGTGTAGGCCACGTGGACATGTGCTACTTGGCACAGAGAGGGGGGCCATCACTGATAGACCCCCCCCTCGAGTTTTATGACACCTCATGTCGTGACGGACACGAAATCATGAGTGTATTGAAATTATACTGCACTGTTACGCGCGAAAATCCTCCACTGACATGCACTTCATGTCACACAAGGATACGTCATGGACACAGTACAGACACATGTACACGAACCTTGACACCTGGGCTACCTATTGGATACGTGCACGTGACTCAATGTGGAGTGTGTCGTGTCCTATAGGGCTCGACACCTAAGAGCAAGCCTGTGCACGAACAGGTTCTGATACCATGTTTTTCTTGTATTTGGATACTTCGTATCCATCATATGGACACAAAATCCTTTCCCATGACACGTATGCATTTGTGTAACACCTGTGCACACACTAATTTAATATTTATTTGAATTTTATTTCGAATTTGGGTATCTCGATATTGGTCTGAACTGAGAATCGGGTATATAGCTGATAATTGGGTTTATGTGATTCAATGTTTATTTCAGATATGTTATCATAACTGGTATATAATGATTCATGTTTAGGTTGTATGTTTGGTTTTCATTCTTGCAATTGGGTTAACTTTTGAAGGAACTGTCATTCACTGATAACTTGAACTAAATAGAGATAATGGCATGGGGTTATACATATATATGTGTGTTGATTGAATGAGAGATAACATGATAAATTTCCTGAGATTAGAGCACTCTCACTGCTATACACACAATCTGAGAACACACACACATATTTTACTGCTATTGACTGAAACCTGAATACACACATATGTAACTCACACACACACCCTATCATACTGTGTACGGATACACACACACACACATCCTGTCACTCCCAACTGAACACACACACAATTGACACTCACACACACATGTCACTCACTAAACACACACACACATATGTGAACTGTACACACACACCCTCATCTCACTAACAATGTTGACACACACACTCACCCCCTACTTACATATATGTATATCATGATTGTGCCTTGTTTGTGTATTAGGCACTAGCCTATATGAATACCCATGTATATATATTGTATAAGGATGAATATGCATAGTTTATATTTGTGTGTGATAACTTGTTAGGGTTTTGATTGTATTTGAGTGCTAGCCTAGGCTTGGTTAGGCTTAGTGAGACTTGATTGGAATAGGATTGGCCTAGTTGACCTAGTTTGACTAATGAAGTTGACTAGAGTTGACCAAGAGTTGACTTTAGTCTAGAATGACCTAGAATTCATATAGAATATACTGTAAAGTTTAATATTATCATTCTGGACATGTTGTGACCTGTATTGCTCTAAATAGGACTCATCTACTCTGTCTGGACATATATACTCATCGAATACTCAGGATACCAGGCAAGTACATTCTTTGATCGTTTCATACTTGATAGAATTTATATTTATGCTCTAGATTACTTTACTTGATGTTGTTACGTTGTTAACACGGATTGGTACTATATGGATCCTTTCATGAGATGTTATCTCCCTCGGGAGCATCGGGTTATGTCATGTCATGTGCATTTTGCTTTCATCATGTACTCCGGTGCTTTTACCATTCATGTACACTCTTGTGATTCATGTACTCTCATGTTCACAGAGCCCCTCATGTATACTTTATGTGTACCCATTTATGGGCCCCCATGTGAAATCATATACAATAACATAACTTGTCTGGATCCTTGTGTATTGATTGGGGTACGGGGGAGTATAAATGGTCATGTGAACAATTCCAAAGTAGTGTAATCATGTGCAAACTCTTAGAATAATCATGTGTAAATTCAAACCATTCACATGTCTATCTTGTACTCTACATCACTAGCCACTGTTAGCTCTTTACTTATAGTAGATATTCCTTTACAGTTATCTCTTTTACTTCATATATATTCTCCAGCGTTTCATGTATCTTACTCTTTAGCATATTTACATATCATGTCATATTATGAACTGCGTGAGATGTATTGTGCTCGTTTCTGTCCTGACTGGACCTATTAAAATATTACAGATGACGTTGAGGAGTTCTGTCCTATATACTATAGAGCAGGCCTAGATGACACCTGTGAGCTGGACTCCCAGGAGGATCCAGCCCTTGCAGAGGATATTACCCCAGTAGTCTAGGCTAGTTAGCTAGACTAGTTATCTTACTTTATTGTCTTATCTTATTTTGGATACATTATGTACTTATTTGGGGATTTTGTTATTTTGGATGTTGTGGAGATGCTATCTTAGACTCTTAGACTTCTTCTCTTATTGTATTTCATTTGGCGATTTTCATATCTATCTATCTTATCGTACTTTCTACCTTAGCTGTGATTGAGTTGTACATTTCTATATTGTCCTCCATTCGGAGCGTATACATTATACATGTACCTTATAATTATTAAATGTATGTGACATAGGACAGCGTTCTACTGTCGATACTGTGGCGTAGGCTGGATATACCCACTTCTCGTGCCCCTACACTGAGTGCGGGTCGTGACAGGAAGACCCGTAGTCAACAACATAGAGTTTATCATCTTTGTCAATGTTATGTTTTTCCTTTCTGCAACTCTATTAGATTGAGAAGAATATGGAGCGGTTCATTGACAATTCTATATTCTTTGCAGAACGATGCAAATTCAGTAGAACGGTACTCTCTGTCTCAATACTTCTGAGTCCTTTGAGTTTTTGTCCAATTTGATGCTCGACTTTAGCTAAATTCTTTGAAGTTCTCGAATGTTTCATCTTTCAACTTGAGTCGATAGACAAATTTGTATTTTAAAAAGTCATTCATGAAAGTAATATAATATTTTATCCACCCTTTATGGAGTAATGCCTGATTTTATAGATATCTGAGTGTATCAACTCCAAAATATATGTACTTCGGTTTACCCTTTTGAACGACTTTCTAAAAATCTTCATCTACGCATAGATTTTACACTTTTCCACTTCCTTACCCCTCATTTAGAGATAAGTCTTAGACTAGACATTTTGTTAATATGTTTATATTGCACATATCCTAGTCTATGATGTCACAACTCAAGAGGATAACCATAAAAAGAAACTACATTGATACTAGAAGAAGTTACAAATTGTAGTTTGAACATCCCTTCGGTACAATAAGCTTTTTCAAAATATGCTTTTTTATAGGATGACGCTAAAATTTTGTACAACATTCTCAAATTTGTACAACACAATACCCTTTTTGAGATTAGGTTCTTCTCAATCATTGGTACGTGCTTCATATTCTCCAAGGTAAGTGTATTTCCCGAAGTCAGCTTCAGTACCACCATCCCGATCCCTAGAACTTCATATTGTGACTTGTTTGCCATAGAAACCTTCTCTAAAGTGGGGTTCGTATTTGGTAAACAACTCCTTATTTGAGCACACAGCATGACGCTCCCATGTACACCCACTAGTCATTGTCTTCTCTAGATGAGTCAACTTGGGCAATCATAGTAACCAAGTTAATTGCACCTTGCTCTTTTGGTTTTGGCTTGGTCTTGGACATGTACTCCTTCTTAAAGTGGCCTCCTTGCCACAATTGAAACATGCCTTGTTGTTGCCGGACTTTGTCTTGAACGAGGCCAACTTCACCTTCAGATGATTGAAGTCATTTTTCTTATTGTTGTAGGAAGCCTTTTGCTTCCCCTTTGAGTCTCCAAACTGCACCATGTTTATCTTAGCAATTTATTTGTGTCAACTTTGATTTGACCTCTGGCTTTGTCTTTGATGCGAATCGAGTGCATCAGATCCTCTAGCTGGATCTCCATCTTCTTTCGATACATGTCTATTTTGAACTTGATCCACCCCGGAGGAAGCTTGGTGACGATAACACCAACCATGAACTTATCTTTTTTGTTTCATGCCTTCCTCCTCAAGTTCTGCTGCAACTTCAGTATTTCTTTGTCTTGAAGCAGCATGACCTTCTCATCTTCAAATTGCATTATAAAATTATTCCGATGAGATGGAACTTAGATATCTTCTCATCTATCATGTAGTTCTTCTCTAGAAACTCCCAGAGGTATTTCACACTAACCTTCTTGATGTATGATTCTACCATAGCATCATCTATAGCATTCAGAATCAACAGTTTGCAGAGGTTGTCATCTCTCTTACACTTTAATTGCTTGTCAACTGTGTTAGCAATGACAAACACAACTTCAGTTTCTAGAATCTTTGGCTCAGGTTCCGTCAATACATATCCAACATTTTTACAAGTTGAAAATTAAAAAAATCTTCCCCTTCCAAATATTGTAGTGTTCTCCGTCAAACTTTTTAAGTTTGTGAAAACTTGTATCGATGATGATGGATCTTGTTTTTAGATTGTTATTGCCGAGGCTCAAAGATGGATGGAAAACTATGAGAGATTGTCACAAGTTTTCTTTTTTCTAAACCGAAATGGTTTAAAATATCGGTCGATACCGATCCGATATGGTCGATACCGATACGGTTACGCATGTCCCGAACCGATATCGATCGATACCCGATACTGACGATATCGAAATTGAGAGTCTCTTTTTCGGTCAATTCGATAAATAAAATTAAACGAAAAAAATAAATCAACAAGGGTTTAAAGCATAATAAGGTTGTAAAAGCATGCAAAAGAAGAAAATCAATCTATTGTATGTAAACCAATTGGTAAGGGTGAATATATTTTATTTAATTTTAAAACTACTAAGAAATAGCACTGAAAATACTTAAATTATGCCTAAATGTATAAAATATATGTTTTCAAATGTAAATAATTTATTAATAATTATTTGTTTTCCGATACCAAAAAATTCGATACTCCGATCTGAAACCGTCGATACTATCGATATCGCAGATACCAATACTCATAGGAATAGTCCGATACCGATACTGTGAACCTTGCATGAGATATTAAAAATCATGATAGAACCCGAGCCCAACAAAATCAAAATGAAGATGATACAACTGATGGAAGAAGATTACAAACTAACGAGACACTTGCAAAACAGAAGCCTGTTAAAATTAAACATGTTCTTCTCTTTGCAATGACAGTTGCTACAATGAGATAGAATTGTTACAAGTTCTAGAATTGAAGACAAAACAACAATGTTGACAACTTGTTGGGGGTGATGAAGATCACCGTTGCTCAAAGCAAAATTTGCCCTCTTTCGATGATTTGCTCACATGAACCAACAAGTTCACGAGATAAACTTCTGAAACGCTCTTTTGTCAACTCCTTGAAGAACTCGAACGATGAACTCCTTGGACTCCTTCAATTGCAGCCGCTCCTCTCTTTTGCTCTCTCTTTTCGTATACGTTCCAAGAGAGAAGATGAGGAGAATATATATAGGGGATGGAAAACCCTAACCCTCACTACAAAAATTTGTCAGTTTAGCGACGTTTCCAAACGTCGCTAAAAACATCAAAAAAGTCGCTAAACATTTTTAGAGACATTTTCTCGCGGTCGAAAAAACCAAAGACATTAATCAAAAATCCATCGCTAAACATCGCTACAGCGACGTAATTTAGCGACGATAAGTACGTCTCTATTTAGCGACGAATTACCGACGTAAAGATATCGTCAGTAATGAGCGACGTTTAGCGACGTCGATGCTGACATCATTCATAATGCCATATCATCCATTTAGCGATGTTTAGCGACGTTTATGCAGTTTAGCGACGTTTCTTAGCGTCGCTAAAAACATAGCTAAACTGTAAAAAAATTGAATTTTTTTCTTCCAGAATTGATTATCCCTATCACAGTACAAACACAAACCCTTTCACATTACAAACACATTCACAGTACAAACACAACATACCCCTGGGTTCGTCGACCCCTTCGGTGGAACACTCAACACCGGTATGCAGATGAAACACAATGATAATTAATGCAGAAAGAAGTAATGAGAACAAAATAATAAAATCCACAAACTAAACTCAAATATACAATTGTCATAACCGTCAAGTACTACCAAATATCTCCAAACACCACTCAAAGTGTACCAATAAATATACAAACGGCCATAAATGGCTAGTACAATCCAAAAAAAAAGAAAAACTACTGATCGCCATGAGGAGGAGCGCTGCCAGAAGCCTGTCGTCACAAATGAAGGAAGGCTTCATACTCCTCCCGTGACACGGTGACCATATCCTCCCGTGCAGTGCCCGATATAGATGATGCTCCTGACGTACCAGTAGGCTCACGTCGCTCCGCCAGTTCGCGGAGCCGTGCATCGTAACTCTCCGTCACCAGAACGAATGTCCTCTGCTACTGCTCTGCGGCCCTCTGCTGCTGCTCTACGGCCTCACCCAACCTCTGCTGCGACGAATCCATATCCTCGGACATCCGTCGTAGCGACTCTATGCTACGCTCAAGATGATCAAAATGTGTCATGAGCGCATCATCATCCGTCTGCAGCTGCGACTGCGACATCATCTTCTATAACATCTTGTCACATAGAGTTGCGAGCTGTACATCGACGGTCTCCTGGGCTCACAGCGACTCCCGAGTCTGTGGGGCACCGTGCACACTAGAGGGGGTCCTAGAGGCCTGTGTCGCAACGTAGGCACCGTAGGAGCCCGTACCATAGTATGTACCCTTCTGCATACCACCAATGGCCTTCTTCCACAGCTCGTCATCCGACTGAGCTGCACGGACCGGAGGGTGCTGGGAAGTACTAGCACATCCCTCTGACTGTGTGCCGGCCTCATGAAGCCTCAAAAACTTGGCCTAGAAAAATGTCTATATCGTTAAGGTGTATGTGTGCATAGTACTTATTAAATCTTAGGTTGTTATTACTATTTTTTTACAAATATATTGATTTCTCTACGTAACTCAAAATTATTAGTAATTAACTAACGGTAAGTAAAACTTACGTAGGTGTCCTTCGCCTTGTCATCCACAAAGCTCTCCCCCCTCCTATGCATGGCGAGGAACACGGTAACCATATTCGCGTCCGCGCTAGACTGAACCTGTTATGAAATTAATATATGATTTGTTATTTAAGTTGAAAGAAATATATTACTATAATAGAAAATTATATGTATACAACGAAATACGTTCCAACTGAGTAAAGGACTCCATAATAGAATGCGACCACCACACCACAATGACCCCGCCTTTCGGGATCGTTTTACCTTCGCCGACTTCCCCTTATACTTTTTTTCCTCGAATCTCACTTTTATTACAGCCCAATCGGCGACAGAGATCCAACCCTGAATAGGCTCCCCCCGTTGTTCGCGACCCTTTTGGTTGTCGAGCGCGTCCCGGATCAACTTGATGGCGATGGAGGAAAAGGCGGCATGGATAGCTGCGGCACGGTGGGCCGGGAAGAAGTACGTCCTCCTAAAAAAATTAGGGTACATAAGTTATACGATAATAACATAACCTATTAAATATTAAAATTAAATAAACTTTTACCGAGAAGTGCTTAAACCAGAAAGCCTTCCTTTCAGTCGGGACATCCCTCTAGTTTATCCAGGGGCCCCCATAGTACTGCCTCAAAAATGTGCCCAGCTTCCTGTGTACGGACGAGTGATAAAACCTGTAAATTGAAAATTGAAGTCATTAAAAAAGTAGATGTATACTTATAAGAAATTAAACAAATTAAATTACCATTTTACTTACCGCTTTTCAACTGTCCAAATCTCCATCCTCAAGTCCCCCTCCGGGCGACACGAAGGATCGGTCACATATGGAAGCTGTACCGCGGCTTCGGCCTGCACTCCGGCCTCCTCCTCACCCTCACGAGTAGTGTCGACCTCAAGAACAGTCGACAGTCCTGGCGAGTAACTAGAAGGAGTGATCCGCTCTGGCCTGGAACTGCTGCTAGAACCAGGAGTAGAGCCACTACCGCCGACGAGACTGGCAGCATACAATAGAGTTTGGGGGGAGGACCCAGTAGGAGTACATGTAGTCTGATCAGGACGCCGTCCTCCTCGTCTCCTTAAACCAGAATCGTGGAAACTAAGTGATCCACGTCATCCTGCCATATCTGAGAAAATCAAATACAAATATAATGAGATGTGATAAGTATATGACATATATGAAATATACTTAGAGAGTACCATGGTTGTGGACATTCATAATTGGACTTTGGTGTCTCCTCAGCTGCGTCACGATTGTCTGGATCGAAACTAGGTCCTGCAGCGTCGAAGACCATGTTCACATACTTATTGTCGAAAGTACCATGGTTGTGGACATTCATATATGGGTCCACATAAGGATCCTTCTCGAATGCTAAAGGTACAAGCTCTCCGTGTGCGGTCCACTGGTAGTAATTCGAAGCGAAACCCTTTGAGCACAAGTGATATGTCACATCCACTTCTGATTGAAACTTCATGTTATGACATTTTACATACGGACACTTAATTTTTCTGTCGTCCATGTATTAAAGAAATGCCTTCGTAAACTGGAGGAATTGTTCGACCCCGGCGATGTATTCATCTCGTGCATCGCACCTATCTTCGCGAAGGTAGTTGTACATCCACTAACGGTGTCACAGATATGTGGATATATCCATTTCTAGATATCTGCAAATATGAATAAACTCCAAAATTGAAACCAAAATTAGCCAAAAACGAAACTGAATCGAATCGAATAACATATTCGGTTATTCAGTGTCTCGACCATATAAGACCGAAACCGGACATGACACAAAACGTGTGTGGGTGGTCTCGACCCAACAACGTGTGTCTCGACCGTAGCCGACATAACCGAAACTGAACAATTAAGATCGAAACCGGTTTTTGGATTCGTCGGGTGCACGGTCTCGATCATAACCGACATAACCGAAACCGAACAATTAAGACCGAAACTGGTTTTCGGTTTTCGGATTCGTCGGGTGCACGGTCTCGACACAATACGTGTGTCCCAATCGTAGCCGACATAACCGAAATCAAACAATTAAGACCAAAATTGGTTTTCAATTTTCGGATCCGTCGGGTGCACGGTCTTGACACAATACGTGTGTCTTGACTGTAACTGACATAACCGAAATCGAACAATTAAGAACGAAACAGGTTTTTGGTTTTCGGATTCGTCGGGTGCACGGTCTCGACACAATACGTGTGTCCCGACCATAACCAACATAACCGAAATCGAACAATAAGATCGAAACCGGTTTTCAATTTTCAGATTCGTCGGGTGCACGGTCTTGAGACAATACGTGTGTCCCGATCGTATTCGACATAATCGAAACCGAACAATTAAGACCGAAACCGGTTTTCGGTTTTCGGATTCGTCGGATGCACGGTCTCGACACAATACGTGTGTCTCGACCGTAGCCCTAAAACTTTAGCCTACCCATTTTTCTCACCTATGTATGAGCCCTAGCTCTAATTATCATAATTTTTCTTCATCCTCTTGGAGATTCTTTCTTTCCATCCCAAAACCAAGCCGTAGCCCCTTCACCACTTCAATCGACAGCACTCCGGCCATCCCGATCGTCGATGTGAGAGCACATACCCAAATTAATCGATTTAAAGGGGGAAAGAAGAGATACCTCATGGTGGGGGAGTTCCAATCGGTCACAAGAGAGGGGAAAGGGGCCGGAGGATTGGTCGCCGGAGAGAGAGGGGTCGCCGGAGGGCTTGGGTCGTCGAGAGGGAGAGGGGCACGCGGGAGAGAAAGAGGGGGGAAATTTTTAATGATCGGGTTTCGGCCTGACCTAATATTTATTTAAAATTAGCGACGTTTATCCAAACGTCGCTAAATACATCGCTGATAGCGACGCCTAATTTGTGTCGCTATGAACGTCGCTGTAACGCCCCAGTCCTAAAATATAAGGACTAGTAACGTAATCATGCCAGCTGCATACATACGAAGTCTACTCCGATATATGGAAACTCAAATGTATACATAAGCTGTACAATGTAGTAATCCAAGACAAACTAAATCTCATCCACAATAAAAAGATTAATAATAAAAATTAACTTGAATATTTATGGTACAATCGTTGGGCAGAGACAAAGTCCACTACCAACTATCAAAATAAGATAAAGTATACAAGAAAATGATCCATGAAAATATCAAGACGAACCAAGAGCGATCATCTTCGAAGGAATGTAGAAGACCACAATCTTGGCTAGAACACCTACAGTAAACCATGGAAGCACACACCTGGAGAGATTACCAGGTCCTCAAAGTGACATAACAAGACACATAATATCATGCCAATAACTGAATAATAAAAGCTCAACGGAAAAGTATGCATGAGTAAAGGTTCATATCCATTCTATATGGAATGCACTTTAGAAGACAACATTCTACGCAGGAGCTTAGGTGTTCAGCATAGATGGAGAGAGAGTGGTAGTAGGTAGCGCTCATAAGAGACACTATCGACCATGGGCAGAAAGTAGCACTCATACGAGAACTATCGGCCCCGGGGCAGTAAGTAACGCTCATACGAGACACTATCTGCCCAAATCTATGTGTGTACTGAACATGTAGCCCCTACGATAATAACTGTCTCCTCCCTCCCCATGATACTATACATATGTCGACTCCACGATACTGTTTAATCCTTAATAACTGCCAAGTCTTCTACACAATCTATTGGCAGTTACATCATAACGCACGGCCTATACGCACCGATGTACGGTTGGTACGCAAGTCCGAAACTATATGCGACTCACAACTAACACACAACCCGTGGCACATCGTGACAGTTTATGAGATGCTCTAAACATATGGTGGTCCCTTAACTCTAAGCCAATTGCATAAAGTATAATAATTTGTATCTATATATAGTTTTAAAAGAACAACATTTTATTTGCTAAAAATAAGAAAAAGCATGCATGATATTGAGCAAAAAATTTAAACAGTAAAGGCATGGTGTCTTGCCTGATGTGTCGCCTGATGTGGTGTAATGTTCTGACATGTTCCGTTTTGTCCAATAGCCAAGATCGATGTGTAAGAGTCCGAGATTCGCGAGAAAATAGTTAAGCATAATTAGTCGCGATCAAGGAGGATAATCATAAGAAGAATTAAAATACCATACATACATAACTATTTTGAAAAATATTTATTATCTTTGAAACTATAACTTATGACCCAAAATATTTTTAGATAAAATATATTCTTGAAAGAAGTTACCTTATTTAACATAATTTTTAAGAAAATACATGTAAAGTTGAAATATCTTTAGGCAAATTCTAAGTTTATAAAAATAGGTTTTCTAGGTAGTAAAATATTTGTAGAATAATATTTTAAATAAAGAAGATATTTTAAGGCTAACCAAAATTTTAAATTTTACATAGATATCTCTAACCCCCCCTAAAAATATAATTCTTCACTATAACATCTTTAATTATAAACTTACTGTTAAGTAGAATAATAATAGTAATAATAATAATATTATTAATATTAATAATATCAATGATGATAATATCAATAATAATAATAATAATAATAAAAATAATAATAAAAGGACCACAGCTGTTCTTAAGGAAAGAAAGGAAGAGAAAGGGAGTACAGAGAGAAGAGAAAGGGAGAAAATGGGGAGATTACCGGAGGGGAGAGGCGCACGGGGTCCGTCTGGGAGGAGGCGGCGCCGGTGGTGGCACGGCCACCTGGGAAGAAGGTGGCGGCCGGGATGGCGGAAGCGGCAGAGCTCGGCGTGGAGGACCAGCTGCGCACGGGCTGGCCGCGCTGACGGCGGTGACGATAAAGTTTTCCGGCAGGGAGGAGAGTGGCGGTGAGGGAAGCTTCGTACGGTGGAGACTGTACACGCGGCCGGCGGTCAGAGGATGAAGGCGCGGCGGTTCGAGGGGTTCGGTGGCGGAGAATGCGACGGCACGGCTCCCTAGAACTGGGGAATTGGAGGGCCAACGCTGCTCCGGGAACGGGCAAGGCGGCGGAGGAGATGAAGAGGTATGCGGCACTGTCGAGCTGGAGGTAAGGGTGGTCGGCGAGGGGTTGATGTCGAGATGGTGACACGGAGTCGGAAGAGGCACGCCATGGTACGTCGGGCGCGGCGGTTAACCGCTCGGGGAGCCGAGGGCTGACGGAGGTGGCTCGTCGTCGGAGCTCTCAGCACTTGGCGGAAAGCTACGTCAGTGGCAGATCCTAAGGGAACAGGGAGGCACCGGTTCGCGGTGGCGCAGGAGCGGCGGTCGCCGGTCCGGGCCAGAGTAAGGTGATGGTTTTTCCCCCTCCTCCTTTCCTTCATGACGGTGGTGATGGTTTCCTTTAGGGTTTCGGTGATTGGGGGTTTCCTGTGGCTGGCGGCCAAAATTTGGGGAAGATGGTGGTAATGGTGGTGGCATTGTTGGCACGGGTGGTGCCGACAAGGTAGGGGGAAAAGTGGTTGGAGATTACTTTGCGGTGGTGGAGACGGGGTTTGTCGGGGAGGAGCGTGCTGTGGTGGTCGGTGTTGTCGGGAGTTGGATAAGGCAGTGGTGGCGGTGGTGCCTCGGCGGGGCGGTGGTTCTGGTATGGACGTGGTGGTTCTAATTAGGGTTAGGGATTGGGTCGTGGTGATTGTGTGTCCTGCGTGACACAAAAAATGAAGGAAGATGGTGTCCGGTGTGTCGGACACGGGTGATAATATCGTATTTGTAAAATCGATCAGTGGAAATGATGGACACCAACACGGTGCACAACACCTTTGTGGAGAAAATTTGTGGCATAATTGGTTGATGAGTACCTCTCCTTATATAGGAGGTGGAAATTTTCAGTTGGATAAGGATTAGGTTTTGTTTAACCCCAGTTAGATAATTCAATTTAAATCAATAAAATTAAATCCAAATTTAAATTCAATTCCAATTTAACTCTAGATAATCTAAACTCAATTTAATTATAAATTATATATTTAAACTATTTAAATTAAATCCATAAAATCAAATCGAGATTTTAAATGGCCACAAAAATTTTTAAATATATTTTCCAAAAATACCAATAATAATAATTTTGAAAATTATATTATTATTTAAAATAACTAATAAATAATTTATGAAATATATATGTATACACAAATAATATTTACACAAATATACTTTTCTAGTATAACATTTTAAAAGAATATTATTTATTACTATAACTGTATAAATGAAAGGCTTTTCATAAATAAATCATAAACTTGAAAATTTTGGTACGATAGCTAAAATAATTATTATATATATTATTTTGAATTTATAAAAATAAAAAAATGTTTTTCAAAACAAATATGTACGCTATCACATATTCGCACTCGTCGAGCAAATGCGAAACGCAATTCTCGCACGCTACGCAAATACGACAATGCGAATTTGTATGCGACGTGCAGATACGAAGCACAAAATAAATAAAAATATTTTAAAAAAATTGTAGTAGAAATTTAGGGGGTTTATATCCTACCCAACTTACAAGAATTTCATCCTCAAAATTTAGGAATAGGTAGGGTACAAGAATTTAACGATAAGAAAGTATGAACAATTCATTTGGCGAGACAAGGAAGCGGTGTTAACACAAGCATGCAATTAGAAAGTCATCATGGATATGGAATGGAATGAGGGTGCCAGTTAACACAATGAAACACGATAGAATTAAGGTTTAGAGTTTATTCATGATAAGTCATGAAATAACTAGATGAGGAGTTGACTAGATTCAGGGCAAGCAATTGAGAGAATATAGCCGTTTAGGTTTTAGAGTTGAATCATTCCAAGTTTCAAAAAGGTCATGAAAGTTGAATCTAGGGTCGAGGAAAAAGGACAAGTAGCTCAAGACGGGGATATAGTCATATTGGTTGGTCAGTGGTTAACTATCCCCAAGTATATACAAATATCATGGTCATAGGAGAAGGGTTTGGTCTATCTATCAATCACAAGCTTTGTCTAGGATAGTTAAAAGGTAAAAGCCAACAAGACTTCAAGGAGTATGTTTTGAATACCAATATGTTGTTCAACGACGATAGAAAAATTTCAAGTAGAATTGTTAAGGCAGTTGCGGATGAGACTCTAGGGGCAAGTTTGACTATGTCTCCATACGCGTAGAATAATATATGAAAAGCGAACCAAAGTGCAATAGGTTGATCAGACCATAGTGCACCGGTTCTGATTAGACAATATGTTAGTGAGCGCCCGCTCAAATAACAAATGTCTTGAACAAGCTCGGTAAATGGGTAAGCTTGCAAAACTAGGCTATAGTAGCAATATTGGTCAACATGGTAAAAACGTTGGCACGTGATATTAAGATTAAAGAAAGTGGAAAACTCCTTAAGAATTTAAGTCTTGTCCGATGTTGATTCCTATACAATCGGTCATATTGTTTTCTTGTTTAAGGTTTTGTTCGATCAATGAGATATGGTCCTCTAAGATCTATAGTCTAAGTAACTTATCAATACGGTTCACAAGGAAAAAGGTTGGTTAGGTCATGAAGTATTCTACCCAACTTACAAGAGATAAACTAGTAGTGTGATGGAACAATGAGTTTAACAATCAAGGTAAAATACAAAATTAGGCCTTTAGGGAGTCAAAGTAGAACACAATTACCTATCGGGTCGAAAGAATTGAGTCATGGTTGAATTGCTAATTGAAGTCAGGAAATAATTTGGTATCATGGTAATGGTTATAGTTTAGTTATTTTGATCAGAAAGTCATGTCAAGAAAATAGAGTACAAGGGGACGTGTTTTAGTGGGACATGATATACCTATATGAAGGTGGGCTCGTCTAGGTCTTGCATATGAAATTTGTTGGATGGAAAAGTCTAGTGTTGTGCTCCAAATATCCAAGTCACGGTAAATGACACCAAAGAATTTAAAATAGAAAGTGGGAGTTCATGAGTCAATGATTATCGCACAAAAGAAATGACCAAGCTAAAGCATGAAATCAAGATAATTCAGATTCTAGTAGATCAAGGTAAAATAAGTTAGGAATACAGTTTCTAGAGATATGATAGCCACTTGATGGGGTATGATTAAGGAACAATCTAATTATTTCTCAAGTTTCAAATGGTTAGAAGGTCACGATAAAATCTAGATTTGAGGAAATGTCGAGTGAGTCAAGATTGAGATATCTTCACATAGTTTGGCAGATGACATAACTACACTCGAGTATATACAACTATCATGGCAATTAATGAGGAATACTTGTATCCCATTAGGGTGACTTGCTTGCTTCTTGGTCCTCTACCAATATATGATCTAATTTCCAATTTTAAGTTCCTCAACAGTTCCGAAATACTATCTCAAGATGCTCCATCAAATATTTAATCATAACTTAAAGTTTAATTTCCTTTAAATAATTTCTAAATACCCTTCATCATATCTATTGCAGCACAACTAAACTTCCATAATAAGCCATCACTTTTAAAATTTCCAATTCTCAAATGTACCTCGAGATAAACTCTTAGCCTAGTTCATTAATCGCAAATCATGTAACTCGAATTAAATCTTTTTTGTACCAAAATTTAAATATCTATAATCAAGGCTTTAAACTTGAAATCTAATTAACTTTATAAATCATAGATCATATGACACAATTTAAAATTTGAATTTTTTCCTTCAAATTCGCTTTCATATCCTCCAAATATTTAAACAAAAATTTTTTTACCATCATCACTTCAAACTCAAAATTAAATAAACTTATAATTCGTACGACTCAATTTAAAACCTCAAGCTCTCTCAAACTAAACTTTCGTCTTCTCTAGTTGTTTAAAAATCATAATTAAAATTCCTTAAATAATCTCGAGATAAACTTTATAATATTACAATCCAAACTTTTAAAGTTAACCGTAATTCATGCGTCACAATTTAAAAACTTAAGTTATTTCTCAATCGATTTCATATCCCTAATAAATCATAACTATTTCACCATTTCAAAAAAAATCGTAAATCCAAAATTTTGTTTTCTAGATCTAGCTATCCTCTTGTGTATACCACCTTGTAATAACAAAATAATATTCTAACTATCCTTTGAAGGCGATAATATGCTACTACCCAACTTAGAATTAACTAATCCTTAAGATCATATTACTAGGAAAATAATACCTTTATGACTCAATTAAAATCTCAATGCATATTAATGGTCAATGTAATCCTTCTAGCCATGTGGTTGACCTATGAACATATACTAGTGTAGTCATCTTCCTATCAAGTGTGGAAATAAGGAGTATGGTAGGAAGAGCTTAAGCAAGATTTAGATCAAGGGAGTTGAACAAGCTTTGAAATTTAGAGTCAATGAAGGAGGTCAAGCATGTGGATGAGATTCTTAGATTATAATCCTATGTTGCAGGTTCATATCGGTACAGTAACGTAACCGAAGTGACAAACTAGACCTGCATAGGCCACCACAAAAATATGTAACACCCCAGTCCCAAAATATAAGGACTAGTAACATAATCATGCCAGCTACATACATACGAAGTCTACTCCAATATATGGAAACTCATATGTATACATAAGCTGTACAATGTAGTAATCCAAGACAAACTAAATCTCATCCACAATAAAAAGATTAATAATAAAAATTAACTTGAATATTTATGGTACAATCTTTGGGCGGAGACAAAGTCCACTACCAACTATCAAAATGAGATAAAGTATACAAGAAAATGATCCATGAAAATATCAAGATGAACCAAGAGCGATCATCTTCGAAGGAATGGAGAAGACCACAATCTTGGCTAGAACACCTGCAGTAAACCATGGAAGCACCCACCTGGAGAGATCACCAGGTCCTCAGAGGAACGTAACAAGACACGTAATATCATGCCAATAACTGAATAATAAAAGCTCAACGGAAAAGTATGCATGAGTAAAGGTTCGTATCCATTCTATGTGGAATGCACTTTAGAAGACAATGTTCTACGCAGGAGCTTAGGTGTTCAGCATAGATGGAGAGTGAGTGGTAGTAGGTAGCGCTCATAAGAGACACTATCGACCATGGGCAGAAAGTAGCACTCATACGAGAACTATCGGCCCCGGGACAGTAAGTAGCGCTCACACGAGACACTATCGGCCCAAATCTATGTGTGTACTGAACATGTAGCTCCTACGCTAATAACTGTCTCCTCCCTCCCCATAATACTATACATGTGTCGACTCCACGACACTGTTTAATCCTTAATAACTGCCAAGTCTTCTACACAATCTATTGGCAGTTACATCCTAACGCACGACCTGCAGGCACCGATGTACGGTCGGTACGCAAGTCAGAAACTATATGTGACTCACAACTCACACACAACCCGTGGCACATCGTGACAGTTTATGAGATGCTCTAAACATATGGTGGTCCCTTAACTCTAAGCCAATTGCATAAAGTATAATAATTTGCATCTATATATAGTTTTGTTAGAACAACATTTTATTTGTTAACAATAAGAAAAAGAATGCATGATATTGAGCAAGAAATTTAAACAGTAAAGGCAAGGTGTCTTGCTTGATGTATCGCCTGATGTGGTGTAATGTTCTGACATGTTCCATTTTGTCCAATAGCCAAGATCGATGTGTAAGAGTCCGAGATTCGCGAGAAAATAGTTAAGCATAATTAGTCGCGATCAAGGAGGATAATCACAAGAAGAATTAAAATACCATACATACATAACTATTTTAAAAAATATTTATTATCTTTGAAACTATAACTTATGATCCAAAATATTTTTAGATAAAATATATTCTTGAAAGAAGTTACCTCATTTAACATAATTTTTAAGAAAATACATGTAAAGTCGAAATCTCTTTAGGCAAATTCTAACTTTATAAAAATAGGTTTTCTAGGTAGTAAAATATTTGTAGAATAATATTTTAACTAAAGAAGATATTTTAAGGCTAACCAAAATTTTAAATTTTACATAGATAGCTCTAACCCCCCTAAAAATATAATTCTTCACAATAACATCTTTAATTATAAACATACTGGTAAGTAGAATAATAGTAGTAGTAATAATAATAATAATATTAATATTAATAATATCAATGATGATAATATTAGTAGTAGTAGTACTAATAATAATAATAATAATAATAATAAAAGGACCACAGCTGTTCTTAAGGAAAGAAAGGAAGAGAGAGGGAGTATAGAGAGAAGAGAGAGGGAGAAAAGGGGGAGATTACCGGAGGGGAGTGGCACGCGGGGTCCGTCTGAGAGGAGGCGGCGCCGGTGGTGGCGCGACCACCTGGGAAGAATGCGGCGGCCGGGATGGCGGAAGCGGCGGAGCTCGGCGTGGAGGACCGGCTGCGCATGGGTTGGCCGTACGGACGGCGACGACGATGAAGTTTTTCGGCCGGGAGGAGAGTGGCGGTGAGGGAAGCTCCGCGCGGTGGAGACTGTACACGCGGCCGGCAGTCGGAGGATGAAGGCACGGTGGTTCGATGGGTTCAGTGGCGGAGAACGCGACGGCGCGGCTCCCTAGATCTGGGGAAGCGGAGGGCCGACGCTGCTCCGGAAACGGGCAAGGCGGCGGAGGAGATGAAGCGGTGTGGGGCGCTGTCGACCTGGAGGTAAGGGTGGTCGGCGAGGGGTTGATGTCGAGATGGTGACATGGAGTCGGAAGAGGCATGCCATGGTACGTCGGGCGCGGCGGTTAACCGCTTGGGGAGCCGAGGGTTGATGGAGGTGGCTCGTCGTCGGAGCTCTCAGCACTTGGCGGAAAGCTACGGCGGTGGCAGATCCTAAGGGAACAAGGAGGCACCGGTTCACGGTGGCGCAGGAGCGACGGTCGCCGGTCCGATCCAGAGTCAGGTGATGGTTTTTCTCCCTCCTCCTTTCCTTCGTGACGGTGGTGATGGTTTCCTTTAGGGTTTTGGTGATTGGGGGTTTCCTGTGGCTGGCGGCCGGAATTTGGAGAAGATGGTGGTAATGGCGGTGGCATTGTTGGCACGGGTGGTGTCGACAAGGTAGGGGGAGAAGTGGTCGAAGATTACTTTGCGGTGGTGGAGACGGGGTTTGTGGGGAGGTGCATGCTGTGGTGGTCGCTATTGTCGGGAGTTGGAGAAGGCAGTGGTGGCGGTGGTGCCTCGGCGGGGCGGTGGTTCTGGTATGGACGTGGTGGTTCTAATTAGGGTTAGGGATTGGGTCGTGGTGATTGCATGTCCTGCGTGACACGAAAAATAAAGGGAGATGGTGTCCTGTGTGTCGGACACGGGTGATAATATCGTATATGTAAAATCGATCAGTGGAAATGATGGACACCGACACGGTGCACAACACCTTTGTGGAGAAAATTTGTGGCATAATTGGTGGATGAGTACCTCTCCTTATATAGGAGGTAGGAATTTCCAGTTGGATAAGGATTAGGTTTTGTTTAACCCCAGTTAGATAATTCAATTTAAATCAATAAAATCAATTCCAAATTCAAATTCAATTCCAATTTAACTCGATAATATAAACTCAATTTAAGTATAAATTCTATATTTAAACTATTTAAATTAAATCCATAAAATCAAATCGAGATTTAAAATGGCCACAAAAATTTCAAATATATTTTCCAAAAATACCAATAATAATAATTTCAAAAATTAAATTATTTTTTAAAATAACTAAAAAACAATTTACGAAATATATATATGTATACACAAATAATATTTACACAAATATACTTTTCTAGTATAACATTTTATAAGAATATTATTTATTACTATAACTGTATAAATGAAAGGCTTTTCATAAATAAATCATAAACTTGAAAATTTTTGTACGATAGCTAAAATAATTATTATATATATTATTTTGAATTTATAAAAATAGAAAAATGTTTTTTCAAAACAAATATGTACGCTCGCACATATTCGCACTCGTCGAGCAAATACGAAACGCAATTCTCGCACGCTACGCAAATACGACAATGTTAATTTGTATGCGACGTGCAGATACGAAGCACAAAATAAATAAAAATATTTTAAAAAAATGTAGTAGAAATTTAAGGGATTGACAGTCGCTAATAGCGACGAATCAGAGACGATTTGCGACACAGGAATCTTAATTATTATGGACTGTCGCTAGACGTTGCTGATTCGTCGTTATTATCGACGTTTGGTTCTTGCGTCGCTAAAAAACGTCGCTAATTCAGCAAATTTTTGTAGTGCCCTAATCCAACCGTCGCTTTGATCCTCAAGATATAATATCAGTTTAAAACTGAATCCCAAAAGCTAAGGAGCAGTTTAAACTGATCATTCCAAAAACTGCCAGTCAACGCTATCCGTGTGCAACCCCCCAATATGCACAATCTGTGCAGGCTCGCAACCGTACAGCCGCGCAAGCTCATAGTCGTGTAGACATGTAGGCCTGCAGGCACACAAATTCGTAGGTGAGTAGGCGAGCATGCACACATGCTCGTTGCTGAGCTGCCGCACAGCAACCGCATAGCAACTCGCGTAGAAACCACATAGCAACTCGCACAGAAACGAGCGCATGAGCATAACAACACACAAGCACCATCTCGCGTCCGATGCGTACCTCAGTACAAATTATAGCTATATATTGAGATACTCACTTAGGAGTTTTTTCTAATATTGGACTAAACTTTCCTAGTGAGCAAGTAAAGACTCCAACAATGGGTTATGTATATGAACTCCCATCAGGAAGAAGAAGTGGAACGGAAGACGAAAGCTCCCGACACGTTGTTATTTCCAGAAGAATCCTAGCAAACATCAACCGTTGTCTAGGAGCCGTCGCGGAGTCCATCCGCAAGGGAACTCCTACGATACTGCAGAAGCATTCCTCAATGGGAGAGGAAGGCGAGGGAAGTGAATCCAAATTGGAATGAAGGTAAGAAGATCATGCTCAAGCGATAAAGAAGGCTCCCATCTCTTTGCCACAACCAATCGACCATCTAATAGCCATAGATCTCTGTGGAGGACCTCATCAATGATAGCGCAACTGAGAACCGGCTGAAAAAACATCCATTCTCCCTAGAGGAGATATCAGCACCTCCCTTCGGAGGATGAAGGCCGACACCGCAAGATACGAAGGTCGTTCACCTAGAACATAGATCACCAAGGTCGATTTCCATTCTGCTAGAGGACACCCGCAATCACAACAGGTGCTTCTTTAGATTGAAGTACCTCATCACTGTGAACTGCTCTGATGCAAAAGATTCCCCCATTTATAATAACCTTCGCCGGCCAGTACACCCGGACGTACCCCTCCCATCACACGAGGATGGGGCCAAGATTTTACCAATCTGGACATCACGAGAGGCATCCCCCTTTGTCAACTGTTGTCGTGTCATGGAACTCCTAGTTTTGGATGGCTTTAAAAACACCCAAATCGGTGGGTTACGAAAAATTTTATTATTTTATTCTATTTATATCTTCACGAAAAATATATAATTATAACTACTAATATCCAACAGTATTTTCTCTTTCTCATATGTTTTTTTCTATTTCTTCCAAACTATGGCTACTTTTTTCGGTAAGTTTTTAAAATATGTCTCTTCTACTTTCAACGAGGTATTTCTATTATTTTGATCAAATATGGACTTCAGACGTGGGCATGATAGTCGTTCCCGCGTTTAGGGCCATTTTGTTTATATATAGACATATATGTAATTTTATTCATGTAAAAAAAAAATAAACCATTCGTTAATGAATTAACAAGCATGGATTGGACTTTTTTGTTAAAACCACCCAAAACCGCCGCCTCCCTCCCAACCGCTTATAACTAGTAGGGCCGTTTCTGGTCCAGGACAGCCAGAACGACCGTCCAGGACCCACAGAAAATTAGTATAAAAATAAATATGTTAAGAATTTTGTATCTCAAATAAAACTATTATATATCATGGGCCCTTTTGAACACAAAGTTATTATGATGTATTGGTTAATACTTTAGACCTTTATATTAAAGGTTCTAGGTTCAACTCTTGGCTGTAACCATTTTTTTAAAGATTTTTAATAATTTTTTACATTATGTGTGGTGGGGGGCCTTATACAACTCATAACCGCTATCCTTAAAATTGCCAAGCAGACTCTACGGCTATGAGGCCTCCTCGAGTTCCATTAGCGGTCCACTGGCAACAGCCGGCACAAGAAACTTATAAAATGAATATAGATGGTGGAAGCAGAGGTAACCCGGGAAGCAATGGGGGAGGGGCTGTTCAGATATTCAGCATGTAACTTTATTATTTACTTTCATTTTATTTCGGAAGAAGCCATAAACATGGAAGCAGAGGCTTGGGCTATGTTGTTCGGTCGCAAACATATTCGCAAGTATTGGCAAGTTTCATAAAAGCTGGAAAGGGAAATGAATTTCGTTTCCTCGCATTGTATCAGAGCTTAATAGGGTAGTGAATGCTTTGGCCTATTAGCTGGACAAATCTGCTTAGGAAAGCTAAGGGAGATTATTTGCTTATTTTGTTTGAGTTGGGGACAATAGCTTTATTATTCTTTTATTCTTTATAATTTCTTTTTTTAATTATTCTTTGATTATTAATAAAGGCTATATATACCGTTTGAGTAGGATTGGGGTGGACTATACGGATAAGAAAGAAGTGTTGCTTGTGTGGACAAATGGACGAGTCCAGAGATTATCTATTCTTCTGCTACGGTTTTGTTTGGAAGGTCTGGAGTCAACAAAGCACGTGTTTTGGGCTTCCTATCATGCATAATAGAAATCTTGCATCGGACATGAATGAAGTAAAAGCGCAAAAAGAAAAGGGGGGGAGAGCCTACAGGCTGATACAGCTGGTTTTTGAAGGGGTAGTTTGGCATGTTTGGCAATAACAAAAGCATTGTATCTTTGAGGGTCTTGCACTCCGTATATATGTTGTACAAAGAAACATATAGCTTAATATAGCTATCATTAGGCCTAGATGATTCATGTCGTGTCTTTGACAGGATAATAGTTCTGTAATACTTAGTTCTTTCAATAATATTTACCTTCTTCGATTGGAAGGAATAATTTGCTTCTCCGTGGGATTGTACCCACCCAGACAAGATGCGCTATGTATCCACATGCTGACGACTAGATGTTGGATTATTCAATAATATGGGGCCACACATGTAAAATTAATTGTGTTGAGCTATCTAAATAATTAAGCCAAATTAAAGTGGTCTATTTAGAAAATTGGCTTAATGGTATAATTGTCATGGAAATAATGTGTAGATACCGGAGATAAATCTAATTTGATGAGGGACCAAATTAGAAATATCAAAACATATAAATATATGTATTCATTAGGGTTATGGTCCTAACTCATACGGCCACCAAAAATAGGGTTTCTCTATTCTCTTCTGTATCCCCATCAACAAAGAGAGGAACAAAGATTTTATCTTTGTTATTAAGGGCCGTAGTGGATTGGAAGATCGAACCCCACAAAAGGACGACCGCTTCAAGATCCATCAAGTCTAGCAATGGATTCAGGTACGCTTCCGTAATTTAATTTATGTTCTTCATCTCATAAATCGACATGGTACAGTAAATTTCTAACAAGTGGTATCAGAGCCTCCCTTGTTTGATTTATGAGTGAGAAGTTTTCGGAATCAATTTTTCGTTGTTCAGAAACCCTAGATCTTTGATCTAATTTAATTTAGAGTTCTGTTTATTCGGTTATGTTTTTTTTTATGAGATTATAAGAACATGATACATAAAATATATTTAAAGGCCGACATCCATGGAATATATTTTATGGAGATCTTCGAATATATTAAACACATGTAGAAAAAGCATTCATTAACTAACCTGTCAATGGCCGTAAGAGAATTCTCTAAAATATGGAATATCCAAAACCTACGGCCTGTTCCTTCAATAATTCAATTGTTGTGGATGGAGTAATCAAAAGCAAATCACCTAGTGCTGATTGCTGAATATTTTGCTTGGTCAAGTACAGTTGCATGCTTTCAATTTTTATTATTTATATTTTGTCCGGTTGATACTTATTTGGGTTTTGGATGGTAACTTTGAGTTCTAACACGTTAGATATTTGTGTTTCTTCTTCTTCGAAAATAAGACCATGGCTTATAAATTAAAAAAAAATTATGCTCACCACAGAAGTTCTTTCTGACTTCTTTTAGCTTGAAGTCATCTAGGGGTGGAACTTTTGTTAATGCTTTTGGACAGAGGGAGCTTTTGTTAATGGTTTCGAACAAACCATATGCTCCTTTCTTAAGTAGATTGATATGGAAAGATATGTTAAAGATCCAATCTTTAGAATGTCCATCTACTTATTTTGATAAATATGCTTATTATCAAAAAAAAAAATTAAGAGAACCGCTGTTGTTGGTTATTATTTGTGATAAAAATTGAATTAAGATGCATTCGGGATCTTGTCTGTCAAATTCTTATTATTGCGTTGGATGTAAGAATTTTATTATGTTGACAATGCTCAGTTTAGTCAAATTAAGAATTCTTGTTTGAATCATGTAAAGAGATTCACATGCTTATGATTATCTTATTTGAGTTATAATATTTTAAATATGCATGTACATAAAGTCTTGGACATGATTCGATTTTGTAAAATTTAGTCAACATTCAAATTTTTTGGTACCTTTTGTGACTAGCAATAGTCGTCTAATATTCTAAATAGATCCATTGAAACAAGATGTCGCCAAAGTGACCTCTCTTGCGTAGATAGTCTATGAGGGATGTTGGATGTTTGTGTGTGTAAATTCATGCGAGTATTAGCCGGCCCAAAGGAAGGTTAATACTTGGCCGAATTGCATACATACTTGTGGTGATAAATGTGTGACAATTATAAGGTTTACATGTGAATAATAACCCGATCCAAAGATATGCTTATTATTTGACATGACTTATTGTCAACGTTTGATCATTACACCAAGAATATCACTTGCAGTTAATATCACTGTCCAAAGACTTGATATTAATGATATACTAGGTATCTTGAGATGGGGTTCACCATTATTTGAATTTGTTGGACTATATTTTACGCTTTGGTTATTTATTAGAGCATGTTTGTTTTTGTTGCTTTGTTCTCTTTACAGTTAATGTTGTTAAAATATTTGCCAATAAGATTTTAATTTTCATGTTTAATGGGATAAACTTTAAGGGCAAAAAAAATACAGTAGCTGCTAAGAGTCCAGGTCAAAAGAAACAATAATATAAAACTAAGGGTTGTTCTTTTGTGATAAGTCAGGACACAAAAGGAAAAAATATACAAAGTACCATGCATGGCGTATAAAGAAAAGTACATTTCTAAATTTGGTCTGTTCTGAGGTTAATTTAGATTTATTACCTAAAAAAACGTGATGGTTAGATTCTGGTGCTACTACCCACATTAGTGTTTATAGACAAGGTTGTCCGAGCTACCGAAGCCAATTGATGGTGAAAGATACATCTATGTGGGTAACGGCAAATCGGTAGAAGTGAAAGCAATAGGAAATTTTAGGTTATTTTTATGAACCGATTATTATGTAGATTTGATAGACACTTTTATTGTACCGTCTTTTAGACGAAACTCAGTTTCAGTTTCCTTAATGGACAAATCTGGTTACCATTGTTCATTTGAAAATAATAAGTTTAGTCTATCTTTAAATTCAAATATTATTGGTAACGGTTCCCTTAAGGTTTATGATAACCTATATTCACTTGAAACTATTGCATCTTACAATGAAACCTTGCAAGTGGAGTCATGTGGTACTAAACGCAAAATTAACAATAAATATTTTTAGCCTCATTATGACATAAGCGATTAGATCACATCTCTAGAAATAGAGTTGAACGACTTGTGTCTGATGAGATTTGGATTTTATTGACTCTATAGACTTTAATGTCTATATTAATGTGTAAAGAAAATACAAACCAAAATTGTAAGCAGCTACTTTATTGGCTATGCTGACAAATCAAGGGGTTAATAATTATACGATCCCACACAAAAAAAAAATTTAGACGAGAAGTGTAACAGTTTTTTAGGATGTTGAGTTTGGGGGAGAAATAAAGTCAGGATCATTGTCTTTGAGAAGGAATCAATTACGATTCCTACTATCACTTTTGACGATGTGCAGGATTCTATACCTGTCATGATCAAGAAGTTAATTTGGAGCCTCAATAAGACAATGTTGAATTACCTCTATAAGTCGTTGTTGAGATACCTTAACAACGACAACGTAGCGGCATCCCATTCAAGATAAGGTAATTATTCCTAAGGAACAAACTCAACAACCTCAAGAACCGGTAATATTAAGATGGTCCACCAGAGAAAGGAGAAATATAATTTCGGATAATATTGTCATATTTCTCTAGGAATGTGAGGAAGATTGTGGATACTGGAAGATGATCTAATCAACTTCCGTCAGGCCATGGAAAGTTTCAGTTCTCAAAGTAGATTGATACAATAAATAAGGAGTATAAGTCCATGCAAGACAATAAAGTTTAAGAACTTGTCCCATTACCAAAAGTTATGAAGTCCATTGGTTGCAAATGAACATTTAGAACCAAGAAGGATTCGAAGGGTCGTGTGGAGAGGTATAAAGTATATCTTGTAGCTAGTGACTTTACTCAAAATTTTGGGATTAATTTTAAAGAGTTTTTTTCTTCGGTATTTTTGAAAAACTTTTTTAAAACAATCATAGCATATGTTGCACATTTTGATCTTGAATTACATTAAATGGATGTCAAAATAACATTTCTCAATGGTAACATTGATGAAACAGTTTATATGGTGCAACCAGAAAACTTTGTGTCGAAAGACTCAAAGAATATGGTTTACAAATTGACAAAATCTATTTATGAACTCAAGCAAGCTTCTCGTCAAAGGTACTTCAAGTGATTATCTCGTTTGGTTTTGAGATGAACACTGTTGAAGATTGTGCGTATCACAAGTTCAGTGGGAGTAGGAATAATTTTTTGGTTTTGTATATTGATTAAAGTATTCAAACCAGGTGACACCTCTCGTTAAAGGAGACAAATTCGGTCTCAATCAAGTGTCCTAAGGTTAGTCTTAAAATTAAGAAAATATAATAGACTTTCCTTCATGATCAGTTGTAGGGAGTCTAATGTATTCTCAAGTATGTACGCGTCAGGATATTACGTACATATTAGGATGTTAGGCAGATATTTAAGCAAATATGGATAGATCATTGGGTAGCAGCCAAACTACTTAAGTAATTAATAGAGAACAAGAAATTATATGCTCTTTGTAGGAGATCGAATAATTCTGGAGATTATAAGGTATTTCGACTCCGATTTTTGTTGGATGCCAACACAGCAGGAGATCCACATCAGGTTATGCTGACTAATGGAGATATATTTTGGATGAGTGTCAAACATGCACTCATAATTTCTTCCACAATGGCAGCAAGATTTATAACATGCTGTGGGACATCTATTCATGGAATATGGTTGCAAAATTTTGTCACAAGGCTGCGCCTATAGTACGGTGTTGAAAGACCACATAAAATTATGGTGTGACAATAAATCAGCAGTACTGTATTCTAATAACAACACAAACTTGTATAAGTCAAAGGATGTTGACATAAAATTTCTAGTTGTGAAGGAAAAAATTCAGAATGGTAAATGTGTCCATATAGCACATTAGGACAAACTCCATGTTAGCGATCCGCTCACAAAAGCATTATCATCCAGGGTCTTTCATGAGCATACTGTTCATATGGGTGTTATCTTAATTAAGAATATAGCAATACAGTGGGAGTTTGTATTTTATGTATTTGGATGCTATTTGGTTTTGGATATGTATTAAAGTATTTTGGATATTTATCTAGTCAGATATATGGAAAATTCAATTCATTCTGTTTTCATTATGTTAAAGTATTTGATCTCACTAAAGTTAAGGAGGACCAGTTGGAAATAGACATGTATTGATCACATTGCGTGTAATTTTCATGCTACGCATCCATGATTGATCCATATTCGTTTAGCTATATTTGGTATATGTGACCATTGATGGTTTAGTTACGCTATATGTGACGAATGTCGCTTTGATCCTATATTGATATGGTTAATGGACGAGATTGTCCGGATATACCCTAAGGATTAAGATAGCAATTTATGAGCTCACTAAGGTTAACACAATTATAAGGTTATATATGTGGCCCAGTGGGAGATTGTTGGATTATTCAATAATATGGGGCCACACATGTAAAATTAATTGTGTTGGGCTATCTAAATAACTAAGCCAAATTAAAGTGGTCTATTTAGAAAATTGGCTTAAGGGTATAATTGTCATGAAAATAATGTGTAGATACCGGAGATAAATCTAATTTGATGAGGGGCCAAATTAGAAATATCAAAACATATAAATATATGTATTCATTAGGGTTATGGTCCCCAACTCATACGGCCACCAAAGAGAGGGTTTCTCTATTCTCTTCTGTATCCACATCAACAAAGAGAGGAACAAAGATTTCATCTTTGTTATTAAGGGCCGTAGCGGGTTGGAAGATCGAACCCCACAAAAGGAGACGACCGCTTCAAGATCCATCAAGTCTAGCAATGGATTCAGGTACGCTTCCACAATTTAATTTATGTTCTTCATCTCATGAATCGATATGGTACAATAAATTTCTAACACTAGAGCCATGAAGCTAGGGGGTGTCCAATCCGGGTCAAACATGATGTTTGACTAGCGGATGGGCCCAGGTTGGTTAGTGAGTACTTGGGTTAGGATTGTATATTATTTTTGTTTTATTTTTAAATTAACAAATAGATTTAGGCTTCAATAAATTGAAATCAATATCAATGTCAATAAATTTTTAGCAAACTATTATTTCCTCAATCCTCTAATTCTATAATGTGCAACTATAGCCTAGCAGCTATTCGTGAAATGCACTATAACACCAATATAGCAATGTAGTTGGAAAGCAGTACGGACATCAAATGGACCCCAACTGAAAGGATGTGTAGATCTGTTGGGGTTGTAATAAAAAAAAAACTCACACGATGTTACTCATATTGGCCATATACATTGAACTATATTTAATGTAAAGAAAACGATGACAATGTTGCTCATGTTGGCTTGGCATATACATTGAACTATATTTAATGTAACGAAATCGATTTTAGGAAAGAAAATGCCCAATTGTCTGTTAATGTTATAGTCTAATTTAAAATTGGTAAATTTTCAAACATGTTCAGTTGTCTTTCCATATTTTCCAAGTAGGATGGGAGTATTCATTTTGCTACAAGTTAAGAAACTTTCGTCATTATATTCTCTAATCTGTTGTATCTCCATAACAACTCAGAAGAATATTATAAGTTGGAGTAATTTAAATTAATCAATTTTGTTCAAATAAAAATAATTGAGATGCTTTTCAATTCTATTCAAATAAAAATAATTGAGATGTTTTTCTGGAAACACATGGTGTGTTTGTGACTGAGAGAAAATAGGAGGAACCTATTTAATTACCAGTGAAATAAATACGAAAATTCCACCTGCCCATTCAGATCCGCGTTTGCATGAGCCACCTCCCTCCGCTCTAAAAACTTCCAAAGAAGAACACCATTCCTTCTCTGCTCCATCATCGAGTTAAATCCTCTTCTCCTTCTCCATACTCCATAACATACTACTTAGCTTCCACATAGAGCAATGCCCATTAGAGAAGACATAGAGAGCTCCATTGGGAGGGGCAAGAAGGAACCACTGATCAGTAAGGACGATGGTTTTGGGACCGCCCGCAGCAATGGGTCCATTGGGATGGTATTGCTCAGTACCGCCGTTGCAGTCTGCGGATCCATCGCTTTCGGGTCATGCGTAAGTACATACATACACATAATGTTGGATTATATTGGTCTTTGAATTGCTCTAGTGAAAAGAAAAGGAAAAAAATTCTCCAGGAATATGCATGATAAAGTATTGAACTGTGTTTGGCTCTTATGTTCTGCAGATTGGGTATTCGGCGCCGACTCAGGCTGCAATCATGGAGGATATCGGTCTCTCGCCTTCGCAGGTACGTACGTGGTTTTGTAATCTGAGTTATTTGCCATGTGTATAAGATAAGGTTTCAGGTTTTCGAAGATGGGAAGATTTGGGAATGAGAAGAACGTCTATTTTCTCCAGGGAGGGCTATTTTGCATTTAAATACCTTATAATCTTTTCATATATTTGCATCAATCAAATATTGTTAAAATTGCTAGCCACTCGTACAGAAATTCTAAGAGTGTCGACGAGGGATGAGTGGTATGTGGTTGACAAGCTGTTACACACACACACACACACACATAAAAAAATAAAATAAAATAAAATAAAATAAAAAATAAAATAAAAAATAAAATAAAATAATATATATATATATATATATATATATATATATATATATATATATATATATATATATATATATAATCTGCCCAAAATAATAATAATAATCTGCGCGCAAAAATCTCTCTGCAGAGAGTTTGAATCTGGTTGTACTGGTAACATGAGGAAGTCTCTGTAACTACACCAACAAAACCTTATTGTTGATGAGTGGTGAGGATTATATATTCAAGAAATATCACGTAACTGTTTTTTGTTTGCTCGACTACAATGAAATGTTGAAGTGACTGCACTCTGCTAGCCTTAGGCTAGTTGGATTGCAGTTTGCTAAAAACACCCATTTTTGGATGCTCGTTAGCTAGGGTTTCGGAAACGCTCACTTGAGCCCCGAAACAAATGACAGATATGAAACAATGCATATACAACATGGAAGGCGTTTGGCTCGTCCCTTGTGGTTGGCACCAAATCCCAAGACGAAACGTAACTGTAATCGAGACTTTTCCTTAGTCAATTAAATGTCATGTGTTATAGGACTATCATATTATTAAAAGAAAAAGAAAGAAAAAAAACTCTCTCTGTCTCTCCTTCTACATCACTGATGCCATCTGCTCCTTGGCCATGTGGTCGTGGGCAGGGCTTGGGTGGTGGTTTTGAGGGGGTAGGGTTGTTGGATTTGGGTAATAAACAATCCAGGAAAATGGATTCAATTGATTCTGTCAGGAGCTGTAAGCCATTGAATCTAGGAAATATCGGATAGGAATCCAGTCAGTAACCCAACTGGAAGTTGGGTTATGATTTTGGTATGGGTCATGGCGTGGTATATAAGGAGACCTTGAATTTTCTTGGGAGGTAATTCAGATGGTCATAGAGGTGTTGAGTATCCACCAATATGTCTAGAGAAAGAAATGGAGAGATTGAAAAAAGAGGATATTATTTCTCAGGTTGTTGAGTCTAATATCTGAATTTTTGGGTGTAATATCTCATTTTGGTTTACTCGACAAGGATTTTCCATTTTATCCCTGGTTCTCTATGTCTTGCTTTTGATCTGTGTTTTCTCTGGAAATTTGGCCACCGGTTTATCATCGGTGCCTAGGTTTCGTTGTGGTTGCATTTCTTGGGAATATGGTTCCCACGTTTTATTACCAACTATTGGTATTTGTGTATGGTCGAAGTCCATAAAATCGACAGTGGCAGAAAAAAAAACTACGACATATCTCGACTTCTACAAAAAATAGGGAACTTCGGTGTTAGGACTGTGGCAGAGAAGGCTCAAAGATCTATTGGTACAGAACTGACTACACAAAGTTAATTAGAAAATTTCAAAAAGTTAGAGACAATGAAGGATACTGAGTGGGAGGAGATGAAAACTGTTATTCCCGAAACAGATCGTTAGAGGGAAATCTCGATCTCTACGAGAACACGAGTTGATAAAAGCAACTTAGCAGGTGAAATAAAGATCACCGCAATTCTGCTGGATTGATAAAGCAACTTAGCAGGCGAATAAAGATCACCGTAGTTCTACTGGATTGATAAAGCAACTTAGCAGGCAAATAAAGATCACCGTAATTCTGCTGGATTGATTAAGATCAGTATTGCTGGGGTTATAAAGATCACCGTTGCTCAAAGCAAGATTCGCCCTATTACGATATGCTCCCAGGAACTAGCAAGTTCGAAAGAACTTCTGAAACGCTCACTGTCACCTCCTTTATCGAATTCGAAGAACTCCAATGGACTCCAATGGCAATGGCGGCACAGCTCTCTTCGTCTCTTAATTTCAGTGTGCATACTCAATGAAGGCACGAAGAGAGCATTTATAGAGGAGGGTCGAAACCCTAATCCTAATCCTGGCCGTAATTGATTGTAAAAAATATATATGAGCGAATAATGAAAAGATTTGAATGAATTAAATTCAAATCCCACAAAATATGGATCTGATTAATTGATACAATCTTTCCATAACCGCTTAAATCTTCCAATCAGCCACATCATTAACCGTTGTGCCCCTTAGCCCACTCAGCATGTCAGCGTGTGTAGCTGCGAAGCAACACAGTCGCACAACAGTGCAGCCGTGCAACAACATCGCAAGCGCGCAACGCAGCACCGCAAGCACAGGGGCGCAACGCAGCATTGCAAGCGCGCAGCTGCGAAGCAACACAGCCGCGCAGCAGCACCGCAAGCGCACAACTGCACCGCAGCCCCGCAGCTCCTACAAAGCTCCTGAGCGTTCACCTGCGCAGCTCCTGTGCGTGCACCTGCGTGGCCTCTGAGCATGCACCTGCGCATGCGACTCGCGCAGAAGACGAGCATACGATCGCATCAACTGCGCACAAGGCGTCATGCGCCGTCGAGCACACGAGTGCATCAACTGCGCACAAGGCACCATGCGCCGATGCTGACGTGCTAAGTGCAAAGTGCACCAACAAAGCGCCACTTTGTGCCCTTTGAGCCCGAACCTGAGTCCGAGTCCGAGTCGCTAAAACTACGACATATCTCGACTTCTACAAAAAATAGGGAACTTCGGTGTTAGGACTATGGCAGAGAAGGGTCAAAGATCTATTGGTACAGAACTGACTACACAAAGTTAATTAGAAAATTTCAAAAAGTTAGAGACAATGAAGGATACTGAGTGGGAGGAGATGAAAACTGTTATTCCCGAAACAGATCGTTAGAGGGAAATCTCGATCTCTACGAGAACACGAGTTGATAAAAGCAACTTAGCAGGTGAAAGATCACCGCAATTCTGCTGGATTGATAAAGCAACTTAGCAAGCGAATAAAGATTACCGTAGTTCTGCTGGATTGATAAAGCAACTTAGCAGGCAAATAAAGATCACCGTAATTCTACCGGATTGATTAAGATCAATATTGCTGGGGTGATAAAGATCACCGTTGCTCAAAGCAAGATTCGCCCTACTACGATATGCTCCCAGGAACCAGCAAGTTTGAAAGAACTTCTGAAACGCTCACTGTCACCTCCTTTATCGAATTCGAAGAACTCCAATAGACTCAAATGGCAATGGCGGCACAGCTCTCTTCGTCTCTTAATTTCAGTGTGCGTACTCAATGAAGGCACGAAGAGAGCATTTATAGAGGAGGGTCGAAACCCTAATCCTAATCCTGGCCGTAACTGATTGTAAAAAAATATATGAGCGAATAATGAAAAGATTTGAATGAATTAAATTCAAATCCCACAAAATATGGATCTGATTAATTGATACAATCTTTCCATAACCGCTTAAATCTTCCAATCAGCCACATCATTAACCGCTGTGCCCCTTAGCCCACTCAGCATGTCAGCGTGTGTAGCTGTGAAGCAACACAGTCGCACAACCGCACAGCCGTGCAACAGCATCGCAAGCGCGCAACGCAGCACCGCAAGCACAGGGGCGCAACGCAGCATTGCAAGCGTGCAGTTGCGAAGCAACACAGCCGCGCAGCAGCACCGCAAGCGCGCAACTGTGCCACAGCCCCGCAGCTCCTACAAAGATCCTGAGCGTTCACCTGCGCAGCTCCTGTGCGTGCACCTGCGTGGCCTCTGAGCATGCACCTGCGCATGCGACTCGCACAAAAGACGAGCGTACGATCGCATCAACTGCACACAAGGCGTCATGCACCGTCGAGCACACGAGTGCATCAACTGCGCACAAGGCACTATGCACCGATGCTGACATGCTAAGTGCAAAGTGCGCCAACAAAGCGCCACTTTGCGCCCTTTGAGCCCGAACCTGAGTCCGAGTCCGAGTTGCTAAGCCCCTTTGGGGCTTAACTCCATAGAAAAATTATCCCATGAGCATGACAAAAAGCATTAATGCTTCTTTGTTGGGTTAGCTTTCTTTCCACTAGAAAAATACCCCCACATGGCACCCATGTGTCACACCTCGTGTGATCTCTCAACACAAGCAAAGCTTTATATAGAGATACAATCCATTTGACCTAGGCAATGTGGGACTATCTTTCTAGTCTCTAAGGAAAAATACCAACAATCTTCCACATATCTCTATATATGGGTTGAGCGTTACCCACTGTGACTATCCATCATGCATTAGGATAGATGTCACTACGAATTGAGTCTTCCCGCATGGGTTAAACAGCAGCATGATACAAGAATGGACTAAGCCTTGAATTCTGTACCATAACTGGAATTCTTCCTTCCCACACAATGTCATCATCTGTGCTTCTGGCTACACATTAAAGGCCTTGAGCCATCCTGATTTCGGTGTATGTATCTTAGGTGTCTACAAGATTTCTCTCAAAAGACGATCTACATCTCTATCCATGCACTTTAGGTGAGTTCTTTTTAAAGAGTCTTTGGCATGAAGCATTTTGCTTCCTTGCGGTGCTACACCGCTATGACATAGTCCAAAGCCGAGACACTATGTCATGTGGTGTCATACCACCTGTAGCATGAGCCCCAGCCTCTTTGTAGTGCCAAACTATCCAGCATGAAGCCTTTTGCTTCTTTGCGGTGTTACGCCGTCGTGATATGGCTTGCAAAGTTGAGGCATTGTCTCATGTGGTGCCATCCACTGTAACATGAGGCCCAGCCTCTTTGTAGTGCGGCCTACCACTCTTCATCATACAACATTAGGTCCTCTTGCCTATGTGCGATGCTACGCCGCTGTGACTTAGCCCGAAGCAGAGTCTTTACCCTTACTTGGTACCTCATGTGGTGTCACCCAACTGTAGCATTGAGTACTACGCTCCTTTGTAGTGTTGTGCTACCCGTGCTTTCTGTAAAGCACGTCAGACATCCCAGATGCCCAAGAACTCATTAAGGCTTCCAAGCCATCCTCCCACAGTACTTTGTTCTTTGTAAAGAACAATCAGTAGACTATAGTGGTTCTGGGTTAATAATCCTGCAACATCCCAAAGGATTGCCCACTACTCCTGATATTCTTCCAGTCAATGGTCCTTCTTTAAACTATAAGTTAGATGCCTAGTAGATTTCTCTTTGAACTAATAGCATAAAACTTTATAGTATAATTACAAAGACACAATATCAGAGTGTCTTCAAGCCCATCTTACCTGCTGTGTCTTCAATCAGCTGGCGCTTGAGAACTTTGGTGAACGGATCTGCCAGATTCTTCTGACTCCGAACATCAACTACGACAATGAATCCTCTTTTAATAAGATCATTTACCACCCTGTGCCTTAGGCGCACAGTCCTCTAGTCTTTCTATTGAAGAGGTCATTTGATACCACCGCTGTAGTCGCCTGGTTGTTGCAGTATATCGGTACCGCCGGTATCTGCATACAAACCATTGGAAGATCATACATGAGCTCCCGAAGCCACTCCGCTTCCTCCGTTGCAGTCGCCAGTGCATAGAACTCAGACTCTATAGAAGAGTGAGAGAGCATACTTTGCTTCTTTGACTTCCACGATATAGCAGCCCCGCCCATGGAGAAGACGTATCCTCCTGTGGACCTTTCACTCTCTACTTCTGAGCACCAGCTTGTATCGCTGAAGCCTTCCACTAATTTTGGATCTCCGCAGTAGTATAGTACATACTTCTGAGACCTTTCATAGCTTTCCAGTGCTCCACACCTGGATTGCTTGTGAACCGACTCAGCATCCCCCTGGCAAAAGCTATGTCAGACCTTGTGGTAGTAGTCGCATACATTAAACTCCCGATGACGCTTGAGTATTCCAACTGCCTGACGCTGTCCCTTTGATTTGGCTTCAGCTTCTTGTCACACCTATAAGGCATATCGATCCCTGGAAGATCCTGATACCCATAGCGTATGAGCATCTTCTCAATGTAATAAGACTGTGACAATGTCACTCCAGAATATGAGTTTCCAACCAAACGACAATTTTGGACATGATCAATGAATGGAGTATCGTAGGTGAAGGCAAAAAGGCACAAATTTTGATCCATGGGTGATTCACTACAGCGACAACCAAGCCAACTTGTCCCTGATAGTAAATCTAACGCATACTTACTCTGAGGGAGATAAATGTTATCCTTTGATTGTACAACCTTGATTCCAAGAAAATAACGAAGAAGACCCAAAATTTTGTCTAAAATTGAAAAATCAAACATTGTTTGATGGAGTTGATGCCTTGTGAATCACTCCTTGTGATATTACTGTCATCAACACCAACCAATAAAATAATAACCCACAAGGACCAGGAAGTGTAAAGGGGGAGTGATCTGCCCTATTTCGTTTGAATTTATGTGAGCAAACGACTTTAGTGAACTTATCAAACCATGTGTGAGGGGATTGGTTTAGACCATAAAGAGACTTATGCAAGTGACTAGCTGCTCCCCTAAACTGAAAGCTAGAAGCTCTTACATGTAGACAGTCTCTTTAAGGTCCCGTGAAGAAATGTATTCTTGACATCCAACTTATGAAGAGGAGAAGACTGGTTGGATGCTAAAGAAATAATATCTGGCTTTGCAAAAGGTGAAAAAGTCTTAATATAGTCGACACCCTAGTGCTGAGTAAAACCCTTGGCTATTAGACAGGCCTTTAGATGCTCAACTAACCGTCATGATTATGCTTTACAGTAAAAATCCGAAGACATCCCACTAACTTGCAATCAACGAGTGGTTTCACTAGTATATATCCAGGTGCGAGTGTGCTGAAGAGCCTGCAATTCCTCTTCTATGGTAGCACACAAGCCAGGGTCTTGAAGTGCTTCATGAACATTATTAGGTATAGAAATATAGTCTAAAGAACATACAAACATCTGAAATCTTGGGGTTAGACAGTGAGTGGATAGATAGAGAGAAATAGGATATTCGGGACAATATCATTTTCATTTACGAAGTGCAATGGGAAGATCATCGAGAGGAGGTTTTGTTGCGGATGATACTGATGGCTCAGAAGATGTCATTGTTGGCAAGACAAAAATAGGCTCCTCTTGACTGTCCTGAACTAGATGTAGTTTCTTCTTTTTTTCAAAAAAACACCTGAAATGGCCTGTCGGTTTCAAAATCCAGAGTGTCCACTACTATAGCATGAACAAATGTGGTAGGAGATTGTGGTGTAGTGCTAGTTTAAAAAAAAGGTTGATTTTATGGGAAGTGACATCGGCCGAGGTAAATATTTTATTGTGACAAAGAGAATAACACGAATATGCTTTTGAAAAACGAGAATAACCAAGGAAAACATATTTAACTGTATGCATGTCTAATTTATCCATACCAAGACTAAGTTCTGCACAAAACACATACACCAAATACTTTATAAGAGGTAGAGGAAATTTTGATTGTGAACTGGGGTTGGAATCCAATTTATGAGAAAACATGTTGTAAGCACAATGAAACTCTAATAAAACTTTGGCACATGCATTGTACACAATAATAGACCGAGCCACATTTAGTAGATGATATCTACGCTCAACAATACCATTTTATTGAGGTGTATGTGGACACGATGTGTGATGAATAATACCATTGTCCTTAAAAACAAATTGAAAATCATGACTTATATATTCCTTCGGATTATCCAAAATACTTTATTTTATTCCAAATTGAGTATGTATTTCATTATAGAATGTGCACAAGACATCAAAAGCCTCGGAGTGGTCAACAAGAAGAAATAACCAAGTCATTCGAGAATAGTCATAATAAATGTCATAAAATACCAATATATTTAATAAACTAGAAGGTTTTGCCGGTTCCCATACATATCAATGAACTAAATCAAAAGTAGAAATTGTACGTTAACACATTGTATAAGTTAAGAAACACAATGGTATATTCCTAACTCACAAGAATTAGAAGAAAAAACAATTCACACATGTCTAACAATAGATAGTGGTGGATATCCTAACCGATGTGCCATATATTAGGATTTGTGGAAAATGAAAGTGCTGAATCTGAAGTGGGACAATCCAAAAAATATAGACCACGCTTCTTACGACCTCCACCAATCACCTTCTACGAATGTAGGTCCTGAATTACACAGTAAGTAGGATAGAATGTGACCGAGGAATTTTATTGCTTAGTGAGTTTACTGCATATAGTAGACTAGAGGGGAAAGGTGGAAGTTTCAATACAGAGGAAGAAGTTAGAGAAATGTTACCAACACCGTTAACAGGAACAAGAGAACCAACTATGAAAGTTTAACCTCTGTATGATGATAAAGAAGTACAAACATGAAAGTTAGAATCCAACAACGATTTGAAGAAAAAAAATAAACATTACCTGTCTGGACAATGAGTGGAAGACTGAGTGAGTACGTGATGTGTATCCTGACACTCATCAGCACAAAAAGTAGAGAATTTATGTGACGACATCACAAGAGCGAAGAATCTGTCAACGAGGCGTGAGCATACTGTTCTTGACATTGCCCACAAAAATCATAGGTATGGTTGGTTCGGTTAAGGTATGGTTGGTCCGGTTACAGATGGTGAAAAACTTTGAGTTGTAGGGTGTTGGAATATTTAGTATGTCATATTTAGTAGATTGTATTAGCACAAAGGATATTGGAATATCCTGTGACATATTTGGTATGCCAGAATATGCCACAGGATATTCCATCATTGTAATATTGACTGTAAGGCTATATAAAGCCAAGAGGGCTATAAATAAAATCATCAATCAATTACAACATGGTATCAGATCCAGATTTCCACAACGAGGCGTGAGCATACTGTTCTTGACATTGCCCACAAAAATCATAGGTATGGTTGGTTCGGTTAAGGTATGGTTGGTCCGGTTACAGATGGTGAAAAACTTTGAGTTGTAGGGTGTTGGAATATTTAGTATGTCATATTTAGTAGATTGTATTAGCACAAAGGATATTGGAATATCCTGCGACATATTTGGTATGTCAGAATATGCCACAGGATATTCCATCATTGTAATATTGACTGTAAGGCTATATAAAGCCAAGAGGGCTATAAATAAAATCATCAATCAATTACAACATGGTATCAGATCCAGATTTCCACAAACCCTAACCCTAGCCGCCACCAATCGACCGACCCCTCCGCTATTCCTACCAAACCCTAATCCAAGCCGCTACCCCCCCTTCCCACACGCGGCCAGAGCCCACGCGTGCGTGGCCAGAGCCTTCGCGGCCCCCACGTGCCCCGCAGCTGCTGCTGCTGCTGCGGTGCTGTTGCACGCGCACCGGGCGCCCCCCTACGGCGTGCACGGCTCCTGCGACTATTGTCGACACTGACGTACGTGATGGCATCCTTCCGAAAGTTGACACCGAAGGCCTAGATCTGATAAAAAATATGTTCGGATCTAGAAGCGGACGATGAGGACGAGCGTGAGTCATGTGATGGGTGTGACGTGATCATCGAAGAGGAGGATCGATGGAGGAGATCATCAAGAAGCTGGATCCTGTAGAGGTTGCAACGTTGATAAAGCTGATGAAGCTGTCGGCTGGTGAGAGCACGACACGAACGTCAACGAGGTTGGAGCTTCCCTCTATCGATCTGAAGTTGGATGGACCAGCTACCTATCTGAGTTGGTCATGGCGGGTGAGGCAAACCCTCGTAGGAAAGAACCTAGAATGGTTCTTGTCGGGCGAGAAGACATAGCCGGACGAGGGCTTGCAAGACATGACGAGTGGAAGTCCACTCATATGGTAATCTACATATGGCTTCTCAACTCCTTAGTCCAGTCTATTGCCGCCACAGTAGACGGCATTGAGATAGTGAAGGATGTGTGGGAGAAGTTGAGGCGGACCTATGATGGTATGGGAAACAACTTACGGGTCTTCCAGATCAAGAGGGAGATCAACGATACCGTACAGGGAGAGAACACGGTACAGGATTATGCCACGGAGATGGAGTGTCTATGTCTGGATTACGATCACAGCTCAGATCGGGCAAGCTGCGGGGACCCAAAGTGTAAAGAGAGACAAGTATGTCTACAGGAGAGGACGATAAAATTTTTCAAAGGGCTGACTACAGCATTCGCTCAGAGGATGGCCCTACTTCTCGTCCAACCGAAGATCCCCACTCTTGAGGAGGCTATCTCAGCCATGATCCAGGAGGAGACATGCATCAGACTACAGGCGGGGACAGGTGGTCCTCCTGAAGCAAAGTCAGCACTGATAGCCACCAGTTCGGAGGGAGATTTAGGTGGTGGACGGGGACAACTCGGTGGACGAGGATATTTTGGAGGAGTGGTCGTGGTCGTAGGGGTCGACAAAGCGGCGAGGAGATTATCGGGTGAACCTACTGGTAGCAGAAGGAGATGGAGGAGCTGGCGGCACCTTTACCGAGGAGGATCAGGCACTGGTGGATATGCTGGAGATGTTCAGGTGGAAGCAGCGAACGTCAAATGATGGAGACAGAGACGCAACAGAGGAGGCGTCCACCTCATTCTTCGCTGGAGGCAATGCCGCTATGTATGCCCATCCATCAGAAGGTACCGATGACTCACTTTCTCTTGCATCCATTGCTTCCCTTAAATCGCCAGACTGGATTATCGACTCGGGGGCATCTCGGCTTGTGATGGAAAATGCTAGTGAGTTCTCCTCCTACACTCACCTAGCATCAGCAGATAGCATTCAGGCAGCTGATGACACTTTCCAGCCAGTGGTCGGTAAGGGTACTGTTAATTATACAGGTTCAGTAAAATTATCCAATATTTTGCATGCTCTATCCTCCAGTCATTCTCTTGTCCATTAGTTCTATAATCCTTCAACTTAAATGCATTGTTTCTTTTGATATCCCTAAGGTGATCTTCTAGGATAAAGAGACGGGACGAAGACTTGAGATGGGCACTTGGCATAAGGTAAGGGACTGTGCTACCTGGATCGAGAAGGACTGGACTCAGCACTAATGTCTATAGCAGAGAAGGCTAGTATGGGAGGACTACAGATGAGGGCCGAGGATACTTTAATACTCCATCATAGGAGGTTGGGACATTCCTCCTTTGACACTTTCAGTAAATTGTATCCAGATATTTATGAAAAATCAAATAAAGAAGTATGTGATGCATGCGAGTTAGGCAAACTTAATAGGAGTTCATATATTGGTACGGGTCACATAAGCTCTTCTGTTTAGTAGTACACTCTGATGTTTGGGATCCATATGCCACTAATACTATGAATGATTATAAGTACTTTGTTTCCTTTATTGATTGTGCTTCTCGTGTCACCTGGTTGTACCTGATGAAAAAATAAGAGTGATGTACCTACTTGTTTTCGGAATTTTCACAAACATGTACAGACTCAGTATGAGGCAATTGTGAAGGTACAGAGGTCTGACAATGGAACGAAGTATACAAACAGAACACTTGCAGAATACTTGTCAGCATACGGGATACAACATCAGATCACCTGTGCATACACACCTGCACAAAATGGCGTAGCAGAAAGGAAGAACAGATACCTTCTGGAGATTGCAAGAAGCATGATGATCGATATGAATGTCCCACAGAGTCTGTGGAGGCATACAATGTTGACAACAGCTCAACTAATCAACAGAATACCTTCAAAGGTCCTGGGATGGAAGTTCCCATGTGAAATATTGCAAGGCAATAATAGTGGGATACTCCCACTGAAGGTGTTTGGGTGCGTATGTTTTGTGAAGGACAACAGGCCGTCAGTTGGGAAGCTTGATCTTAGAGCAGTCAAGTGCATCTTCGTGGGCTACTCGTCAACTCAGAAGGGGTATGTGTGCTGGAGTCCAGTGGAAAAGAAAAAGTTTGTAAGTATGGATGTCCACTTTCGGAAGCATACCGTCAGGAGGAAACTTCAAATCACACGCCTAATACTGCTAGTATGAGACAAGAGGGAGAGAAGGAGAGCTCGGTGGTGAGCGATTTAGGAGTTTGGCATGGAGGCATGGTTGAGGAGGAGCAGGAAGGTGAAGAGGAACAGAGGGAGGAGATGAGAGGTGTTAGGCCTACGGCTCAGGGGAGTTACTTACCTACAGCAGGAGAAGAAAGCAAACTGTAGGACCAGTACCTACAGTGCCAGTGCCAAGTCCCTTGCCTACGTCCGTCTCGACTCCTGAGACACCTATACTACCACCACCATCCCCTTCAGGTGATATCATTCTTCCTACTCCTTCCACACCATTATCAGTATGGAGGACCACTTGCAGCAATACAGAAAATTCTTCGGACAGATATGGGTAGGACCTTGCTCAGTTTATTTTTTATGACCATATCTCTTCTTCTCATAGAGCATTTATTGCATCTTTTGATAATATTACTGTACCTAACAATTGGCAGGTTACCAAGAACGATCCAAAGTGAAAGCGACAATGCTCGAGGAGTTAGGAGCTCTTGAGAAGAACCACACTTGGGAGCTGGTGAGACTGCCAGAGGGAAAAAGCGCAGTCGGATACAGGTGGGTCTTTACTGTGAAGAAGAACCTAAATGGACAGGTTGAGCGCTACAAAGCTCGACTAGTGGCAAAAGGATACAGTCAGACGTACAGCATCGATTATGACAAGACTTTTGCACCAGTCGCTAAGATGAGTACTGTCAGGATCCTGATTCCTTTGGCAGAAAATGGTGGATGGAAGCTACACCAACTGGATGTGAAGAATACATTTCTTCATAGGGATCTGGTGGAGGAGGTATACATAGAGATACCACTAGGATTCGGCACCAACTAGACAGTGGGCAAGGTCTGCAGATTGAAAAAGTCTCTCTATGGACTAAAGCAGTCTCCTCGGACGTGGTTTGACAGATTCAGGAGGGCGATGATAGGGATGGAATATCAGCAGATCAATGCTGATCATACTGTATTCTTCAGACGGAGTGGAGGCCATATCACCATGCTTGCGGTGTATGTGGACGACATGATTATCATAGGAGATGATGAGCAGGAGATCGCCCGGCTCAAGGGGAAGCTTGGCAGAAAATTTGAGGTGGAGGACCTTGGTCTTCTTTCTCAGAGGAAGTATGCACTGGACCTTTTTACAGAGACAGGAATGTTGGGGTGCAAACCTGCAGCAACGCCAATAAACTAGAGGTTCAAGTTAGAGACTGAGGCTGGAGACCCAGTTGATCGAGACAGATACCAGAGACTGGTGGACAAGTTGATCTATCTGAGCCACACACGACCTGATATCTGCTTTGCAGTAAGTGTGGTGAGCCGCTACATGCACGACCCACGGAAGGGTCATATGGATGCAGTGTACCAGATCCTGAGGTACTTGAAGGGTGTCCCCGGGAAGGGGCTGATATTCAAGAAGAACAATCACGTGAACATTGAAGGCTACTGTGATTCTAACTGGGCTAGCTGTGCCGATGACAGAAAGTCTACCTCAAAATATTGCATATTCGTAGGAGGCAACCTAGTCTCCTGGAGGAGTAAGAAGCAGTCTGTGGTGGCCAGATCGACAGCGCAAGCAGAGTACAGAGCTATGGTCCTGGGAGTCACAGAACTGCTATGGTTGAAGAACATGCCGGTAGAACTGAAGTTGGATCAAGGAGCCAAGATGAAATTGTGGTGTGACAACCAATCAGCTATTAGTATCGCCAACAATCTACTACAACATGACATGACCAAACACATCGAGATTGATAGGTTCTTCATCAAAGATAAGCTGGATAGCGGATTGCTGAAGCTTGGCCACATTCCGACCAGGGATCAAATAGCAGACGGACTAACCAAGGGACTTACCTCTGTGAGCATGATTAGAGGATGTGACAAGATGGACTTAGTGAATATCTTTCGCTCATCTTGAGGGGGAGTGTTGGAATATTTAGTATGTCATATTTAGTAGATTGTATTAGCACAAAGGATATTGGAATATCCTGTGACATATTTGGTATGCCAGAATATGCCACAGGATATTCCATCATTGTAATATTGACTGTAAGGCTATATAAAGCCAAGAGGACTATCAATAAAATCATCAATCAATTACAACATAGGGGCATAGGTACTGGAGCCAGATGATAGATAGGTCACTGCAAGTGGTATTGGGCAATGTGGCTAAGATATGATTTTGAACGGAATAGAGATATGGCATCACATTCCCAAAAGTGAGAAGGCTAATAAAGTCTTAAGTTGTTGTAGAGTAACCACAGGATCTACTGAAATAGATTGATACAATTTCCACTCCTCCAAGAATTGACAATAACAAGACATAAAGGCAGAGGCATCGCCGTCTTGCTTAGTATCCTGAATAGCCTTCCAAAGATCAAACAAGAGTTGTATGTTGTATGTTTGTGGTTGAGTGCATGTCTTTAAGAGTATTCCAGATTTTTTTGGGCAGTCTCAAGAAAAATAACAGAAAGAACAACATGCAGTTCATCATTACTTTAGTCTTCTTCTACTGACAATGCTGCTCCTGCGTATGGTTCTGCATAAATTAATATGAGATGGTTATAATGAGATTGTTATTTGTTTACTTCTTGGACATACTACTGGCTTGGATTTTTTAACAAAGAGAACTGTTAGATTAATTTGGTGAAGGTGAAATATACATGACAATATTTTGAAGCCTGCAGATGGAAATTATTGTTGATTCCGATGCAAAGATGTGGGGCCAGTTACCATTTCAAATAAAAAAAATCCTAGAGGAACTCATGAGTTCCTATTTTTTCAAACTCATCAATGACAAACCTATGGATTGCAAGCATCTCATCACTTGATTTTTTTTTCAAGGGCCTAAACAGAAAAAATCTAGGGCCTAAATAGAAAAGTCGTCCACGTGGTTACAGATTTGCATGCGAGAGAGATCCCAATTCCGTGTATCCGGTTAAGCAAGCCCTGCCGCCAGCTTCCACCCATTCAAGAAGGTCCTGTCATAACCCTATTGCAAGTTCCTATTTTGCGTCGTATTTGAGTTTGTGTAGTTGAACTGATTTCAAATTATACCATTAGTTCTTAGTAGTTACAAGCAGATTTATGAGTTCAATATCATGTAGGAGCACTCAAATAAGTAATGAAAGTCTCTACGGATTCCTTAAGCGTTATTAGGTCCCTACGATAGGAAAGGATTAGAAATTCCTTCTAAGATTATTGGGCTAATTAGCATTTAGATCCTAGATTTATCCTAGATTTTATACAGATTAGAGTTTAAGTCATGACATATCCAATTGTAAATTTGGACCGTGAATTTTTATTCTTGGTTTTCTTTTTCTCATTATACCCTGAACATTAGTACAAGGACAATAACCAACACATGCTTGAAATGAGGGTATAATGGAAAAAATAAAACCAAAAATAAAATTTCAGGATTCAAACTTTTCAATTGGACATGTTAGGGCTTAAACTCAAAACTGGTATAAAATGACCAGATGATAGGAGAGGGGCTAAGTTCAAGATCATATTGTGAAAGGACTAGGAGAGGGGCTAAGTTCAGTACTTACCGTTTCGGAACCCAATTTACTAGCCCAAGATTTTTCCAGAAGGGGATCAATAACCTCTAAACTATGTTGCATCAACACGGATACGAAATGACACGACAATACGGACATGAAATCTATTTTGATGTCCTCTAGTGTATTTTGGAGTGTCATGATTGTGTCTGAGGCATGTTCGACACGGCATGGTTCAGATTTTTGGAATGTTTGTCGTTCCTAGATTTTAAAGCTTTTTTTTGGTCTGGTTTATAATCTTAACTGGGAATTTTCTCTCTACTAGAAAAGGTTTTTCGGACATATTGTGTTCATTTAGTTGGTATCTTACTGCATATTTCACTTGCTTTTACCTTTCTCATGCTTAATTTTGGGCAAATGTTAAGAGCACTACAACAATTACTAGGAGACAACACACTTATGGCTGCCAAAATTTTGACAGTCCTATCCATATCAATGACTGCCAAAATTTTGACAGTTCTAAGAAAATAGGAGTTTTGAAAAAGTAGGATTGCCAAAATTTTGGCAGTCCTAAAATAGCAAGCACTGCAAATTTTCTTGGCAATCCTGGATATGCACAACAGTGTCAAAAGTGTGTTGCCCCTTGAAATTGTTGTAGTGCCATTAACTTTTGCCTAATTTTGCTAGAAGACTAATTAAAAGCTTATTTCTGTATTGTCTCTCTTAAACTATTATGAATTGTCAATAAAATGATATCCTGAATCTCAAATTCGTGTCTTAACCTAACCCCGGCTTACCTTGCTGACCTTACAGTATGCAATCTTTGGCTCCATATTGAGTGTCAGTGCGATGATCGGCGCAATCACGAGTGGACGCATTGCTGATTATGTTGGCCGAAAAGGAGTAAGTTACATATGAAATTGTTCATCAAATTCCAACATATGTTGTATTAGCCATAACTTTTAACAAGCACTTAAAGGCGTGCTAGAAACCAAGCAAGAGGAGCTGGAGGTTCCATGTTCAAAATGTCTTATTTCCAGAAAAAAAGAAGCTAGAGAAACCAGTTGGCTCTATGAATTTTTTTTACTGATAGCTCCATTAGGAAGCGACTGATATGCTTTCGCATTCTTTTAGACAAAATTTAGAGGAATAGGTGACTTCTGGATGCCTGTTTTCAAAAGATCCTTTGTTATTTAACAATGGATTGAATCATTGGAAGAATTCTTTTTATAATCTCCATATGTTATTAGGCTATCTCCAATGGGGATTTCTAAAATTGAGCTTCTATCTTACTTGGCATTGTATCTTAAAGAAATTTCTATCCTTGTTGGCATAGTTTATACATAGAAATTGCACAAAAAGAAGAACAATCTCCAATGGTTCTCAATTTCTATCCTACGTAGCGCTGCCTAATATTAATATGGAGAATATTAAATTGATAATTTTACGATTTAGTTTGAAAGTGTCGCCCATATTAAGATGGAAATTTTCTATGAGAGTTTCTACATGTAGAAACCCTAGTAGAAATTCTCCATCCTACATAAGTGCCACGTAGGATGGAAATTGGAATAGAAACCACTATTGGGAGAAAAAAATTTCTAAGAAAGGTTTCTACCATAGAAATAGGGGAGATAGAAACCCCCACTGCAGATGACCTTAGTCTCCCATTAACTCTTTTAACCCTCAACATGAAGTCGATATCCTTCCATGTCATTTTCATGTAAACGTGCCACACTAGGTTTTTTTTTTTGGGTGTCATTTTGTCAATTGGTGAAGAATCTTTAAGTTGACTAGTTAAGTTCAATGAAACAGGCCATGAGAACATCAGCTGGTGCCTCAATTATAGGATGGATTGTTATATACTTTGCAAAGGTTTGGCCCCTTAGTGAACTCCATGCTTGAAGTATGTCCATTTCTCTAATCTCTTACATTAATTTTCTTCCTGCTTTTCCCTTGCCAAGGATGCTTTAATGCTCTATGTTGGGAGATTCTCCACAGGTTATGGGATGGGTGTTTTCTCTTATGTGGTACACCTTCTTGGTCTTTCATTGTACCCTTACTTTTTGCAAAGCTAACAAATAGCCTTTCTTCATGTGTTTTTCCACTGCTCTACTCCAAGTATAAAAGTATAAACTACAATTAAGTTTGAAGTAACTACAAACATTAAATCTTAGTCCTCATTGTGATCATGTCTAACAGGTACCAGTTTTTATTGCTGAGATTGCACCGAAAAACCTCCGAGGTGGCCTCACAACCTTGAACCAGGTTGAGAAAACATGCACAACAGTTCTCCAGTAAAATAGCAACCAAAATAAGTTCGAGGACTTTTTGATGTTGATGGTACTTGATCCATTGTGAATTTCTCATCCTGCAGCTATTGATTGTTTCTGGCAGTTCAGCTGGGTTCATTTTCGGTACATTTGTTACATGGCGCTCATTGGCACTGATTGGTAATTCCTAACAATAAACATTTCATAGTAATGTCATGTGTGTTCTTGGTTGCTTGAGCCTAACGTTTTACGCCAAGAATTCTCTCCAGTTTCGTAGGTAGAAGACATAATAGCCATATATATAAACTTAGTTTACTCTTTTGTTCAAGTTTTCTTGGGTTAAAATTCAACTTTACAGTATTGGTAAAATGTGATGGAACTGATAAATAGGGGTGATCATGCAGGAATCCTTCCATCTCTTGTGCTACTAGCTGGTCTCTTGTTTATCCCTGAATCTCCAAGGTGGCTGGTAAGATATTGTTTGCCATGGACAAACTTTTAAATGAATCAAGCCTGATATGTAAGATCTGGTTCATTCCTTTCAGTGCAACATATATGGCGGGGTTTCCAAATTATGGATCCACGAAGTAGCTAATGAACAAACATTTAAATGGTTAATTAAAGATCCAAAATTAGATTTTGTAATATTATTCTTATCATCACATTAATAAGTTAAAACAACAAAAACCATAACAACAAGGTCGGCCGTTTGAATCATCTTCTTCCATTTGGCTCTGTTAAGGACAATGTCCTTTGTAATGCTAACAAGATCCATATCATTCTTTAACACTTCAAACCATGTTAGTCTAGGTCTACCTCTAGTCCTAGCGGCTCCATTAACTACTATATTGTCTCTCCTTATGGGAGCATCTATTGGCCTGCATGTCCAAGTCATCTAAGTCGATTTTTTCTCATCTTGTTCTTAATTGGTGCCACCTCTAACTTCCTACGATATACTCATTTCTTATCATATTATTTAACGTATTGCCACTCATCCATGTTAACATTCTCATTTCAGACATTGATAAGTTAAAACAAGAAAAAAAATTCTTGCGCGCACCCATAGTTTAAAGGTATCCAACAACTGTGCCATATGCAGAAATATATATATATATATATATATATATATATATATATATATATATATATATATATATATATCATTGAATATTTTGGAGTGATAATCTTTATTGATAATCTTTTGGCTATATATATAGCCTTACAACCCTCCATCTTACATAAAATCCCCTAATACATTCTAATCTACCAACACTCCTCCTCAAGATGGGCAAAAGATATTCACTAAGCCCATCTTGTTACATCCTTTAATCATATTTACAGAGCTAAGTTTCTTGGTCAGACTGTTTGCTACTTGATCCTTGGTTGGAACGTGCCTAGCTCCAGGAGTCTGCTGTCCAACTTCTCCTTGATGAAGAACCTATCGATCTCGATGTGTTTGGTCACGTCATGCTGTACTGGATTGTTGGCGATACTGATGGCTGACTGGTTGTCACACCACAGCTTATCTTGGCTCCTTGATCCAGCTTCAGCTCCACCAGCATACTCTTCAGCCATAGCTGTCACGACCCGCATCCAGTGTAGGGGCACGAGAAATGGGTACGTCCAGCCTACGCTGCAGTGTCGGCGGTAGAACGCTGTTCTAGGTCACAACCACAACTAAACACAAATATAATATACTCTCTGAATGGAGGACAATCTCAGAAGATACAACTCAATCACAAAACTAGAGGTAGATAAAAGGTACGATAAGATAGATATAAAATCTCAAAGAGAAGTACAAACAGAAGGAAATAAGTCCAAGTGTCTAAACAACACTAACATCTCAATATCCAGAATAATACAACTCAGAAGTCAAACACAAATAACATAATAAAATAAGATAAGTAGCCTAGCAGTCTAGCCTAGGCAATAAGGATGATCTCCTCAGCTAGAGCTGGATCCTCCTGTGGGTCCAACTCACAAGTGTCATCTAGATGGGCTCCATAGTAGGTTGTGCAGAAATTCTCAGTATCATCTGTAATATTTTCAACAGGTCCAGTCAGGACAGGAGCGAATACATAACTCTCACGCAGTTCATATCAAGAAAGAAAATATAAAACAAGCAATAGAATAATATACATGAAGTGCTGTAAGAGATGTACATGAGTAGTAAGAGAGATATCTGAAAAACAAGATATATATATGGAAAGTAAAAATTGTAAGTGCTATAAGTGATTTAGAGCACAAGATGGTTATGTAATCGGCTTGATGTTGTATACGACTAAGTTACAGAGTTTGTACACGAGTAAACTAAGGAATAATTACATAACCACTCTACTCCCCCGTCCCCAATCAATACACAAGGATCCATTCAAGTTATGTTACGTACACGATGATTAGTTTGCACAAGAAGATCATGTGAGCACACGAGAATACATGAGAGCACATGATTTGTACACGAATAACACGAATACAAGGAGTACACGATGCTCATGATAAAGTGCACGAACATGAAATATCCGATGTATCCGCTGAGGGGATAACATCGCATGAAAAGATTCATATAGTACTAATCCGTGATAACAAGTGTCAGCATCAAGTAAAGAGTCTAGAGCAAAAATATAAGTCCTATCAAGTATGAAACGATCAGAGAATGTACTCGTCTGATATCCTGAATAACTGATGAGAATAGATGTCCGTACAGGAGTAACTGAGTCCTATTTAGAGCAACACAGGTTACAATGTATCCAAGATGTTATAAATAAAGTTTACAATGCATTCTACATGATTCAAGGTTATTCTAGGTTAAGTCAACTCTTGGTCAATTCTGGTCAACAATCTAATCAAACTAGGTCAACTCTAATCAAACTAGTCAACTAGTCTAGGGTTTAGTCCAACTCAAGTCTATGAGTCATAATAGGCCTATCTAGTCAATATCTAATGTCAAAATAGTCTAATATATCTCCTATGTATATATGCCATATAGATATATTTTTTTTACATAGCTAGTAATACATGCAAAATAGCCTATATAGGAAGCCTACAAATAACATAGTCTATATAATACCTATATATACAAGTTCACAAACATATACCTAGCTAGTAACATATCATAACATATATACATGATATATATACACATATATGATAACTTATAAATATATATATAGATATATATAAAGGAAGAGGGGGAAAGGGTAAGGCAATTAAGAGAGTGTGTGTGTATACTGTGTGTGTGAAGAGGGGACTGGAAAACCCCCAAACTGGGATGATCCCAGGAACACCTAGGCTAAGGCAAACCCAAACAATACATCATATATATATATATATATATATATATATATATATATAAAATATATATATATATATATATATATATATATATATATATATATATATATAGGTAAAGAAACTAACTATATATATAGAGCTTATATAGAAACTAGATATATGTATATAGATTCATATATGAAAGTATAAAGCTAATTTAGTATAGACTAACAATACATATCTACTGAACAAGAAACTGGGAATCACATCTCAAACCTCATAAATCTGAGTATCTCCCCAGCCTAACCCAATTTCAGAAACTGCAAAACCTAACTCAACCAAAACATGTAATTATATATACATACATAAATATATATATACACAGATATATATATACATAGATATATATATAGGGAAGAAGGGGATAATGTGTCCACACATGTGTCAGCAATGGGGTGTGTCAAAACAGTATCCAAATCGTGTCAATACTATGTCCAAGTCCAAGTGTCAACTGGTATCAGAAACCAGTACACAGCAAGGCTCGTACTGATGTGTTGACCTATCCAGGACACGACACACACCATGAAATGTCTCGTGCTCGTGTCAGTAGCTAGGGTAGGTGTAGGGCTAGGTGTACAAGTGTCTGCAAAGTGTCCAAGTGCTCTCGTGTCCACGTGTCGAGCCCGTATCAGAGGCTCGATTTCGTGTGTGCACAGTCTGTTCGAAATCAATGCAGACACGATAACGTGTCCGATACGACACGAATGGACCTGAAACTTCGGAAGGGGCTTGACAGTCATGGCCCCCACCTCTGTGTCAAGTCTCACTTGTCCAAGTGGTCTGTGCAGTGAGAAATGGGTGTCGGGTAGCAGGAGAGTGTCCACAGTGTGTAGTGAGCATCCCCGTGTCCGATTAGGACACAAAAAATGTGTCGAATCGTGCTCAGTCACCAAGAAACCCAATCAACACATAAATAGCAACCAAATAAAGAAATTAGTTTTGAAATTCATGAATAAAAATTCTATTGAGGCATTTCACCAAACACCTTACACTACGATACGCCTCCGATACGCATATCAAATGGACATTGATTCCTACCAAACTTAGCCTACAGCTAGGGGGACCCTAAATAAATACATCTATGGAAAGAAATCAGGAAATAAATGAGTTTAGAGACCATTACCTATTGAGAGTTAGAATATCAATAAAATTTACCTAGAAGAGATCCCACACCAATTGCTGTGGTCCCAAAACCTTCAATCCTTGCTAGCTAGCCTCTATTGACCTCCTCTCCACTAGGAAAGTGTGTTGCAATTGATTAGACTCAATTTGGAGTTGATTTGGAGGAAGGGGTGGATTTGGGGAAGAACACAAATTAAAGTTTATGTGTGAATGAAAAGAGGCAAGATGTAATGATGTGATGCTCTTTATAGGAGGGTAACTATGGCCGGCCAAGGGGTCTAGGGTTAGGGTTTAGTTCATTTGGTAGGCTATGGGCTTGTCTCTCAAGTGAATTCTAAGCCTTCTAGCTAAAGGCCCAAGTGAAATTAGGGTTTCAAGATAAATATCTTACTTAGCCATAATATCTAGATATCTCTAAACTTGTCATCTAGTTAGAAACTTCTAATGTAATATCTAGGCTCATGACTAATATCTAGATTAGAGCAATTCTAGGTTAAGGCCTAATATATTAATTAGCACATTATTAATTAGTCAAAATTCAAATTAACCAAAAAGTTCACAAATGACCAAAATACTCTTAGCTTAAAAAGTGGTAATTAGCTAATCTAACCACATGGTTAGGTCTCCATGGTCATGATTAGTCTCTAGGCTAAGTAGCTTTAAGGTATCACTAGCAAAAGACCAAAATCATAATATACTAGTTTAAATAGTTTTAAAATAATCAAAATTCACCAATAATTCATTAACATAATTTAAACCAATTATTTAATGATCAAATTACAACAGTTCAAAATTATCCTTGTTTTTGAAAAGTGGTGGTTACAATAGCAGCTCTACAACTCCCAAGGCCATAGCTCTGTCCTCCGCTTCAGCTGCTGATCTGGCCACCACTGATTGCTTCTTACTCCTCCAAGAGACCAAGTTGTCTCCTACAAATATGCAATAGCCCGAGGTAGACCTCCTGTCATCAGCACAGCTAGCCCAGTCAGACTCACAGTATCCCTCGATGCTCACGTGATCATTCTTCCTGAATATCAGTCCCTTTCTGGGGGCACAATTCAAGTATCTCAGAATCTGGTACACTGCATCCATATGACCCTTCCTTGGGTCATGCATGTAGCGGCTCACCACAATCACTGTAAAGCAGATATCAGGACGTGTGTGGCTTAAATAGATCAACTCGTCCACCAGTCTCTGGTATCTGTCCCGGTCAACTGGTTCTCCGCCTCAGCACCCAGCTTGAACCTCTGATTGATCGGCGTCGCTGAAGGTTTGCATCCCAACATTCCTGACTCTGTGAGAAGGTCCAGCACATACTTCCTCTGAGAAAGAACAATCCCTTCTGCTTCTCGAGCAATCTTAATCCCAAGGAAGTACCGAAGAAGGCCAAGGTCCTTCATCTCGAACTCCTTGCCAAACTGCTCATCATCTCTTGTGATAATCATATCATCCAAATACACCGCAAGCATGGTGATGTAGCCTCCACTCCGACGGAAGAACACAGTATGATCAGCATTGATCTGTCGATATCCCATCCCTATCATCGCTCTCCTGAATCTATCAAACCACGCTCGAGGAGACTGTTTCAGTCTATAGAGGGACTTCTTCAACCTGCAGACCTTGTCCACTGTCTTATCGGTGCAGAATCCTGGTGGTATCTCCTTGTACACCTCCTCCACTAGATTCTCGTAAAGAAACACATTCTTCACATCCAGTTGGTGTAGCTTGCATCCATCATTCGCTGCCAAAGAAATCATGATCCTGACAGTGCTCATCTTTGCTACTGGTACAAAGGTCTCATCGTAGTCAATACCGTACGTCTAACTGTATCCTTTTGCCACCAATCGAGCCTTGTAGCACTTAACCTGTCCATCTGGGTTCTGCTTTACAGTAAAGACCCACTTGCATCCGACCGTCCTCTTCTCCTCTGACAGTTTTATCAGTTTCCAAGTGTGGTGCTTCTCAAGAGCTCCTAACTTCTCGTGCATCGCTGCTTTCCACTTTGGATCGTTCTTGGCAACCTGCCAATTGTTAGGTACAGTAATACTATCTAAAGACGTAATGAATGCTCCATGAGAAGAAGAGATGTTGTTATATGAAATAAACTGAGTAAGGTTCCAACTATATCTATTAGGAGGATTTCCTGCATTGCTACGAGTGGTCATTCGTACTGATAATGGTGTAGGAGAAGTAGAAAAAATGATATCACCTGAAGAAGAATCTGGTGATGGTGGTGTAGGTATCTCTGGAGTCGAGACGGACGCAGGCAAGGGACTTGGCACTGGCACTATAGGTACTAGTCCTGCAGTTTGCTTTCCTTTCCTGTTGTAGGTAACTCCTCATGAGTTGTGGGCCTAATACCTCCAATCTCCTCCCCCTATTCCTCTTTACTCTCATGCTCCTCCTCAACCGTTCCTCCATGCCATACTCTTAAATCGGTCACCAAACTCTCACCAATCTCCTTCTCTTGTCTCATACTCTCAATATCAGGTGAGTTGTCCATGGATGAGGTTCCCTCCTGACGGAAGTATGGCTCAAGCTCCCTGAAGTGAACATCCATGCTCACAAACCTCTTCTTCTCTAATGGGCTCCAGCACACGTACCCCTTCTGAGTCGCCGAATAGCCCAAGAAGACACACTTGACTGCTCTAGGGTCAAGTTTCCTAACAGACGGCCTGTTGTCCTTCACAAAACATACACAACCAAACACCTTCAACGGGAGTGTCCCACTATTATTTTCTTGCAATATCTCACATGGATACTTCCATCCTAGTACCTTTGAGGGCATCATGTTGATCAGTTGAGCTGCTGTCAATACTGTATGCCCCCACAGACTCTGTGGGACATTTATGGCGATTATCATGCCCCTTGCCACCTTCAGAAGGTGTCTGTTCTTCCTTTCTGTCACTCCATTCTGTGCTAGTGTGTATGCACAGGTGGTCTGATGCTGTATCCCTTGGGCTGATAGGTATTCCTCACGTGCTTTGTTGGTATACTCTGTCCCATTGTCAGACCTCAGTACCTTCACTACTGTTCTGTACTGAGTCTGGACATGTTTATGAAAGTTCCGAAAATAGGCAATGATATCACTCTTATTCTTTATCAAATATAGCCAGGTGACACGAGAGGAACAATCAATAAAAGAAATGAAATACTTGTAACCATTCATAGTAGTTGTGGCGTACGGCCCCTAAACATCAGAATGTATAATATCAAAAACAGAAGAGCTTCTATGGCCCGCACTAACATATGAGGTCTTAGTAAGTTTGCATAAATCATATGCATCACATACTAGTTTCTCTTTATTTGCTTTCTCATAAATAGATGGATACAACCTACTCAAAATACACAAAAGAGGAGTGCCCCAACCGCCTGTGGTGGAGTATCAGTGTATCCTCGGCACTCATCTTTGGTCCTCCCATTTCAATCCTCTCTGCCACAAACACCAATGCCGAATCCAACCCTTCCTGATCCAGGTACCATAGTATATCATACTAAGTGCCAGTCCCAAGCCTTCGTCCCGTCTCCTTCTCTTGGAAGATCACCTTAGGAATATCAAAAGAGATAATGCATTTTAGTTGGAGAATTATAAAACTAATGGACAAAAGACTGACTGGAAAAGAAGGAGCATGCAAAACATTAGATAATTTTACTGAACTTGTACAATTGACAGTACCCTTACCGACCACCAGCTGGAAAGTACCATCAGCTATTTGAATGCTATCCGCCGATGCTAGGTGAGTGTAGGAAGAGAACTCACTAGCATTCCCTGTCACGTGTCGAGACGCACCTGAATCGACAATCCAGTCCGACGATCTAAGGAAAGACATAGATGCAAGGACGAGTGAATCGTCCGATAACCTCCTCTACCACCTCGTCGACCTCCACGACCACAGCCACGTCCTCCAAACTGTCCACGTCCACCACCTAAATATTCCTCCTCGGGCGGTTTGGTGCAAGCATATCTCAGATTGCCTACCTCCTCGCAGTTGTAGCACTGTCGGGGCTCTCCCTTAGGTCCTGTGCTGCCTGAATTGGCAACCGTCAGTGCTGACTTCACTTCAGGAGGACCACCTGTCCCTGCCTGCAGCTTGATGCGAGTCTCCTCCTGGATCATGGCTGAGATAGCCTCCTCAAGTGTAGGGATCTTCGGTTGGACTAGAAGTAGTGTTGTCTTCTGAGCAAACACTATGGCCAGCCCCTTAAGAAACTTCATCGTCCTCTCCTGCAGACATACTTGATCTCCTTACACTTCGGGTCCTCGTAGCTCGCTCGATCTGAGGAGTGATCGTAATCCAACCACTGACGCTCTAACTCCGTGGCATACTCCTGCACCGTCTTCTCCTCTTGTACGGTATCATCGATCTCCCCCTTGATCTGAAAAATTCTCAAGTTATTTCCTACACCATCGTAGATCCTCCTCAATTTCTCCCACACGTCCTTCACCATCTCATGGCCATCCACTGTGGTGGCAATCGGCTGGACTAAAGAATTGAGGAGCCAAATGTATACCACCATATGAGTGCCGAGCCCTCATCCGGCTCTGTCTTCTCTCCTGACAAGAAACCCTCCAGATTTTTTCCTGCGAGAGTTCTCCTCATCCGTCGTGACCAACTCAGGTAGGTAGCCGGTTCATCAAGCTTCTGATCGATAGAGGGAAGCTCCAACTTCGTTGGTGTTCGTGTCGTGCTCTCACCAGCCGACAGTTTCATCAGCCTCATCAATGTTGCAACTTCCGCACGGTCCAACTTCTTGATGATATCCTCCATCGATCCTCCTCTTCTCCGATCACCTCACACCCGTCCCACGATTCACGTTCGTTCTCTTCGTCCTCTCCTAGATCCGATCATGTCTCTCTCCCATTGGATCTAGGCCTTCGATGTCAACACCCGGAATGACCCGCGGTAGACACCGGGAACTGCGGAAGAAGGCTCATGCGGGCTCCGCGGGAGTCGCGGCTTCGCATTAGTGGTAGCGACGACGTTGGCGGTGGTGGCGGGTGAGCGGCACGACGGCGGTGGTGGTGCGGCAGCGGCGGCTAGGGTTTGGGCTTTGTTACCATGTTGAATATTTTGGAGTGATATTATTTATTGATAATCTCTTGGCTATATATAGCCTTACAACCCTCCATCTTACATAAAACCCCCTAATACATTCTAATATACCAACATATATATATATATATATATATATATATATATATATATATATATATATATATATATATATATATATATATATATATATATATTTTGGAACCAGGTAAATTGTTTCTGGAATCGCTTCCACTGGAATTCGAAATCCTGACCACTCGGGCCGCATGCATCTCTCTTAACCACTAGGCTAGAGGTCATTTGTTATATATATATATATATATATATATATATATATATATATATATATATTGAAAGAAGGTAATTGTGGCGAACGCTCCCACCGGGAATCGATCTTCTGACTACTTGGGCCGCATGCATCTCTCTTAACCACTAGGCTTGAGGTCATATATATATATATATATATATATATATATATATATATATATATATGGGAGCGGATCGGGAGCCCCGCCCGCGGAGCCCCGCCGAAGCCCCGCTCCCCCTTAGCCGTTGGATCGCGCGGGCGGGGGCGGGCCCCACGCGGGCCCCGCGCGATCCGATGGTGCAGGGGGGGGGCGGGGCTTCGACGGGGCTCCGCGGGCGGGGCCTTTGTTCCGCTTCCATCCTATATATATATATATATATATATATATATATATATATATATATATATATATATATATATATATATAATGCAGATGACCTCTAGCCTAGTGGTTAAGAGAGATGCATGCGGCCCGAGTGGTCAGGAGTTCGAATCCCAGTGGGAGCGATTCCAGAAACAATTTACCTGGTTCCAAAAAAAAATAATATATATATATATTATTCAAAAAAAAATTGTTCTTTTCTTTGCTTTCCTGAAGTGGATGTCTGAGTCCTGAGAACATTTTGGGACTAGTGATGCTGATGGTTGCTCCATTTTAATCTTATCAATTCTACTCCCCGCCATGTAACTTTCACAGAAGATATTGAGAATCCAAATCATCCAGTTGAGATGTTTGTAGTGTGCGTGCATTTGTCTATCTATATACACATCTCACTTTCTGATTCCTTACGAACTTGCCAGGCAAAGTTTGGAAGCCCAACAGAGTTCAAAGCTGCATTGCAAAACCTTCGTGGAAAGGATGCAAACATTGCTGAGGAAGCAGCGGCAATTGATGTTTTAACCATAACTCAATCCTAAAAATTTCTTACTTGAAAGATTTAATTTCACAGTAAGTTTGCAGAGTGATGGAAAACTTACTTTTCTATATAGGAAGTCATAAAAACTATGCAAAGCCTACCAAGAGCTAGATTGCAGGACTTATTCCAAAGCAGATATATCAGATCGATAATTGTAAGCAACTCTTTAGTATTAGCTGCCACTAACAATATTTCTCTCTATTGAAGTTTACATTTGACTTGATTGAGTTGTTTGTAACGCTCAGGTTGGTGTGGGCTTAATGGTGTGCCAACAATTTGGGGGAGTCAATGCGATATGTTTCTATGCAAGTGAAACCTTTGTGTCTGCTGGATTTTCTTCGAGTAGTATGGGAAACATTTTGATGGGGTCTATCCAGGTTAGAGTTCTTTTCTTGCGATTGGTTTTATAAATTCATATCTTAAAACTTGTTCAGAGCAAAAGTGCTCTTTTTTGTAGGTACCAATTACAGGATTGGGCGCATATCTTATGGATAAGACTGGAAGAAGACCTCTTCTAATGGTAGGAAAATTAGTGACTAATTTGATTACAAGAACGATGTGATAAAATTTTCACATGAATGGATTAATGTGCTGTGGTTCTTTAAATTCAGGCGTCGGCATCAGGAACTTTCCTTGGTACCTTTCTAACAGGACTGTCATTCTACTTCAGGGTAATTAGTCAGATCTTTGATTCATTTGACACTTTTACTTGTACAAAATTAGCAATCAACTTGTTGATTTGGAACTGAAATATATAAAACAGGGCCAAGGAATTCATATGGAGTGGGTTCCTGCCTTAGCTCTGTCTGGCATCTTGGTATGTGATCGCGTATCAAGAACCGCAATCTACTTAACTGCCTTTTTACTTTCTTGTATGATTTCCGCGGTTCTTATGTAGAGATATGTATCCTATTCTTCTACTTCATATTATTGAATGAAACAGGTCTATATGGGAGCATTCTCAATTGGCATGGGAGCTATTCCATGGGTTATTATGTCAGAGGTAATAACTCTGAATATGCTTGAACAATTTTCATAATATTAGTAAAATCTCTTCTATGATCCGAGTTAAGAAAGGCGCGGAACTTCCTTTAACACTTAAAAGTGGGCTGGGTGCAGATATTCCCCATTAATATCAAAGGACTTGCTGGAAGTTTGGTAACTCTAGTGAGCTGGTTTGGTTCCTGGATTATGACCTATGCTTTCAGTTTCCTCATGAGCTGGAGTGCTTCAGGTAGACAAGATAAATCCTCTATTTCTGCTGTATGATACGTGCGATCTTTTATAAAAGAATTTCTGTTACACGGCATAGAGGAACCTAGGAAGGGAAAGCATTGTTTTACATTATTTTGTTCTCCCTTTTATGCTTTAGGTAGTGATGTTAATTGAAGGAAACTTACCAATAATTGAAGGAAACTTACCAATAACTTGCCCAAGTGCCTTTATCAAGTTCTTCAATACTATCGAAGGGTCTAAAGGAAGACGACATTTTGTTAAATAAAACTGCAACAGAACAGCTCAACCTTGTAACTTGTTGTTTTTGTTTTGGTCCCAGGCACATTTTTTCTCTTCGCTGGGGTCTGCGCAGGTACAGTGGTATTCGTAGCAAGATTTGTTCCAGAAACTAAAAATCGGACGCTTGAGGAGATTCAAGCATCAATGAATTCCTAAAGATGGAAAGCTCCCACAAGTCGGATCATGTTTTCAGTTACTGGAGTAGTTTGATATATTAAGGATATCCTACTCTTTTTGTTAGACATAAAATGAAAAAAAATGTGAAAGAATACTTTGTTGTCGTCTAAAGATTCACATTTGTTCTGAATCTTGTTTGTCACGACTACAATGTTGAGAGAGTTTTTGCAATTGGATGGCATATTTTCGCTTATATATATATATATATATATATATATATATATATATATATATATATATATATATATATATATATATATGGTGTTCGCCGCCCAAAGAACATCGTCGGGATTGGAGGATGAGGAGGGGGCATGGACCACGGTCCAGAATCGGAGGATCCGACGCGGAGGAGGGCAAAGATCACAGATCCCTGAGGCTAGGAGGGGCACAACCTCTACGCAGGGATCGGACAGGAGGGCGGGGATAGCCAGGAGAGCGGGTACATCGGGGGGACAGGCACACTCGGGGGATCGGGAGAGACAAGCCAGGATTGCTTGGCGGCCTCGTGCGAAAGGGGCGACTGGGACGGCTGTCCCAGTTATCGGAGGGAGAGTTACTGCTGCGAGCACGAGTGCCAGGCCACCCCCGTCGTCCCCACCACGGAGTTCGGGCCCGCGGCCTGTATCCTGGGCGGAAGCATGCAAGGTGGGGGTCGCCAAGACGCCGGCATCGATGGAGTACGTTGCACCTATGGAGATTGGGGGTGAGCTCTGCGCCGACTTCCCGGCCGATGAAGTGGCGAAGGTGACGGCATTCTGGGAGAACACGTTAGTGCTATACGTGTTGGGGAGCAAGCCCTTCTACGGGCAGATCAGAGGATATGCGGACAGAGTCTGGCGACCGAAGGGGAGCATGGAGTTCTTCTCCAAGGAGAACGGCTTCTATTTCGTTAAATTTGGGCTGGCAGAAGATGTGACTCGGATTCTCCAGGGAGGGCCATGGACATTTGACGGCCGCCTCATCATTCTGAAGTAATGGACTCCCGACTTGAGGTGTGAGAAGGAGGTGCTCAATGCTGTGCCAGTGTGGGTTCGTTTCCCTGAGTTCCCGGTACGCTTCTGGAGTGTTCCACTGCTTATGAGACTTGCCAGCCTCATTGGCAAGCCGATTAAGGCGGATGAGGCCACCACCTTCAGGTCTAGACTGCTGTATGCTCGGGTCTTTGTGGAGATTGACGCCAGGTTGGACCTGCCTGAGCAGCTGAAGTACAGGACACCTGCTGGCCAGTTCGCTTGGCAGAAGGTGGAGTATGAGTGGGTTCCCCCCAGATGTCCGGCATGTGCCTGCTTCGGGCATCTCCCGAGCGCGTGTAGACGTGGGGGAGCTTCTGAGGTGGTGCCGGAGGAGGCTGTGCGGGTGGCAGGTGGTGCAGATGACTCCCCCGTTGGGGACCAGGTGGGCGTGATGGAGGATGATATAGAGGCAGACTCCCCCCTCATCTCGGGGGAGGGTGAGGGGCCCCCGACGGAGGATCTTGCTGGAGCGTTGGTTGAGTATGTGGGGACGAGGACCATGACCACCAGGAGTATGGGACAGGAGGACAGGCGACAGGGAGATAAAGAAGCGCTTGCTATTCAGGTGTACAGTCGGAAGCGCCAGGCTACGGAGGCACATGGTGAGGACAGCGGACAGGGTGGGACAGAGAGAGTGTGGCAGGTCAACCCGAAATGGGTGGCAGTACTAGCACAGCCTCCCCCGCAGGGGGACCCACACGGGGCCACGGCCCCCCTCCTTCTACAGGGGGATAGAGATGAGGATACCAGTGATATGGAGGTTGCACTCTCCCCGGGTGGCCCTTCAGAGGATGTTCAGGGGACCCCACCAGTGATTTAGATGTCGGCCCTTGCCTGGAATGTCCGGGGGGGTGTTCTCTGGGGAGATGGAAGGAGATTAGTGAGGTGCTGAGGAAGGAACAGTGTGAAATCTCGATACTACTTGAGACTAAGATCAGGGGGGCGAAAACTCTGACCCGTAGAACCCCTACGGATTGGGTCCAGCTTCACAACCTTGGTCTCTGTGATATGGCGAGGATCTGGATTAGATGGAATGGAGCTAGTTGGGATGGTGAGGAGGTTTTCATGTCTGACCAGCTGGTGGCTATCTCCTTCACCAACAAGGGGGGATTCCACTTCTTACTGGGTGCCGTCTACGGGCACAATGACAGGAGGCGTCGGGAGACCTTGTGGCAGGACATCATCAGGTTGAGCTCACTAGCGAGGCATCGGCATCTCCCCCTTCTTATTATGGGAGACTTCAATGCTACGCTATACCGGGGAGAGAAGCTGGGGGGGAGGCCGGTGCCGGACCAGATTCTTTCTGATTTTCAGTCTTGTCTCCTCCAGTCCGGGCTCAGGGACCTGGAGAGGATAGGACACATATGGACCTGGCACAACAAGGCAGAGGTGAGCAGGGTGGCATGCCAGCTGGATCGGGCCCTGGGGAACAGTGACTGGTTCCGCCTATTCCCTTCTTCTGTGGCTGAGGGGCTCCCTGCGGGGACTAGTGACCACTCGCCGATTCTGGTGCGCTTCGTGGAGAGTCCCAGATGGAGAGCCCGCCCGTTCCGGTATGACAACAGTTGGTTCCTATCAGCTGGCTATGAGGAGACTGTGGCGGGAGGACTTGGCCAGGAGGTGGACGGCACTGCCCAGTTTTGCATGGTTCACAGGCTGAAGAGCGCTAAACGCGCCATCCGGGACTGGGTGAGGGTACTCCCCCGGACTTCCCTGCAGGAGAAGGAGGCGGAGCTGCGAGACCTGCAGGCAGAGCTTCAGGGCGACATGTTGAGTGGGGAGCTGGCGACTAGAGAGAAGAGTCTGGCTGCGGAGGTCAACACCTTGAGGCTTCAGCAGGAGATTAGTGCGGCCCAACGGGCCAAATGCTCCTGGCTCAAGGATGGGGACCGCTGCAACCAAATTCTTCTACGATGTCATCCGGGCGCGACAGCACCGGAACCATATCCAGCGCCTGATTGGCAGAGACGGGCGCCTTGTGACTGACCAGGTTGCTATCCAGGATGAGGCTGTCCAGTTCTACTCTGAGCTTTATCATCAGACGGATTATCCATCGGTTTTTCCGCAGCTGATTACGAAGACGTTGATTACGGAGTACGTCAACAGTCTTCTTATGGCCCCAATCCGGATGGCGGAGGTGGAGACGATTGTGATGCAGGCTGATGCTTCCAAGGCTCCTGGGCTGGATGGGTTCTCCAGTGGTTTCTACAAACGCCATTGGAACTCCCTTAAGGCCCCGGTCCTTGCGGCTGTTCAGGAGTTCTTTGATACGGGCAAGCTCCTGAAGGAGCTGAACCACACTTTTCTGACGCTTGTGCCCAAGAAAGAGGGGGCGACATCTCTTGCTGACTTTCGACCGATTGCTTGCTGTAATTATTTGTATAAAATAATTACTCATCTTATGTGCAGGAGGATGGAGGAAGCTATGCAGGGTCTGGTGTCTCGGAATCAGGCGGCCTTCATTAAGGGGCGGTCTATTGCGGAGCATAGCCTGCTGGCTCATGAGCTGATTCGGGAGTTCCACAAGCCAGGAGGGATGAAGGCGTGTGTGAAGCTCGACCTGAGGAAAGCCTACGACACCGTCAACAGGGATTTCCTCTGTCATTTGATGGGTGCGATGGGCTTCTCCGAGACTTGGGTGGATAGAGTCAGAGAGTGCATCACTTCTCCTACCTTCTCGGTCCTCATCCAGGGTATCCCCTACGGGTTCTTCGGCAGCAGCAGGGGGCTTCGGCAGGGGGACCCACTTTCCCCTACCTATTCACCCTTGTGATGGAGTATTTCACATGTCTGATGGACATCGCGGTACATCGGGAGAGGATTGTACCGATATACAGCAGGGTCTCTCCGGTGGTCTCTCATCTCATTTATGCAGATGACCTTTTGGTCCTGTTGAGGCCTTCCATGCGAGGGATGAGGGAGCTTGCGGCAGTGATGGAGGAGTTCGGACAGCTATCGGGCCTCCGGCTGAACAGGGACAAGAGTAAAGTATACTTCAGCAACTCTTGCACTTTGAAGGAGGAGCGGGCTATGGAGCTTGGGGTGGAAAAGGGGGACCTCCCGGTGAAATATCTGGGGGTGCCCCTTTCAGTCAACTACGCGAAGGATCGTGACTGTCAGAGTCTGGTGGATTTTGCACAGAGGAGGGTTGAGGGCTGGCAGGCGGCTGGCCTATCGTTTGGAGGGCGTATTGAGCTGGTTCGTTCGGTGATTTCTGCTATTGCTCTGTTCTGGCTCCAATCGATTATGGTCCCCTTGGCTACTATCAGAAAGATTGAGGGCATATGTGCCAAGTTCATTTGGCATGGGGGGATTCATGCCATCTCTTGGGAGCAGCTATGTCGGCCCAGGAAGGAGGGAGGTGTGGGTCTACGATCTCTTGTCTCTGTCAGGGAGGCGGCGGGGATCAAGCTAGCATGGAGGTTCCTTCAGGGTGATTCTCTATGGTCGGCCTGGATGACTAGTCGGTATCTCCGGGGCAGGAACTTCTGGGTATGTGAAATTGACAACAACTTCTCTGTGTCTTTCAAGCATATCCTGAGGGCCCGTCCTGTTCTGCGGACGGCTTTGCGTAGGAGGATGAGGGAGGGAAGGGAGACGGATCTTTGGCTCGATCCGTGGATCTCAGGTCAGTCTCTCCTGGAGATTCTGGGCCCCCAGAGGGACGGCGTGGCATACAGAGGACTGACGTGTCGGCACATCATCCGTGGTGGGGTATGGAGGCCTGAGGAGTACCGGTTCACTGCTACGGTAGTTGAGGAGATCAGACAGGTGCAGATCACTCCTACGGCACTGTCTGATGTATGGATGTGGGCCCCTCCCGGCCGATCGGAGGGTGCTGGGGAGTTCCGATTTAGCAGCTGCTATGACCTTGTCCGCCCCCACTTCGATGATATTGAGGAGTACGACTTTGTCTGGGGGAAGGGGCTCGCCAGGAAGATGCAACTGTCCGCATACAAACTGGTGTTGGGCCGGTTGCTCACTCGGGACAGATTGCTTCGGTTCGGGGTTCCTGTCCCTGATCCTAAGTGTGTTTTGTGTGAGACAGAGCCTGAATCTATTGGGCACCTGTTCTTCCAGTGCCATATGGCGTGGAACATATGGGCAGAGCAGAGCCGGAGACACTTGGGAGGGGTTGGCAGGGAGCGGGACTTCAGAGAAATCCTTAAGTGGATTGGTGATCGCAGGGGCATGGAGCAGAGCTGGGCTAGGCGTGCTAGATTGAGACTTGCTGCGTCAGTTTGGCATGTCTGGCGGGAGAGGAACCGGCGCATTTATGAGGGACTATCCACCCCAGTGGTGGGCATACTCCATAATATTGAGTCGGATGTACTAGTTATGTCCCCCTGAGTTGGGATTGTATCTTATGTTGTAACCTTATTGAGATGATGGAATAAAATTTATCCTTTTTCCAAAAAAAATATATATATATATATATATTCAAATATATATATATATTTGAATATATATATATATATATATATATATATATATATGTATATATATATATATATATATATATAAATCGCTCGGGTGTTCGTGGAGATTTCTGTTACTGACCAATTACCCAGGAAAGTTGATATTCTATTACCCAATGGTGGAAAATTGGTTCAGGATATTCACTATGAATGGGTGCCTCCTTCATGTGTTGGCTGCAAATGCTTCGGACATACGAAAGTTCAATGTCCTGAGTCTCCGAAGATGTACATGGAAGAAATTGCTCAGAAGGAGGTAGATAAAAGTAGCGAGATTCAAGAGATGGTTACGTCTACTGAGGAAGAGGTGATCGATTCTCAGATGGTTATGGAGATGAATGAGGCAGGTGTGCAATCTAGGAAGGAGACGGCACCGCAGTCGTTGCTCGGGAAGAGGAATGAGCCGGAGACGCGCCCGGGACGGGTGCCTTCCTCGCTGGCTTTGGTGGTGGTCGAGAAGGCCAACCGGGTGCGGAACAGCATCTCCCAATTAGAAAGGATGAGCACTCAGGACCAGAGTAGTAAAAGATTAGAGGAAGACCATTCTGAGGAAGGGGCAGAGGACTTGGAACGGGCTGCAAAGAAGTACTCTAATTCTCGGTCAGGTGAAGAGAAAGGAGTGGGAAACGATGAAGCCTGCGAGCTTGGGGAAGGAGACGGGTCCAGAGAACAGAGGCTTACCATGCCGAATCCGCAATGGAAGAAGTTGGTGGAACAATACGGAGGTGGCGCTAAAAACGTTCAGAGCAGAAGTGACTTGCAGGCGGGATGTATGGATGTTTCCCTTTGTCCACGGGAACACCATGGTGCGTTCCAGGACTCATCTAACCACAATCAATGAGTGTTCTAACATGGAACGTCCGGGAGGCGAATTCCATAGGTAGGTGGAAGGAGATTATGAGTCTGATGTAACAGAATAGATGTTCGATTGTCTCTTTACTTGAGAGTAAGATCAGGGACGAAAAGAAGTTGGATAGGAGGACCCCTTCACACTGGGGGGGGGGGGGTTCACAATCTCAGGGAGTGTGGTGTGGCCCGTATATGGATGATGTGGGATGGCCGTGCTTGGGCGAGTCAGGTACGATTCGTTTCCGAACAACTTATTGTTTTGATTTTAACCAACAAAGGCGGGTTCCAATGTGCAGTAGGGGCCGTTTACGGTCATAATGATAGACGTAAGCATCTCCAACTCTGGAAGGACATTGTCAAAATAGCGGCTGAGATTGCAGACTCTATTCCTCTATTATTGTGTGGTGATTTTAATGCTATGCTATACAATTCCGAAAAACTCGGTGGTAGACAGGTTCCTCTCCCGATACTAAAAGATTTCCAGAATTGTCTACATAGCTCTGGTCTGTCGTGTATGGCCCGCTCGAGATATGTGTGGTCATGGAGCAACAGCTCTTCTATCAACAGAGTTGTCTGCCAACTTGATCGGGCCCTCTGTAATAATAAATGGCTTGAAGTGTTGCCCGAAGTGAAAGCTGAGGGGCTTGCATGTGGTACTAGTGATCATACGCCAATACTGATCCGGATTTGTCCAGAGAGTCGGCGCAGGAGGAGACCATTTCGATTTAGCAATAAGTGGCCTCTGATTGAAGGGTATGAGGAGGCGGTTCAGCCGTGCCTTATCTCGAGAATTGAAGGTCGGGCTCAGTTTGCCTTCGTACAATGCCTGAAGAAGGTTAAAAGGGCTATTCGAGCATGGAATTGCACCAGAACTCATCCTATTCTAAGAAATCTGGAGGAGGAACTTAGAGTGGTCCAAGCTGAAGTCCAAGCAAATCCTATGTCAAGTGAGTTGGCCTCCAAGGAGTTGCGGTTGCAGGAGGAAGTCCGTTCTCTCCGCTTCCTTGAGGAGGTCAAACTACAACAATTGGCCAAGTGTGAGTGGCTCAAGGAGGGGGATAGATGTACTAAATTTTTTCATACAAGGGTTCGCGCTCGGAGCAAGAGGAACTCGACGGCTAGTCTTATCGGCGCGGACAAGAACGTTATTATGAAAAAACAGGAAATAGCTACAGAAGCTATCTCCTTCTATTCTTCTCTGTATAAGCATACCGATTACAGGGACTCCTTTCCGATTATTACTTGCAAGCGTCTGGTGACCGAAGCAGGGAACTTAGCACTTCGCCGTTCCGTTGACTTGCCGGAAATCGAGTTGATTATTAGAGAAGCTGATCCGAACAAATCTCCGGGTCCTGATGGATTCAATGCAGCATTTTTCAAACATCATTGGCAGATTATCAAACATCAGGTTCTTCGAGCTGTTCAGGAATTTTTCAGGACGAGCCGTCTACTGAAAGAAATGAATCATACATTTTTTGTCTCTTATCCCGAAAATAGAGGGTGCTAATGAGCTGAGCGATTTTAGACCGATAGCTTGTTGTAATTTCGTTTATAAAATTATATCTCATCTTATGTGTTCTAGGATGTAGGCTATTATGAAGGAATTAATTTCGGAAAATCAGTCGGCATTTATCAAAGGGAGACTAATCTCAAAGAATTGTCTATTAGCACAGAAGTTGGTAAGGGAATTCAACAAGGCGGGGGGGGGGGGGGGGGCAAAAAGAGCCGTATTAAACTTGATATTCGGAAGGCATATGATATGGTAAACAGAGATTTTGTTTGCCATATGTTACTCAGTGTGGGTTTTGACCAGTGGTGGATGGATCGAATCAAAGAATGTATCACTTCTCCTACATTCTCGGTGATGATCAAGGGCCAACCATATGGTTATTTCGGAAGCAACCGAGGATTGCGTCAAAGAGACCTACTTTCCTCCTACCTGTTTACCATTGTGATGGAATATTTCTCTTGCTTAATGGAGTTAGCGGTGTACAAGAAGACTATCATTCCGATATATCGACAGGTATCTCCTATTATTACACACTTGATTTACGCTGACGATTTACTTGTGTTCTTGGAGCCTTCAGAGAGGAGTATGAATGGATTGAACGAAGTATTGACAAATTTTGCGGACTTATCGGGGCTGCATCTGAATAAGGCGAAGAGCCGGATATTTTTTTAGCCGTGATAGCCCGGAGAAGGATTGACTGGCGGCTCTGCTTCAAATAGAGGTTGGACAGCTCCCGGTGAAGTATCTCGGCCTCCCGTTATCGATCAATTATGTTCGAGACACGGATTGTGCGGGGCTGATTCAATATGTGCAGAATAGATTGGAAGGATGGCAAGCGCAGCTACTGTCTTTTGGTGGTCGAGTAGAGCTCATTCGAGCGGTCATTTATGCTATTATGAGTTACTGGCTCCAAGCGTTATTTATTCCCGATAAAACTATTAAAAAAATTGAGAAGCTGTGCGCCAATTTTGTGTGGTGAGGAGGGATGCATGCTATCGCCTGGGAGGAACTGTGTCGGGCTAAGGAGGAAGGGGGAATAGGCCTCCGTTCCCTTCGCGAACTGAGGATGGTAGCACTCACTAAATTAGCTGGTCGACTCCTTGAAGGGGAGTCTATGTGGTCCAAGTGGATGTCGAGCAGGTACGGGAGGGGGGTGAACTTCTGGACTCAACCATTGGACAATAATTTCTCAGTTACGTATAAGAATATTCTTCGTATTCGTCCTTCTCTGAAACAACATTTGAGTCGTGAAATTCACGACGGCAAGCTAACTAACCTTTGGTTGGACCCATGGTTGGGTCACCAAAGTATTATAGATCGTTGGGGTTGGCCAACGTTTGAACTATGTGGCCGGAACGAGATGGTGGAAGTGCTGATTCAAGAAGGGAGTTGGGCGCCAGAGCTTAGGCAAGTAGGCCTGTGGCATGCAGCGGAGATTAAGCAGCTGCCCATCCACCCGGAGGGGGGGGGGGGGTCGACCGCTGGATATGGGAAGGGTTAGCAGATGGTAGCTTCTCATTCAGAGCCATATTCGAGAGGATTCGTAAGCACCACCCGAAAGTGACATGGGCTGAAATCGTATGGGTTAACAAGGTGGCAACAAAGATGCAGCTATGTCTGTACAAAGCGGTTCGGGATAGACTTCTTACCCGCCAAAGGATGGTGCGATTTGGTATTCCTATTGCATCGTCGGTTTGTGCTCTGTGTGAGGGAGGAGAAGAAACTCGAGATCACTTGTTTTTTCAGTGCCCGGTATCAGCACTGATATGGGGCCGTTGCAAGAACAGCCTGGGTTTGACGGGATCGGCCAACGAAGGTATCCAATAGTGATGGAGGAAATGCTGCTATTGAAAAGCCAGGGTCTTAGAAGTTATAACAAGGCAAGAATCAAGCTTTTATCGGCAGTCTGGCACATATGGCGGAAGAGAAATAGGCGTGTGTTTGAGGGCAAGTATATGTCGGTGAATGGAATACTTCATAATATAGATAATGACTGCAATATCATGGTTGATGTATGATAGTAGATGAGTAGGGTCTGCTTGTTTGATGTAGATCTGAGTTCCCTGTATTTTGCTCTTTATCAATAAAAGTACTCGTTCTTCAAATATATATATATATATATATATATATATATATATATATATATATATATATATATATATATATATACACACACACACACAGAGGGCTTCCGTTGCGGGATACCTACTTACGGGAGAGTACGGGAGTATTTCTCTCACTCCCAATAAAATAAATGTCAGCAGTAAAGAGGATTCTCTCTGAGATTTCCTTTCTTTTCCACGTCAAATCAAATAAATGTCAAATGCAAGGAGCAGAGAACATGTTTGTCTTTCCTTTACAAACTTTTGCTCTCCTCCTACATCATGACCCACTCCTCCTCCTCCATTCAAAGTACTCCATGGATCCGCAGAGAAAGCAGGATCCCGGATCCCGCCATGACCTTCACTACGGCCGTCGGCTCCGCCTCGAACAGCTTCACCTTCCCGACCCATAGTCCCTCGGCAGCCTCATGACGATGTCCGTTGGCAGCGGGCCAGTTGCACACAACCGCCTCGGCATTCCGCAACATGTGGGAAAGCTTCTTGCTATGGAAATGGAAGCTCCACTGTCCTTTTCCTTTGAGATGAAGCTGTTCAAAAAATCTCCATACTTGTGACTTGTACATTATTCTGAACTTAGTTCATGGACCCATGGGGGTTTCTTTAGTAGTTGTTTTCTAACTTTGGTTACAATTTCATTACTGTAAGTATGTATGTGGTTTTATGTTTTCAATTTCTAATGTTTTCAATTTTTGTGATTCTTTCTTTGTATTGAACCTAAATGTTGGTGAGATTATACCCAAAATAATCTTGGTCTCTCAATAAATATGATGAGTGAATTGATCATGACCAAGACTCAATATTCAAACTTTTATTTCCAAAGTACGGATTCTAGATGTGTTTGACTAAAATATTAGCATTCCTTTTTTTTAATATCAGAAGATGGCCATAAGCTAATTTTCTTTGAGATAGAATGTTTGTCCCTATTATTCATTGCCCATGTCACCTTCAATATTTCAAATAATATTTTTTTTCCACTCTAACCTTTGATTGCCTGATTTAAAAATAAAGAAATTGGTTTACTTACATTAAGCGTCAGTTATTTTAAATATTCTCTACGATTTTTTTTAAAATATCTTTCTTCCAAATATAAAACATTAATGGTCTTCCAAATCTTTCTTTTTCTAAAACAAATCTCTATATCTTTCCTTTAAAAAAATTATCTCGCTCTCTCTCTTCCAAATTTCTCTGCCTTCAAATAAAAAAAACTCTCTTCCAAAACCAGAAAAACTATCAAAACTCTCTCTCTCTCTCTCTCTCTCTCTCGCGTGTATAGGATATTTGGAACGAACTCAAAGTTGCTAGGATTCAAAGGTCATGTATGCATCTTAGAAATCCTACCAAATTATAAATAATTTGATTGCAAACAAGCTTTTTTTTTTTTTTGTAAAAATTTGTATGTATGTTCTTCATGTAGGTTATTAGATTGCAGTTTATTGGCTATTATATTACAGTATAAACATGAACAGATTGAAAACTTTATTCAAACAATTTATGTGAAACCTAGTCCTTCATATTTATTTAGAAAACATCATTATAAAAAAATATGTCAAACCATTCATGTGAACATGTCCTCTACAATTTGTATTAGAATACAATTCATTGACAGTTTATTAATGATTTTTCATGCATTACATGTTGTTTAGAAAGTGTATTTATTATGTGTATATTATTTCAGGAAATAATGGAGACTCTTAATAGGCCTGTCAATGGTAGACCGAAAATCCGTATCCGATCCGTATTCGAACCGAAAATATCCGAAATTTCGGATACGGATACGGATTCGGATATCATATCGGATATTTATCGGATATCGGATGCGGATACGGTAAGTGTCCTATCCGGACCAATAATATCCGAACCAATAATATTTAAATTATTTAATAAATTTAAAATATATTCAATGTATGCATGAGACTATTAGTTATATATGCTTGTGTGGAGAATTTTTTGGTACAAATGTATTCAATGTATGCATGAAAATCTGCTGCTTATGATATTTCAATGTGAAAATATGCACATATATCTGACAAAATCTGCTTATACTGATTTTTTTTCTTCCCTTTTTAAATATTTTTTTAGTAATCTTATTTGTTCGGATATTATCCGATATCCGTTAAAATTATCGGTAACGGATACGGTAGCCAAAACTCCTATCCAATCGGATATCGGATAGTTATCGGATATATCCGATAGTTAATGGTTCGGATATGGTAATGCCAATATCCGACCAATAAACTACCATTGACAGGTCTAACTCTTAATGGTGTTGGGACTAGTGAGAATAATGACATGAATATTGATTTAGAGTGTAGACACAATTTGGAAATACAAATGGATAGTGGAAGTAAAAATTCACAATTCGATCCAATTAATAAATCTGATAGCATTGTACATTATCCACAAGTTCTGGAGGAGGTGAAGCCTAAATTGGGTCAAGAATATGAAACATTAGATGACATCTACAATTTTTATAATAAATATGCTAAACGATGTGGTTTTAGTGTACGTAAATGGAGTACCAAAAAAAAGAAAGGGAGTGATGTAATTTTGCGGAAGGAGTATGTGTGTTTCAAACAAGGAAATGGGACGACAATAGCGGACCCCGACGCAATTCGTCGTCGAGGCATACTGAAAGAGGGTTGTGGTGCTAGAATTATTGTTGTTAGATCACCCACCGACAAGTATATCGTCCATGTATTTGATGAGGGGCATAATCATCCATTGTCAACCCCAAGTAAGACACATTTAATGAGATCTCATCGCCAAATTACAGATGCCCAAAGGTGTTTGACTCAACAACTTGGGATAGTAAATATTCCAACATATCAACAATATAATTACTTGGTTTACAGGCGGGTGGGTTTGAAAATGTTGGTTGTACACAACAAGATTTGTATAATCATGAAAGAAATATGAGAAAAGCGCGAGAGGGTCACGAAGGAGACATGTTTTACGAGTATTTGAAACTCGAAAAAGTTAAGAACCCGTCATTCACTTTTGAGATTAAATCTGATGATGAGCATAAGATAACTCACTGTTTTTGGGCCGATGCAACTTCCCGTCGAGCTTACAAATATTATGAGTTGATTATTTTAATTGGTTATTTCATCGATTTCTTGAGGCTATGCCGAGTGACGCTCCTACAATGATTATCACTGATCAAGATCCAGCAATGACAAAAGTAATAGCAGAGACACTTCCTAATACCTTTCATAGGTATTGTAGTTGGCATATTTTAAAAAAGTTCTCTGAGAAGATTGACGCTTTTAAGTACAGTGCATATTATAAAGAATTTTCAAATTGTATTTGGAAAACAGAGGTCAAGGAAGAGTTTGAAACAAAGTAGACAGAGCTTGTTGAAAAGAGTGGCTTGAGTTCCAATGAGTGGTTAAAAAGTATGTTTAATATGCGCAAAAAATGGGTCCCTTGTTACATGAACCATATATTTTCGGCCAACATGTCCAGTAGCCAACGTGCAGAAAGTGCTCACTCATTCTTTAAAGGCTATGTCCAAAAGAAAAATTCATTGGTGGATTTTATGATTCAATTTGGTAGGGGTCTTAAGCGCCTACGTCACAATGAGAAGGTATCGGATCACAAAGATATAGTGGAAAAGCCTAAGTTAAAATTACAAAATGATGTGGTGGTCCAAATGGTTGACATCTACACAAATAAAATATTTTACAAATTTCAAGAGGAGATGTGTGTTTGCTCCAATTACAAATTTGAGATTGTGAATGATGAGGGCACTAAAATTGTGTATAAAATCAAAAGAAACAATTTTGATAATCACAAATCTCGTGAAATTGTGTATGATAAGAAATTGGATTTAGCAACGTGTACATGCAAAATGTTTGAGAGTGCAGGAATCCCATGTCGACATGTGTTGTCTTATTTGCAAAAATTTCATGATTTCGAATCTTTGCCTAGACAATACATTTTAAAGAGGTGGACAAAAATGACAAAATACGGGGACGTCGTCAAGGGTGGCATGGAGATTAATGATGATAAATCATATTTTTTGAACCGGAGTCGGTTGATTCAACAAGCCTTGAATTTGGTTGATAGTGCCCTTACAAATCAAGAAACAATGAAAGCATACTCCGATGCTATGGATGGTGCAAAGGATAAAATCGATCAAATTATTAGTGGTGTTGTAGTTGGTGATGAAATTGTCGAGCCAACGGTTGGGGGTGCTGCATTGTCGGGACATATGAGTTGTAATGTTGAAGCTACTTATAAAGAACCAATCCAAATACGTGCTAAAGGATGCGGAAAGCGGCTAAAGGGGGGAAAAGAGTGCATTAAAGAAGGCAAAAATATCCAAAGACCGAAAATGTAATGGATGTGGATTGTATAGACAAAATCATGACAAGAGAAATTGTCCGAACATAAAACATGGGTACGTATTTGTAGTATATAGATTATTTTTTAAATACTGATAAAAAATAATTATATTTATTGAGTTTTATTTATATTTTATTTAGATTTTTCCAAGCCACTGTGACAGGAAAAAGTTTCGAAGACGCTGATTATTCTGTAGAAGGTACAAATCATTATTAATTTGCATTTTATCTTATATTATTTCCCTGCTAAGTTAGATTGTTATCTAATATTATTTTATTAATTTTTTTTAGATTTATCAAGAAGTTGATATGGAGTTGATCAATATGTACTGGCTTTGTTCTGATAAAAGCATGCAATATTATGAGAACGAGGACGCAACACGACCTGGACATATTCCTTTTAGAGTGTGCATTAGATACGTCACATACGTGACCCTACTAGCAGCTAGCTACCCTAGGGCAGACTGAGTAGCTTATGTCTTTTTTTTATGTGCTCTTTTTTTATATGTGGATGTTCTTGGATGTAATGAAAATTATGTTTAGTGCTCTCGTACAATTTTTCCTTGCATCGGAAAAGGTTCGTATGAAGTATGAAGTTCTGGTAGATCTTCGAAAAGTCTTGTCACTATTTAATTTTGGTAATAATATTATTTTGATCGGTGTTTTCTGCAAGAGTCGAATATTATTTTTTCACGTTGGTCCGGAGGCATCTTTACAGAACTATGAGAAAATGTCTCATAGTCCTACATGGTTGATATCCTAAAAATTTGTGCAACATAATATCATTTCTAAATGTTACAAAATCTTAGCAATATTTGAAATATGTCATTTTGAGTTATGACACCAGGAAATAGAAGTACACGAGTGCATAAAAAGATCAAACAACGCTGAGATTATAGAAATACAACTCATAAGACCCTCACAAAATTAGCGGAGTCCATTTTTATTCACAAAACAACGCTAATATTATTTTATTTAATTTTAGTTGCCACATGTCATTATGTGATTGGATGGTGAACAAATACTATAATTTTTTAGGGTGAACAAAAATGAACTCAAATTAGCGTATAGCCCAAGAATACTCAGCAGCGAAAGTTGTAATCTACAAGCAACTTTAAACGCGCATTGATAAGTTGAGGCTTCCGAAAGCTACAGTACCATCAAGAATGCACAGCATCCTTGGGTCATAAATTTATCATTTGCCTCCCTGACAGTCATGGATAGTAAAATCATGGCAAGGAGCCATTTGAGCAAACAAAGAGATTTGTTTTATTTTGCAATCTCACAATAGTTTTTTTTATTTGAAGGCAGAGAAGTTTGGAAGAGAGAGAGAGAGAATTTTTTTTAAAGGAAAGATATAGAGATTTGTATTAGAAAAAGAAAGATTTGGAAGACCATTAGTGTTTTATATTTGGAAGAAAGATATTTTTTTAAAAAATTTTGTAGAGAATATTTAAAATAACTGACGCTTAATGTAAGTAAACCAATTTCTTTATTTTTAAATCAGGCAATCAAAGGTTAGAGTGGAAAAAAAATATTATTTGAAATATTGAGGGTGACATGGGCAATGAATAATAGGGACAAACATTCTATCTCAAAGAAAATTAGCTTATGGCCATCTTCTGATATTAAAAAAAAAACGAATGCTAATATTTTAGTCAAACACATCTAGAATCCGTACTCTGGAAATAAAAGTTTGAATATTGAGTCTTGGTCATGTTTAATTCACTCATCATATTTATTGAGAGACCAAGATTATTTTGGGTATAATCTCACCAACATTTAGGTTCAATACAAAGAAAGAATCACAAAAATTGAAAACATAAAACCACATACATACTTACAGTAATGAAATTGTAACCAAAGTTAGAAAACAACTACTAAAGAAACCCCCATGGGTCCATGAACTAAGTTCAGAATAATGTGCAAGTCACAAGTATGGAGATTTTTTGAACAGCTTCATCTCAAAGGAAAAGGACAGTGGAGCTTCCATTTCCATAGCAAGAAGCTTTCCCACACGTTGCGGAATGCTGAGGCGGTTGTGTGCAACTGGCCCGCTGCCAACGGACATCGTCATGAGGCTGCCAAGGGACTATGGGTCGGGAAGGTGAAGCTGTTTGAAGCGGAGCCGACGGCCGTAGTGAAGGTCCTGGCGGGATCCGGGATCCAGCTTTCTCTGCGGATCCATGGAGTACTTTGAATGGAGGAGGAGGAGTGGGTCATGATGTAGGAGGAGAGCAAAAGTTTGTAAAGGAAAGACAAACATGTTCTCTGCTCCTTGCATTTGACATTTATTTGATTTGACGTGGAAAAGAAAGGAAATCTCAGAGAGAATCCTCTTTACTGCTGACATTTATTTTATTGGGAGTGAGAGAAATACTCCCGTACTCTCCCGTAAGTAGGTGTCCCGCAGCGGAAGCCCTCTGTATATATATATATATATATATATATATATATATATATATATATATATATATATATATGAGGGATTGCACTTTCCGTAATTAAGCATCCTCGTATGTTTTCTGGAATATTAGGTCCATAAAGACAATTAAACGGCTGATATTTCAGAGAACATGCGGAGATGCTTAAGTGCGGGTCCTGATCCCTCCTCATAAATGAAACTAAAAGAGCCCAAAAGAGCTTGGTGTTATAGTTCATGTGCTCCCAAGCCCGCGGCTCCTCCCCTAGCCCTTTCTCCCTCCCTCATCCTCCCCTGTGCTTCTCAACAAATTATGCCGCTTGTCTTCCCTCTGCCCCTCCCTAGCAATGATGGCCACCTCTGTGATGATGGATGGACCACCATAGAACGGCGTTGGATAGGAAAGTCCCCTAAAGGTCTTGTAGATGCTGTCAAGAGAAGGTCTCTTCTACCTAGGCCTCCGTCGTTAGCCAGGACCACCCCCTCTAAGCAGCCTGCGGCAAAGCCTTGCCATGCCCGACATCCAATGGTGCAACATACTCCATCGGCTAGCCCTGTCCACCAAGTGTTTGGGAATTTGTCCCATAGGACCCCTGCTTCGTTCAAGCTGTCTAGTAATGCTCCGAGCTTGTGGGCAGATAGGTGCAGGATTCGAATGCTCCGAGAAGACAAAGAGATGCGCTACATAGCCCCTAAAAGTGTTCAAACGAGGAAGGTGACTCCTATAACCAAAGACGATCTGGTTGAAACGGAGGAGTACTGGAAGAACACCATCGTTCTCTACATTACGGGATTTAGGCCTTATTTTGGGAAACTCAAGGGCTTTGCCTTGTGGATGTGAAGGCCGAAAGGAAGTATGGAAACATTTTTTTTCGTGTGAATGAGTTCTACTTTATTAGGTTTGCTCTAGCGGAAGACCTAGATAGAATCATTCAAAATGGTCATTGGATGTTTGATGGAAATTAGTTGTCATGAGACGATGGGATCCTTCAACAAATGTCGAGAGAGATCGTCTAGCGTCGGTGCCTATATGGACTAGACTCCCTTGGCTCTAACCCCTAGCTATGGAGCACACCGGCTATCATGAAGATGGCCAGCGCCATTGGAAAGCCTCTGAGAACATATAACTCTATGCTAGGAGGGATTGGTTATCTTTTGCTAGGGTATTTGTTGAAATCAATATTGTAGACTCTCTGCCTGACAAGTTGGAGATAGAACTTCCTTCTTGTGATATTATGTTCCAAAAAATTGAATATGAATGGGTTCTCCCATGCTGCACATCCTGTCACAGGTTTGGACATACTAGTTCTTAATGCCTATATGGAGGTTTGACATGTGTCAAGACTTCTCAAAGTATTCCATAGTTTAGCCTAAGAGAAGCAGGTCCTCCTAAGGAGGTTATGGCTAGTGATATGGTGATTAGCTCTACGAGTGAGGCGGTGGGTGCAACTATGGAGGTAAAGAGGTTGGAAATAGATGAGGCAGTGCCACAGGTGGATACACCTTCGATGTTGGAAAAGAGAGCAGGAAGTGTTCTAAATGGCGATCGAGACGGATGCCTAGGCTGTAGGCAGCTGCTCTCCATACCGCTTTTGCTACAAGTGGTGGAGTAAGCGGCTAGCAGAGGTTTCATGGCGTAGGCGAAGATGAGGAGGTGTAGGTGGATGCGAGGTGGCATAGGTGCACGCGGACGCCTAGGCGGAGCAATACCTAACTAGATGTTTTGGCAAAATAGTTTTGCAAACATTATGGACCTATGGTTCACTTTATAAAACTGAAACTTCATAAATATTTGTTTTATAACTTAGTCATGAATAAAATACCCTTAAAATATTCATATTATGAAAACAATAGTGGTAAAATAGTAAAAATGCTCATCAAGTGCGTAGGTGGCCACTACCAAAATACACTCAATTAGCGACGGATATTTAGCGACGGAATTTTTTAGTCGGCGTTAGCGACGGATTAGTGGCCGCTGGCCGACTAATTACTGACCACACGCCTTTGCCATTTTTATTTTAATTTAGGGGAAGGAAAGGTCGCACATCCGTCGCTAGACTGTCGGAGTTATAGCGACGGATTTACAGTCGTCGCTACACAGTCGATTATTTGGCGGGAATTATGTAGAGAATTGGCGGGACATATCTTCGATGACTTAGCGACGGATATTCAGTCGACACGTATCAAAAAAGACGACTGCTGGGCGACGGGTTTTTGCCAGTCGTGAGTCCGTCGCTATATATACGTACCAGACTTTAAATGAAACGGCGGGGGGAACTTTTTGCATTCCCCCCAAATTCACTCTCTCTCCTCTCTCTCTCTCTCTCGCCGGTGTCGGCTTCGGTGATCGGCGTCGGTGTCGTCGTCGGTGTCGGCGTCCTCTTCTTTCTCTCTTCCGAAGGTAACCCCCTCTCTCTCTCTCTCTCGATCTCTCTCTCTCTCTCTCGCGGTGTCGTATAGGGGTTGGGCGGCACGCTTGGGGCTGGGCCATCCGGGGCTGGGCGGCTGGCTTGGGTCGGGGGCTGGGCGGTGGGCTTGGGGCGGGGGCGTCGGGGGCTGGGCGGCGGGCTTGGGGCTGGGGCGTCGGGGGCTGGGCGGCTGGCTTGGATCGGGGTCTGGGCGGTGGGCTTGGGGCGGGGGCATCGTGGTCTGGGAGACGGGCTTGGGGTTGGGGCGTCGGGGGCTGGGCGGGAGCGTCGGGGTCTGGGAGGCGGGCTTGGGGTTGGGGCGTCGGGGGCTGGGCGGCTGGCTTGGGTCGGGGTCTGGGCGGTGGGCTTGGGGCGGGGGCGTCGGGGTCTGGGAGGCGGGCTTGGGGTTGGGGCGTCGGGGGCTGGGCGGCTGGCTTAGGTCGGGGGCTGGGCGGTAGGCTTGGGGCGGCGGCGTCGGAGGCTGGACGGCTGGCTTGGGACGGGGGCGTCGGGAGCTGGGCGGCTGGCTTGGGTCTGGGACTGGGCGGTGGACTTGGGGCGGCGGCGTCGGGGTCTGGGAGGCGGGCTTGGGGCTGTGGTGTCGGGGGCTGGGCGGCTGGCTTGGGTCGGGGGCTGGGCGGTGGGCTTGGGGCGGCGGCGTCGGGGGCTGGGCGGCTGGCTTGGGGCGGGTGCGTCGAGGCTATTTGCAACCGACGTACACCCATAAGCACTTTTCATATATATATGCAACCGAACTACTGGACGGCGGGCTTGGGGCGGCGAGCTTTGGTCGGGGGCGGCGAGTGGCTTTGCTTCTCAAATTCATCTGAGTTTATATATTGGCTAAATAATGTGTTATCCATATTGGGTGTTCCATTAGTTTGGTGGTGTTTAGATTAGTAAATGTGAATATATATGGGGTTTGGATTCATGGTGTATATGTTCACTGTCTCGAGAACAGTGCGAGTTCTATCAGTTGTGTGCTTCTGTATAGATGTATATATCTATACATCTAGCTGTGATATACATATGTGTATGTGACAATCTCAGTTAGCGACGGACTAGTTATCGGTTAGCGACGGATATTTCCAGCTCCATTAATTGCATTAATCTACGGTACGACATGGTGATCAGGACATAGTCCCTGCAGCCATTCGACTGGCGAGGTAGAAACTATGTAGCCGTAGATAAAGTTGCCTGTCCTCCGACCCTCATCCCTCGGCAATGTTGATACGACAACCTATCACTATATTTTATATAGTAGTAGATGATGTCTTAGTATTACATTAGTGAGTTCATCTTGATTCTGTTACGTCCTTCAGATACTAAATACAATAAGAACATATACTACACGATATGTATACATAATATAGATGATTCACACTAATGTATGCTAGAATGAATCTTGGGTTGTGTTCTGAGCCATCCGTTCTCACACTTAAAACACATAGGAATTAGTAGTGTGAGAGCGCCGGAGAGAGTGAGAGCGTCGGAGGGGGGGAGGAGAGAGAGAGAGTAAAATGGTACGACATGGTGAAGTAGTACTGTATTTTGGCTCCAGTTCCAGCTCCATTTGCATTAATCTACGGTACGACATGGTGATCAGGACATAGTCCCTGCAGCCATTCGACTGGCGAGGCAGAAACTATGTAGCCGTAGATAAAGTTGACTGTCTTCCGACCCTCATCCCTCGGCAATGATGATACGACAACCTATCACTATATCTTATATAGTAGTAGATGATGTCTTAGTATTACATTATGTGAGTTCATCTTGATTCTGTTACATTCTTCAGATACTAGATACGATAAGAACATATACTACACCATATGTACAGAACATAGATAATTCACACTAATGTATGCTTGAATGAATCTTGGGTTGTCTTCTGAGCCATCCGTTCTCACACTTGGCAAAAAATCAAATTTTTTATACTTTATCGGCTTTCGAAAATGTACTCAAATTACATGATGGTTCCTTTAGTTAGCTTGCTTATGTTACAATTATATTATTTGTGACTATCGATCTTACCAGATAGCACCCATGACCCGAGGAGCGGCACGTCGTTTGAGGAAAACAGTGAATGCTGAGGTGGCTCCTCCTACAGTTAAGGAGGAAGAGGCACCGGTTGCTAGTGAGACCGGAAGTTCTATTCATCCAGCACCGGTAGCTAATGAGACCGGGAGTTCACTTCAAGCAGTCCTTGCAAGGGACGACATCTCTTCTCACGCCAAAAATCTCGCTTTTTCGAGGTGGTTGCGTGATCGTATCACTGAGCGTTTGCGTGAGCAGCGTGGTTCTCATTATCTATTAGTACTTATTTGTATTGGATTATTTGTATTGAGTTGTTTTTGTATTAGACTATTTGTATTGGACTACATATTGAGTTGTTTTTGTATTAGACTATTTGTACTGTCCTCCGACCCTCATCCCTCGACAATGATGATACGACAACCAACAAGAGAGAATACTCTGAGAGATCCATCTGAGTATGACGTATACTCTGAGAGATCACATTTACAAGAATGATATCAGTAGTGGAATTGAGTGCTGGAGGAGATATTATCAAAGTATACGTCCTACTCAGATGGGTCTCTCACCGTTATTAATTTTTTCTGACGGCATGGTGGATGTGCTCCCTCAACAGATTCTTGCTCCGAGCCAAAACTTTACCCCGGAGCTCAAGTAGACATCCTTGGTGTAGAGCTCGAGTGAGAGGTTCCTGACAGCATGGTGGTCTCCTTTGTCAAAGTATCCGTGCTCATCCCATATTGGTTGTGGGACGAGCACGGATACTTTGACAAAGGAGACCACCATGCTGTCAGGAACCTCTCACTCGAGCTCTACACCAAGGATGTCGACTTGAGCTCCGGGACAAAGTTTTGGCTCGGAGCAAGAATCTGTTGACGGAGCACATCCACCATGCTGTCAGAAAAAAATAGTAACGGTGAGAGACCCATTTGAGTAGGACATATACTCTGATAATATCCCCTCCAGTACTCAATCCCACTACTGATATCATTCTTGTAAAGGTGATCTCTCAGAGTATACGTCCTACTCAGATGGATCTCTCAGAGTATCCTCTCCGGTTGGTTGTGTTCTGAGCCATCCGTCCCAGGGATTTGATTCTGTATTTTGGTTTCTGTATTTTGGCTCCAGCTCCATTTGCATTAATCTATGGTACGACATGGTGATCAGGACATAGTCCCTGCAGCTATTCGACTGGCGAGACAGAAACTATGTAGCCGTAGATAAAGTTGACTGTCTTTCGACCCTCATCCCTCGGCAATGATGATACGACAACCTATCACTATATCTTATATAGTAGTAGATAATGTCTTAGTATTACATTATGTGAGTTCATCTTGATTCTGTTATATTCTTCAGATACTAGATATGATAAGAACATATACTACACCATATGTACAGAACATAGATGATTCACACTAATGTATGCTAGAATAAATCTTGGGTTGTGTTCTGAGCCATCCGTTCTCACACTTGAAGATAAATCGAATTATAACGACGGATATTAGGTTACTCTTCAGGATAATTGATGTCTATTTTATATTAATTTGATTTGGTTTAAATTCGTATGTGCATATTTGGTCTATGTGATTCTTGGATAATTGGTGTGCATTATATATTAGTTTGGTTTATGCATATTTTTGTGAACAGGAAAAGTGCTGCAATTTTTTTTTTAAAAATTCTCAGTTACCGACGGACTAGTGACCGGTTAGCGATGGATATTTTTAGCTCCATTTGCATTAGTCTACGACATGGTGATCAGGACATAGTCCCTGCAGCCATTCGACTGGCGAGGCAGAAACTATATAGCCGTAGATAAAGTTGCCTATCCTCTGACCCTCATCCCTCGGCAATGATGATACGACAACCTATCACTATATCTTATATAGTAGTAGATGATGTCTTAGTATTACATTAGTGATTTCATCTTAATTCTGTTACGTTCTTCAGATACTAGATACGATAAGAATATATACTACACCATATGTACAGAACATAGATGATTCACACTAATGTATGCTAGAATGAATCTTGGCTTGTGTTCTGAGCCATCCGTGTATGCTTGATCAGAACGGATGGCTCAGAACACAAGCCAAGATTCATTCTAGCATACATTAGTGTGAATCATCTATGTTCTTATCGTATATAGTATCTGAAGGATGTAACAGAATCAAGATGAACTCACTAATGTATGCTAGAATGAATCTTGGGTTGTGTTCTGAGCCATTCGTTCCGATACTTGGCAATTAAGCCATTCGACTGGTGAGGCAGAAACTATAAGGCTACTTGCATGTTCTTCCAACTTTAAATTACAAGATTACTACATTAGGTTAAATAAATCACTAACCTCATCGCGGCCAATGTTTACAGTCTTGGTCTCAACTGTCTTCGATTCTATGATCCCATGCTTTCGAAAAATAGACAACGCAGACTCCATGGAATAGAATGGCCTTACATGCAAATCGTCTGTAATTATGTATCTTTTCCCTCCTTTCATAAATACGCCATCCTTGTTGCCTCCATCTGCAACCCCCTCCCACGCAATATCCTCATCCATTGCCTTACCACAGGGACATCGAGCGCCAATAACCGAACTATACAGACGGTGAGTCTTGGTGTAGCACTCAAATATGGGGCACCCGTAAATTCGCCGAGGTTTTAAATCATCAACATTGAGTTTTAAACCCTCATGTAGCCTTTCTGCTTCACTTCTAGGCTCGAGCAGCATCTTCTTGCAAGCTTCGGTCTCCGAATACTTAGTGTCAAGATTCTAGACGCTTTCGTAGAGCATGTCAACGTATCCTAGCGTCAATTTCCTGCTTTCGATACTTAGTAGTAGCCCATGCATCGCAGTCGATCCTGCAACTTAGGGCTAGGTTGATTGGCCCCGCAGGTTTCGTCGTGAGCTTCTCGAAGGGCTTCGGCTGCTTCTTCGTTGGACAAACATCGAAGGAGAAGTTCATCGTAGGAGCGTCGGTACAGCATTTTAGTAGCTGTAACATAATAGAATCGAAGGGAGCGCCTCCTGACTGAGACGGCTTCTTTCGGGTCCTCTGGGAGAATTTCGTAGACAGCGAAGTCGATGAACGAGAATCTCCAGTCTCGGACATTAATACCAGCACTTGTTGACACAGCATGGGCCATTCGGGAGCATAGGTTATTTTTAGGACAGACCAAGTCTCGACCGACTATCGTGACGTAATGTTGAGTCCCGAGGGGTGCTGCCAATGAGGCTGCGAGGCCAGCCAGAGCGTCAGCCTCTAAATTTTGTAAACGAGGTACATGTTCGATGAAGAACTTGGTGAAAGTTGAAATAATGTTCAATGCAACTTCATGGGAAGGAACCAGATCTTTATGGCGAACTTCGTACTGTCCTCTGATCTGATTAACGACGAGTTTTGAGTCGCCGTAGGCTTCCAGATGATTCACCCCCAGCTGTTGCGCCAGCTGGAGTCCCATGATGAGAGCATTGTACTCGGAAACATTGTTGGAGCATGACTTCGAAAGGGAGTAGGCACGCTGTATGACCAGCTGATCGGGGGAGACTAGGACTATCCCCACACCTGTGATGATTTGGCCTTTGGGGCCTGTTCTTGAAGCGCCATCGAAAAACATCCGCCAGACGGAGCTTTCTTCGGTGACGTTTGATTCTTGGACCTCATCCGGGATGTCTTCATAGAGTCTGGAGGACTCTGGGATGGGGTGTGCAGCTAAAAAGTCGGCCAGAGCCTGACCCTTGATGGTTTTTTGTGGAACGAACACCATATTGTATGGCATTAGCAGGATTGCCCATGTAGCTAGTCGGGAGTTTAATGACCCTGGCTTCGTCATGAGAACTCTGAGTGGATTGACTCGGGAGATGACATAAATTGTCTGGCCCGAGACATAATGACGAGTCTTCTGGATGGCAAATACCAAAGCCAAACACTCTTTTTCAACGGGGTTGTACCGGTGTTCGGTCCCGATCAGTGTTCTACTGAGGTAGTTGATAGCTTGCTCATAGCCTGTATCGCTGTTCTGAGCAAGCAGAGCGCCGAGGGAATGATCCATGGCACGGACGTAGAGGAGAAATGGTTTGCCAGCGACGGGTGCCACCAGGACTGGCGGGCTCGTCAAGTAAGCCTTGATGTCGTCGAAAGCTTTTTGGCATTCCTCTGTCCAGACGTAAGAGACTCCCTTCTTCATGAGCTGGGTGAAGGGTTGACATTTTTCGGAGGTTCTTCGGAGGGTCCATGTCAAGGATGGCTTTGGTCTTCTCGGGATCGACATGAATGCCTTTCGTCGTGATAATGAAGCCCAAGAACTTTTCGCTAGAAACCCCAAGGAAGGATTTAGCGGGGTTCATCTTGAGTTGATGCGCTCGCATGAGATCGAAGACTGTCTTAAGGTCTTGTAGGTGATCTCCTTTGATACGGCTCTTGACTGCGATGTCATCAACATAGCATTCGACTGTCTTGCGAAGATGCTGACGGAAGATGGTGCTCATAGCTCGTTGGTATGTCGTACCAGCGTTCTTCAAGCCGAAGGGCATCACTGTGTAGCAGAAGACCTCCTTCGGAGTCCTGAATGACGTGTGTTTTGCGTCATCGGAAAACATCTTGATCTGGTTGTAGCCCGAATAGCAGTCCATGAAAGACATGCGTTCGAAGCTACATGTGTTTTCGATCATCACGTTAGTGATTGGAAGCAGGAATTCGTCCTTCGGACAAGCAGTATTGAGATCCCTGAAGTCGATACAGACTCGTATCTTCCCATTCTTCTTGGTGATAGGGACGACGTTGGCCACCCAATCCGGGTGTTGTTCTTTACGGATAAACCTGCTGGTCAGGAGTTTGTCTACTTCCTGATCGATAGCGTTCATGATGTCAGGACGAAAACGTCGCTGTTGTTGCTTTATAGGCTTGGCATCAGGTAAGATGTTAAGCCTATGCATCGCGATCTGGGGATCAAGTCCCAGTATATCTTCGTAGCTCCAGGCGACGACATCGATATATTCTTTAGCCAGCTGGATTAAAGATTCCCGATCTTCTCCTTTTAGGCTTTTGCTGATGAAATGGGTTTGGAAGAAGATCCATCCCCAAGGTCGATCTGTTCGACTTCGTCTTCGGTAGGGGTTCGCGTAATTCCAAAAGAGACTCCCACTGTTCTCCTAGGCGTTGAGCCCAGGGTTCTTCTTTGAAGAATTCTGGCATTTGGTCTTCGCCTTCATCTTCTTGAGATTATGCAGATGTCATGTTGGCTGATAGCACTTTCTTGAAGACTGATTCGCTACTGGTATCGGAATGCCAGGTTGATGCTTCGGATGAATGCGAATGTTCTAGTTCTTCTGCCTCCGAACTCTTTGGAGTTGACGGCGGCGTGACATAGCCCACCCTCCGTCGAGTTCGATGATAGCAGTCCTGCGGCTTTCCTTTAGGTGTTGGAAGCCGGAGAGGAAGACGTGGACCCTTGCTGTAGTTCAGGCCTTTGTTGCTTTTTAGGTCGTAACCCATCTTTTGGATGAGGTACTTTGCCTTGTCCGTGTACCGATAGACTTGTATTCTGTCGGTATCTGGTTCTTGCTCGAGTGGCAAGAGGTCTTGATGACGCTCGACTTTGCCGAAGATGATAGATTCTTCATCTCGATTCTGCGGTAGGACTACAAAACAGACCCCTTGGGACGGGACTACTCGATTTACATGATGGACGGTCGTTATTTGTGTTTGCAACGACCGTAGAGCATTATCTAATGTATACATGGCATTCCAATGTGGAAGACTAGAATAATTAAAAGACACTCTATTATTGATGAAACACGAGATTTTGTCCCGCAGGATTACATTGTCCAGAGAGGGTGCATCTACATCAGCAGAGATATATTCCCCTAGCTCTTCATCTGTGCGTACTGGGGTTGGATCGGGAGAGTCCACCACAGTTTTGATCTTGGGGTCCGAGAGGGCTATGTGGGCCTTCTCCGACAGCTTGGCTAAGATAGATGATTGCGGCGGCTTGCCCTTAAGGCGCACCTTCAGAGGTGCCTCAACTGCGCCTTCGGTGATTGGTGCCTTCCCCTGTAGTTTTGCCACAAGGGAAGCCGATGTTTGAGGCGACTTTCCCTTGAGCCGTATCTTCAAGGGAGCTTCAGTAGGTGTTCTACCTGGAGCAGTTGGTGCTTTTCCAGGTAGCTTGATGTTCATGGGAGGCAACATTTGAGGCGACTTCCCTTTGAGTCAAATTTTTAAAGGAGCGTCGGGAGTCATCTCTGACTCCATGTCCGGCTCTGCCACTGTTTCTGCTTCATCATCAGCGTCGTTGGCTTCTCCTTCGTCGAGTGACTTGTATAGGGTAGCATCAGTGAAGTAGGCTTCGACCCCTTTGAAAGGGTCAATGTCTACAAACTCCGTTCGGATGATGTCGTTGGTGGACACGTATTTCATACATTGGTGGAGTGTAGATGGCACCACCATGTACTCATGCAGCCACAGACGACCCAATAGGAGGTTGTAGTTGATGTCAGCGTCCACGACATAGCAAGTGACCTCAGTTCTGAGGTTACCAATATGACACTTCAGCCGTATTTTGCCCAGCGTGTAGCTCCCCTTCCCGAAAATTGTAAAATATTTTATTATTTATTTATTTTATTTAAATGATAATTTTTAGCCTGTACATGCGGGTATATACGCCTTTAATTGGTTTAGTGGATTTCGTTACGATTATTATTATTATTTTATTAGCAACATTATTAAAGGTTACTACTAGATAATATTATTGTATTGTAATGGATTATATTTTGTGTCGAATAAACGTTATGTTATAGGTGTTCATATTTATAGGAAATAGGCCCTAATCTAGGTAGAAAGTATTGGGATTTTATTTCGGTTTTATGGATATTATTACTGGTATTCATATATGTATATATAGATATAAACTTGCTGTCCTATATATAGGTAATAGGAATATTGGTAATTAAATATTTATTTAAAATATTACAAGTATTGGTGAGTTAAGAGTATATATATAAATAAAGATATAAGTGAATATATATATATGTATAATAAATATATAGGTGTATGTGTTTTTATATGAAAATACATAAATGTATAAATATGGTTGTATAGATATAAATAAATACATTATTATATGTGTGTATGCATATATAAATATATATGTATAAATTTGTAGTTGTATATATATATATAGAAGGTACATATATGTACGTACGAGTGTATATAGATATATATATAAGTATTATTTAGAAATAAAAAGAACAACAATGGCAAAGAGCAGCCCAGCCAAACCAGGTACACCCAGCCGGCCCACAGTGATCACAAAAAACCCAGCTCAACCAAAGAAGAACACAGCCTTTAGAACCCGAGCCTTGGATAGGCCCAACCCTGATTAGTCAGGTATATAATCGTATATACCTATAAGATAGCCAATAGGCCAGACCGAGCCTAAATCTCAACCCAACATTCAGCCAAGAACCGGCCCATTCAGCTGTAAGCCCACACATCCCAGGCTCGAAGCCAGCAGTAGCAACGAATTCTGAAACTGAGCCGACCTTATCTCAGCAGCCCCGACTAATTCCCTTTAGTCTCGGCCAACTAAGCCCACACCCGAGCTGTGAACCTATCCACAGCCTTACAAGAAGAGTTTCCACTGGGCCGAGCCCAGCTGACCCCAACTCACGAGCCCATCAGCTCGAGCACAGGAACCCCCGCGTTCCTCTATATAACCCGAGCCGCGCGAGAGTATTTAGGGAGAGCGAGATCGAGGGAGGAGTTAAACATCGAAACCCTAAATACAAACCATGCACCGCCGTCCCAGCCACATGGGCGCACCACCCCGCGTGCGCGCGCGCCTCTAGCAGCCACCGCCGGCCAGCCACAGGCCGCCAAACCACGCGAAGAAGAGTCGCGACGACAACAGCAACAGCTGTGGGGACAGTCAGCGAGCCAACTTCGTGGCCAACATTCTCCCTCGTTCCTCCACCGACTCGAGTTCCGATTCTTCAGGTATGATCCTGATATAACCACCTTCAACTCCCTCTAATAAGTTTTAGGTTGCACGAACCAGATTGACCGATAAATCGACGAGAAGTCGACGGATAAATATGTCCAAAACAGGACAGAAACCCGTTCCAAATACCCAACTTGGCGGCGAATTTCCCGCCAAACCAGCAACAGTTTTGAATTTGTGTTTGAAGGACTTATAGACGACTTATAGGAGATTATAACCCATCTTGTAGAATTTGAAATCATCAAATGACCGATCCGAAAATAGATTTCAAAGTTAGAGAAAAATCTGTTTTCCAAAAAACTAGAAACGCTCCACACGACGTGCGTCACGCCAATCCGGACGACGTGGTCGCATACCAAAAGTATCGAAAGCTGCGTAACAGCTTCGTAGTCGTGTGGGCTTTGACGGAATTCAAATTGGTCGCGCGTGCGCGACGAATTTGATACGTATCCGTCAAAATTCACCGTATCGTGCACGTTGCAAATTCTCCAATTACTTTGTGCACGCTCATCGGATCGAGACAAAACTTGTGCCAACAGAACCGTATCATTTTTCTGGTCCTGTATGCCAAGTTTGGTCCGATTCTGAGACAGTTGGTAAAATTGCCGTTTTGCGGGTCCCACAGTCCGACTCAACGGGCGATTTTGTGCACGGCCTGCCGGAATCCAACTTAGGACATACGGTTGGGTTCGTATCGAAAAACTGGATCCGTAGACATGTAGTTTGATGACTTTAGAGACCGTTGACTCTGGCACGCTTTTCGGTACAAAGCGGGTCCAACGGCGGACACCGTTTTGGCCCAAAATTACCGTTTTGCCCCTGTGTCCAGAATTGGACTTAAGGACAAGTAATCCTAGCTAATTGGACTATTTTGAGATCATTGGTATTGTTTATTTCAGCTTCCGGGGACTGTTGTACGGGTTTTGACTATTGTGGCATATTGAGTAGTTCAGATTGTCGGTTTCACCAGCAGAGGACCACAGGCGAGTACAGTTTATTGTCTGCATTTCGATATTGATCTTTATATTTCATTGATTAGTCATTGGTTATGTGATATTTTTATACTCTATTATAAATTATTGAGTCGGGAATGAGAAGTACCAAGGATGTGTGATCAGACCGTAGACCTTGTAGATCTCGTAGACATTGTAGATCTTGTAGACCTTGTTTACTTTCATGCAGTAGATCTTGTAAACCTTGTTTACTTTCATGCAGTAGATCTTGTAGACCTTGTTTACTTTCATGCAGTAGATCTTGTAGACCTTGTTTACTTTATGCAGTAGATCTCGTAGACCTTGTTTACTTTATGCAGTAGATCTCGTAGACCTTGTTTACTTTATGCAGTAGATCTCGTAGACCGTGCGGTGTAGTACCCCAGACCGATCACATATCAAAGGTACTTCTAACGGTGGAAAGTATATTGGTCTATTTACTACTATTGATTTTTCTCATGGCTTTAATGTTATTTTCAAAACTCATGATTGATGCCTAACCTTTGTCTTATAGTCATTTTCTTTATTTGAAATTGCATTCGGTGAATTGTGCTCGTTCCATTCCTGACTGGAAACCAACATTTTCAGGTTAGCCGTGGATTCACTTAGCTTGTGAAGTGACGGGAATACTTGCAGCCAGAAGCCTAGAGACTAGCTAGATAGTTGGGTTGTAGTCATTCTATCATTGTACAAGTTTATGTTTTCTGCAAATGTAAAACTTATGATCTTTGTAAATTAAATTAATCTTGTGAATGAGTATATTTGTGATTTTGATCTTCATGGCCGTGACAGCGTTCTACCGCCGACACTGCGGCGTAGGCTGGCTTGGACACGTCTTGTATCCGTTTTAAAAAAAAATGGGTGCAGATCGTGACAAGTTTTTGTGGTGGCCCATGCAGGTCAGTTTTCGCAAATCATGCGAACTCGTGATAGTACTTAAGTTAGTCGTACTATTACGAGCCTGCGACAAGGAAATGCTCATTCACGAATTAGGATTAATTTAATTTAATTGAATGACTAGGACTAGGAGTCCCTTATACAAATTTACCGATGGGTAGACTAGGCCATGCAATTTAGGATAAGGGTTATTAAATTTGATACCTTGTCAGATCCCCATAGTTACACTATTACCTCTTGATAGGATGATATGATCTAATGTGGATAGATTATTCACTGGGTGAGGCAGAGTTTCCTAGAGTAATGATCTAACCTTGATAAATTGTTCAATTCATTCTCTTTGCCTCTTAGATATCATCCCCATATCCTAGCCGAATTATTTATATAATTGCTAGTTGCCCTAAGAATCATTATTTTATAAAGTTCTCCATATACGGACCTCGAGTTAGTTTCGATTCAAGTTTGTCCCTCAGAGGCTTGAATACACATGGAAGAGTTAGAATGTATGTATTTCTTTTGTCCTCAGTTATTTCCCCCCCTTTTCAATCTTTTATCTTAAGGGTTGTGACTTGTAGGACAAATATTTATGTCTTATTACATAGTCGATATGTATGAATCTCTATAAGCTCATGAATTTTAAGGATATAGTTAAAAGAATGTAGTTAACCCATAATGGCAGGACAGCAGCGCACTGTCGCCATTTATTTGAATTATGGAGACTATGGATCCACTGCAGCCAGCAGCGCACTGGCGAGACACGACTCCTAGAATTGAAATTAGTCTAAGAAAATATAGGTTATAGAATATTTCTAAAACTATGGCTAGTGGTCCTCTTTGATCGTAGTTACCCTTGTGACATGTAGAGTATCTGATAGGATATCACCTCTGAGTCACGGAACCAAGGGTTTACCATCGTACGAGTATACGGGCGAGGCAAAACTATCGGTGAAATGACTTCAAACGTGATTACAGGTTTAGGATACTATGGAGGATAGGACATGCCAGGTATGTCCCATAAGATCCAAAGCCAATATTGGTGGAAGTTTTATAAGTTGGATAGCACGTCTCCCGATCTAGCATTCCGTGGTCCTTGTGACCTATTGACGAGGTTATCGACTGACACTAATAAGTTACCAAGAATATAGAATCCAGAGTTCCATAACCCATTAGTTGACCAAGACCTTACGGACAGGAAGATTTTAGAAAGATTGTATAAGCAAGGACACCCGGTAAGTTTTGATTCTCTCTAAACTTGAACTACTTGTGCCTCTTTTCAAAAATCTCGCGTACTTGTATCTCGACTATCTTGGCCAATGCTGCTATTACAGCCTAGTTTTTGCAAGCTTACTCTTTTATCGAGCTTGATTCGAGGCATATGTTTAGTGGGGACGCCTGCTAACTTATTGTCTAATCAGAATCAGCGTATTATGGTCTGATCAACCATGATGCATTTGGTTCGCACTTTATTTAATTACCCTACGTGGATTGAGATATAGATGTCTCTAGGGTCTCATCCACGACTGCATTGACAATTCCTCTTGAATTATATGTTCGCCCTTGAATCACGAAATTGTATTCAGTAACATCTTCCTTGAATTCTTTATTGTTTTTTTTATCTTTCACCAATTTGGAAAGACGAAAGCTCGTGATGGTAGAGAGACACCGAGTATCCCCATGGCTATGGTAGTTGTATACACAAGGGTAGTTATCGTCAGCCGGCCATGTGATTGAGTTACTCGTTCTCCTCTCGCCCCAAACTGTTATCGGGACTTTCAAGACATCTGAATTTTAGAATGATTAGGGTTTTACCCTTGGTCATAATGCCAACCCAGGAGACTATCTATTTTCAAGAAACAATTCATTGTGTCTCTAAATATTTTCTTCAATATTGCCTTTACTTTCAACCCTTATGCCTTGACTCAACCGTCCCTCGACCAAAGCCCATAATCACTAGCTTAGCCAATACCATAGCTTAAATACCCTGTCACACTATAACCTACCAGTGGTCAACAGCAATATGTGAGCACCACAACTCTTGTGACAATAGTCCGACAGACTGAGCGTCAATAGAAATTCGCGACTCAGTTGCTAGAAAATCTTTCGTAAGATGTGCCTTAGAGTTGGTTACCCTGTCGATAACCCTTATATACTGTGGACGAGTAGGTCATTCTATTTTACCGACCATGTGTCATTGTACACACTCGTTTTTCAATTATGGAGGAACGACCCTTGAATTGACTTATATCTACCGTATTCCATACGTCGTGCCTTAATCTTTATTCACCAGAGTCGAGGTACAATACCCGGACTTTTGGAATTCTTCTAGTCTCATTATTCCTAGAACCATATCCTAGCTTCTAAGGTGGGTAGACTGTAAGCCTCCTAAAATTTTTTGGGATATACGAGGATTTTTCGATTGACTAGACCAGAGTAACCCAGTCTAGCAAATAAGCCAATGGTTCATAGACTTCCTCTCTATCTACACCATCGGATACTCTATCGCTCTTGGAATCTCATTATTGCTCCCGATTATTCTTCCTTATCATCCTGTCCTTCCTATGGCAGAGCGACGGATGGTCATGTTATTAGAATTTATCAATATTTCTTAGTCACTTGTGTAAATTGTTGCTTGTTAAATTTTGGGTACTTGCTAGATACGAGAGGATTATAGGTACCATATGTCTAGATAATTGTTGGTAGGATTGTTAGCAACCGATTAGGAGATTTTAAGATTTTAGTGTGAGGAGTAGTGTAACCAAAGGTGGGTAGAAGTCCTCAATGATTCGTAGTTACGAATGGCTAGGAGGAGAATATAAATAGTTCGGAGAAATTAAATTGAGAATATTGGGGTAATAACGGATTTATTTTTGTTTAAATTTTGGCAGGTTTACAATTAGAATTTCGAGGACGAAATTATTTTTAAGGTGGGTAGATTTGTAGCTCCCCTTCCCGAAAATTGTAAAATATTTTATTATTTATTTATTTTATTTAAATGATGATTTTTAGCCTGTACATGCGGGTATATACGCCTTTAATTGGTTTAGTGGATTTCGTTACGATTATTATTATTATTTTATTAGCAACATTATTAAAGGTTACTACTAGATAATATTATTGTATTGTAATGGATTATATTTTGTGTCGAATAAACGTTATGTTATAGGTGTTCATATTTATAGGAAATAGGCCCTAATCTAGGTAGAAAGTATTGGGATTTTATTTCGGTTTTATGGATATTATTACTGGTATTCATATATGTATATATAGATATAAACTTGCTGTCCTATATATAGGTAATAGGAATATTGGTAATTAAATATTTATTTAAAATATTACAAGTATTGGTGAGTTAAGAGTATATATATAAATAAAGATATAAGTGAATATATATATATGTATAATAAATATATAGGTGTATGTGTTTTTATATGAAAATACATAAATGTATAAATATGGTTGTATAGATATAAATAAATACATTATTATATGTGTGTATGCATATATAAATATATATGTATAAATTTGTAGTTGTATATATATATATATAGAAGGTACATATATGTACGTACGAGTGTATATAGATATATATATATATATATATAAGTATTATTTAGAAATAAAAAGAACAACAATGGCAAAGAGCAGCCTAGCCAAACCAGGTACACCCAGCCGGCCCACAGTGATCACAAAAAACCCAGCTCAACCAAAGAAGAACACAGCCTTTAGAACCCGAGCCTTGGATAGGCCCAACCCTGATTAGTCAGGTATATAATCGTATATACCTATAAGATAGCCAATAGGCCAGACCGAGCCTAAATCTCAACCCAACATTCAGCCAAGGCCCGGCCCATTCAGCTGTAAGCCCACACATCCCAGGCTCGAAGCCAGCAGTAGCAACGAATTCTGAAACTGAGCCGACCTTATCTCAGCAGCCCCGACTAATTCCCTTTAGTCTCGGCCAACTAAGCCCACACCCGAGCTGTGAACCTATCCACAGCCTTACAAGAAGAGTTCCCACTGGGCCGAGCCCAGCTGACCCCAACTCACGAGCCCATCAGCTCGAGCACAGGAACCCCCGCGTTCCTTTATATAACCCGAGCCGCACGAGAGTATTTAGGGAGAGCGAGATCGAGGGAGGAGTTAAACATCGAAACCCTAAATGCAAACCATGCGCCGCCGTCCCAGCCACATGGGCGCACCACCCTGCGTGCGCGCGCGCCTCTGGCAGCCACCGCCGGCCGGCCACAGGCCGCCAAACCACGCGAAGAAGAGCCGCGACGACAACAGCAACAGTTGTGGGGACAGTCAGCGAGCCAACTTCGTGGCCAACGTTCTCCCTCATTCCTCCACCGACTCGAGTTCCGATTCTTCAGGTATGATCCTGATATAACCACCTTCAACTCCCTCTAATAAGTTTTAGGTTGCACGAACCAGATTGACCGATAAATCGACGAGAAGTCGACGGATAAATCTGTCCAAAACAGGACAGAAACCCGTTCCAAATACCCAACTTGGCGGCGAATTTCTCGCCAAACCAGCAACAGTTTTGAATTTGTGTTTGAAGAGACTTATAGACGACTTATAGGAGATTATAACCCATCTTGTAGAATTTGAAATCATCAAATGACCGATCCGAAAATAGATTTCGAAGTTAGAGAAAAATCTGTTTTCCAGAAAACTAGAAACGCTCCACACGACGTGCGTCACGCCAATCCGGACGACGTGGTCGCATATCGAAAGTATCGAAAGCTGCGTAACAGCTTCGTGGTCGTGTAGGCTTTGACGGAATTCAAATTGGTCGCGTGTGCGCGACGAATTTGATGCGTATCCGTCGAAATTCACCGTATCGTGCACGTTGCAAATTCTCCAATTATTTTGTGCACGCTCATCGGATCGAGACGAAACTTGTGCCAACAGAACCGTATCATTTTTCTGGTCCTGTATGCCAAGTTTGGTCCGATTCTGAGACAGTTGGTAAAATTGCCGTTTTGCGGGTCCCACGGTCCGACTCAACGGGCGATTTTGTGCACGGCCTGCCGGAATCCAACTTAGGACATACGGTTGGGTTCGTATCGAAAAACTAGATCCGTAGACATGTAGTTTGACGACTTTAGAGACCGTTGACTCTGGCACGCTTTTCGATACAAAGCGGGTCCAATGGCGGATACCGTTTTGGCCCGAAATTACCGTTTTGCCCCTGTGTCCAGAATTGGACTTAAGGACAGGTAATCCTAGCTAATTGGACTATTCTGAGATCATTGGTATTGTTTATTTCAGCTTCCGGGGACTGTTGTACGGATTTTGACTATTGTGGCACATTGAGTAGTTCAGATTGTCGGTTTCACCAGCAGAGGACCACAGGCGAGTACAGTTTATTGTCTGTATTTTGATATTGATCTTTACTATATTTCATTGATTAGTCATTGGTTATGTGATATTTTTATACTCTATTATAAATTATTGAGTCGGGAATAAGAAGTACCAAGGATGTGTGATCAGACCGTAGACCTTGTAGATCTCGTAGACATTGTAGATCTTGTAGACCTTGTTTACTTTCATGCAGTAGATCTTGTAGACCTTGTTTACTTTCATGCAGTAGATCTTGTAAATCTTGTTTACTTTCATGCAGTAGATCTTGTAGACCTTGTTTACTTTCATGCAGTAGATCTTGTAGACCTTGTTTACTTTATGCAGTAGATCTCGTAGACCTTGTTTACTTTATGTAGTAGATCTCGTAGACCTTGTTTACTTTATGCAGTAGATCTCGTAGACCGTGCGGTGTAGTACCCCAGACCGATCACATGTCAAAGGTACTTCTAACGGTGGAAAGTATATTGGTCTATTTATTACTATTGATTTTTCTCATGGCTTTAATATTATTTTCAAAACTCATGATTGATGCCTAACCTTTGTCTTATAGTCATTTTCTTTATTTGAAATTGCATTCGGTGAATTGTGCTCGTTCCATTCCTGACTGGAAACCAACATTTTCAGGTTAGCCGTGGATTCACTTAGCTTGGGAAGTGACGGGAATACTTGCAGCCAGAAGCCTAGAGACTAGCTAGATAGTTGGGTTGTAGTCATTCTATTATTGTACAAGTTTATGTTTTCTGCAAATATAAAACTTGTGATCTTTGTAAATTAAATTAATCTTGTGAATGCGTATATTTATGATTTTGATCTTCATGGCCGTGACAGCGTTCTACCGTCGACACTGCGGCGTAGGCTGGCTTGGACACGTCTTGTATCCGTTTTAAAAAAAAGGGTGCGGGTCGTGACACAGCGGCTCGCTTTTGCTAGCATTGAAGCCACTGATTGTTGTGTTGGAAGGCGCTAGTCGGTACATTGGGATCCCCAGTGTTGAGAGCAGCGTCTTCGGGTTGATGCTGAGGGAAAACCCCGGATCGATCTGAATCCGCTTCACCTTGACGGAACCGACATACCCTATATAGTACAGTGGCCTGTTGTGTCGGTTGTGCTTGAGCAGCATGTCTTGTTGGGTGAAGGTTATGTTGGGGATAACTTCATCCGCACAATGACAGTGTGCACATGTAGTCGGAAGATCTTCAGGCTGCTTGACCTGACTGATGAAGGACTCAGCATCCTTCAGGGCTTCACAGAGAGCTTCACGAGTGTCCTTGGAAAGACGAAGGAGCTCAAGCAGAGATAGGCGGGCAGGAGTACTGGCAAGTTGTGCGAGTATGTCGAAGTTGTGGGACTTGGCTAGCCCCGAAGCATTCTCCTTTCGCAAAGGCTTGTCGAAACGGGCCTCTAGATGCTTCTGCTTATTGGCTGCTGGAGGCTTAGATGGGCCCTCTTCCTGGGCAGCAGGGACGGTGCAAGGAGGCACCACCTCGACGGCAGCTTCGTCGGGTTGGGTGTTCTGATGTAAACGCGTCTGTACAGGAAGTGCCTCTTCCGCAGAGGAAGAGACCATGCGGCAAGACTTGATCTTCCTGCCCTTAGTTTTGGAGGCAGAACGTACCTTTGGTTGAGTAACCTCGGAGACGAGATCAGGGTGAACCCACAAGACCTCTCTCCGAGATGTGGTGAGTGGGATGAGTCCACTCATGTTGTCACGAGTAGGTGGTAAGTTAACCACCTCCATTGTCGCCTTAGGGATGGGGACGACGCCATCTTGTGTTGTAGTTGGCGGCAAGGTGCCAAATTGAGGTGACACCAGGTTGGCCGAAGGCGTTTTTTCCTCGTAGTTGACGGAGATAACATCCGTATTGATCATGCGCTGGATGTAGTTTTTGAGGACGTAGCAGTCCTTAGTTGGATGTCCGACAAACCGATGGTAGTGACAGTACCTCAGATTGTCCACTTTCCCAATCTCGTCGGAACGCTTTGGGTCTGGCAATTTGATCTTGTCACCCTACTTCAGTATCTCAAAGAGTTGCAGGATGTCTTCATCGTTAAAAGAATAAACCTCATTTGGCCTTGGTGCAAGTGGAGGCTTCTGGGTAGGTGCTGATGCACCTTTGGAGGCATTGACAGTCAACGCCTATTTTCCCTTCGTCTCTCGTCCAGGGTTGTTGGCTGTAGGCCGTTTCCCCTTGTCCTCAAAGGCAGGGAAACTAACTCCCATAAGGCGAGCATTGGACGTCTTCTTTTCTGCTGCTTCGGCTTCGATGATCAAGGAACTCCAGTCGGGAAGAGGAGTAGAGTTGAGCCAGAGTTTGACTGCAGGCAGCACGTTCATGCTGCAGGAGGAGAGGAATGCATGTTCTGGCATGCCCGGGGGCAGTCTGAAGCAGGCCTGTCGGAAGCGTTCGATGAATACTCGAACTGTTTCCTTCTCTTTCTGGCGTATCTCTATGAGGGACGCCATTGTCATGTCCTTCCCGCCGTCGTAGAAACAGTCGAGGAAGAGACGCGTCAAGTCATCGAAGGAAGATATAGAGTTATCGGGGAGGCTGCAGTACTGCAGTCGTACGCCACTCCTTTCAGTGCCCCGACAAATATGCTGGTGAGTAGTGCGTCCTCCTTCTGGAGATGTCCCGTTTGGGACTAGAAGTACGTTAGATAGCGATGCGGAGAGTCCTTTCTATCGTACGGCGTCAATGTTTGTGTCTTATACTTAGGAGGATAAACCACTTTGTTCCATTTGAGGGGATATAGTTGGGGGATCCCCATCTTCTGGCGCTCCTCTTGTCTGTTCTTGGACTCAAAGCGCTCGTGCAAGTCCCTGATCAACTCCACCACGTCTTCCGTGGAGCTGGGAGTCGGGGAAGGTGGTACAGCCTGGAGTTGAGCATTTGAGGGCTCTGACGTCCGAGGTGCCTCGCGGCGATCTGTATCCAAGGATACCCGTTGAAGGGGTACGCTTGATTCTCCATTGGCCCCGGGGTCAGGACTAGTAGACGATGCCCTGGCCAAAGCTGACCGTATCTCAAACACTGCTTGAGTCAGTGTTTGTATGGAGACAGAGAGGGTTTTCAGTCCTTTCTCTAAGGTATCCATGCGCTAGACGAGGTCTGCTGGCGGCGCATCTGGCTCGGTATCACCCCCAGTCATGTATACTGTCATGACACGGCTGGAGTCGGATGGGTTAGTAGAGGCTTCGCTTTCGGCCTCGCTCTCTTGTTGGGGAGTTGTCTCTCCTGGAGCTTCGTCCTGGCTACCCCCAGCTATGTTTTAGAGGACATCCTCATCTTCGAGAGAAGTATCCGCGAGGGCCTGATTACCCCCAGTTCTGTCTTGGAGGAATTTTTCGTCTTTGAAACGCAGATCCACAGGGGCTAGACTACCCCCAGCTACATCTGGGAGGCTGACTTCCACCCCAGCTGTGCTCTAGAGGACATCTTCGTCTTCAGAAGGAGGATCAACAAGGGCTTGACTACCCCCAGCTTCCTCCAAGATCTCCTTTCTCCTCCGAGTGCCTTCAAACACTCCGGAGGATGGGACAGTTGTCTTGGTTTTCCTCGGCTGGCTCTTGGACGAGGACGAGGAATTGCCAGTCGCCTTTGGGACTGACAAGGAGTTAGAGATTACGTTGCATGAAGCAACCTTTAGTTCTAGCTTCTCTTTTATTGACACCTTCTTCCCAAGGCGACGTCGGAGGGGTGTTAATGATTGCAGCCGCTGGAACACCGACTGTCTTGGTAGAACTGCTGCCTTATAACAGCAGTTGATGGTGACTATAGCACAAGTGTGGCCTGTGAGGGACACATTGTGCTTGTCAGTCGACTCTCCTGATCGGCGTTTGTGAGTGATCACGTTACGCAGATCGTTGGAGGAGAGTGCCACCATCGCACCCCCATCAGACGCATGGCAAGGCCAAGCGCCGGGGTGGTCAAGTTAATGCTGCGCCCCCTGATCCAATACCAAACAGGCGCTCAGATCAGTAGTGGGAGAACAACATTTACAGTGACTTGAACGAACCTCAGACGCACAACCGGTGGAGGCGCAGGAGTTCAAGACCACAGGGTTTGCCTTGCTTGACTTGGTTGCGAACGCAACAGATGCGTCCAAGTGAGACAAGGACTTTGAAGGTCGACTCATTTCTAGCTTGTTTGCCATAAAAATCTTTTGATTGTAAATTTCAATTACAAACAGAACAATGTTACAATGTAGGACTTAGACGTAGTCCTAGGAGTACACTTTTGTTTATCTGGGTCCCTTGTGCCGATGGAGCGAGTGGTAATGCGTTGACTCCGTTGACGATCTGACGACGGTTCTCGGTTCTCTGAAGGTCTGAGTTGCTCTGGGTGCTGGAGCTTGCAGAGAGGAAGAAGACGTTGAGTGTCTGTATCTGCCTCTCTGTATATGTATGTCGGTGGTTGTGCGATGTGTGTCTCCGTAAGAAGGAAGTGATCCCTCTATTTATAGCTTTGCAGACTGGCTGCTCATGTGCGTATGTAGGATGCGCCTGTACGCGGGGACGCCACGTGGTAGTTGCTGATGGAGGCGCGTGGGCGATACGCTTTGATTGAGGAGTTGAACCCTTCTTGTTGCTGTTGTGGGCTGCGGCAGAGCTGACACGTAGCAATGGAGAGGATCTTTTAGTTGCTGAGATCTTGGGTGATTAGCACCCCTTCATAGGCTGAATCAAGTCAAAGGACGCGTGTCGTTGGTCCATGGCTCGAAGATCTCGGATTTGGTGGGGAGTGATCTGATAGGATGCGCCTGGGATTGGACGCATGAGGAGGCTTTGGCTCGTAACCTTTAGGAGTCACGAACCATTCGGGACGTATGGCTTTTGAGGCGCATGCGGGGCTTCAGTAGTGAATTTACTTCTGTCGTTAGGGATCAGAGAAAATTCTGAGGCGCACGGCTTTTGAGGCACATGCAGAGATTTAGGCGCATGGCTGCGGAGGCGCATGCGAGATGGTTGGGCGGCCACGTGGCTTGTAACCGCCGGAGGAAAGCAATGATGATGCTGACGTCGGTGATGCTTCATCTTCTGAAAAAGCTGTCAACTGTTCAGTCCTCGGGGGACGTGCTGCCAACTCTGTCAGACTTCAGCATTTAATGTTCTTTGACAGGTGATGGACTGTTGAGTGGGCGCATCAATCTGCGTTCCACTAGGCGCATGGGGAAGCATGGGGGTGCATCCTTATGAGGCGCTTGGAGCTGATGGGCGCGTCAGTATGATGCGCGGTCTGGCCGACGCATCCGTTTTGCATGACACGTCTTTATGGGCTCGACTGTTACGTTCTTCGAGTGCTTTAAATAGCCATTTTTTGACTTGACTGAATTCGAAGCGTCAGGTTCATCACCATTTAATGCAAATTCATTGCACAGGATTCGGAGAGCCAGCCACTTGGCGCATGGGTTTGATTTGCCCGACCTATAAATAGTGGCATGGAGAGGGTTTTCTTCTCGTTCTCTCACGTCCTTCTGAAATGAACTTGTTTGCCCGAGCACATTCTGTTGATGAGATGCTCCCGAGGGTGAAGATGCAACGCATTGTCTTCATTGATGCACTTGAAGGTGACTGTTACATCCAAAAGTCGGAGTCGAGGGCTTCTGAGGCAGGCAGAAGGTGCTTCTTGCATCCAAAGATCGGGATGGTCGAGCCTCGTCTCCGTTATGCTGGAAGAGCCGCAGATCGGAATTGTGGTGCTCCGATCATCTTTCTTGGGCTTTGGGAGAGCTCCTCCTCCCGCTAGAGTAGGTGTTGCCCATTCTAGTTGGGCTGAAAGCTGCTCCTTTAGCCGCGGGTCGATTGCAGTGCTCTCATCTTCCTTGGTTTGAAGAGCTCTTCCTCCAGCTAGAGGGTTGATTGCCTAACCTCCTTCTGCTCAATAAATGCTTCATTAGTCGAAGCATTTGATGGCGCATATGCTGACACTTCATGATGTGCCTGACTGGGACGCTGAAGGGCGGTACATATCTGAGCCGTTGAAGGGATGCACATAACTGAGGATGCACATAACTGAGCTGCTGAAGGGATGCGCCTGGCTGAGAGCGCATGGCGAGATGCGCCTGTTTGAGAGCGCATGGCGAGCTGCGCCTGTTTTGAGAGCGCATGGTGGTTGCTGCGCCTAGCTGTAGACTTAGGGTCTTTTCTTTGTCGAAATTCTCCTTTGTACAGCTCTTTTTAAGACATGTAATAGACTTTTATATGAAATAAAAATCTTCTTTTAATGTCTATGCTTTGCTATGCCGAGTACTTCATCTGAGCTCCCTAGCGCATGTGATGTTTAGGCGCATAGGATTTCTGGTCCTGAAATTCCATGCTTCTACAGTTGGATCCACTTTAAGTTGAGTTGGATGGCTAAGAAAATAAACTAAAATGAGGGTACAATCTTGGCCATTAGATTGAATATGACGGCCAAGAGATTATCCCCGCTTCTTTACTTTCAGGGTCTGCTTGGATTGAGGGTTAAGAAAGTTAAGTGGGGGAAATTTAAATGAGAGGAAAATAAAACCATGCTTGGTTTGAGGGTGGGGGTTTAGGAGGGAGAGTTATAGAGGGTTAAGTGAGGGTTTATTTTACCCTCTTTTGTCCATTTTTTTAACCCCCCAAATCGGAGGGTTAAGGAGGGTGATTGAGGGATTTTGTTTAAAAAGTCATAAATACCCCTCATTTGTTTTATAAAATATCATGATTTTTCTCCTTTTTTTTGTTTTCAACGTGTTGCTCCGTACCTTCCTAATTTGTGAAGATATTTTGACAAGTTATAATTAAAATTTTAATCAAATTTAACTTTATGACATATGTAATAAGGTTATTTTGGTAACTATCATACTTTTATTAATTCTCTTCTCACTCAAAACCTCCAATCCAAGCAAGAGTTATTAAATACCCCTCACTTAACTCTCCCTCCAATCCAAACAAGATTCTATGTATTGACTCTACTTAACTTCCCTCACTTAACTCTCCCTCATTTAATCCTACTTAACTCTACTTATTTTTTCCCCTCAATTAATCCAAGCAGACCCTCAAACTCTATTTCTCTTTGTGTTTTGGATCTCCTCCGGCAGTGCGAAACTCCAGCATTAAGTTGATGTATAGCATTGTTTTTATCGTTAGAAGTAGCAAAAGCATTACACAGATACACAAGTAACTGAAGTAGCAAAGAAAAAGAAGAAGTCACCACCGTCTATCAGATTAATTTAAGTTGTATCTAATGGCTAAGATTCTACCCTCACTTTCGTTTATTTTTTAACTTGCCCCAGGGCGGGAGGCTCGAATTCGAATCACCCCCCGCCACTTGTGGCCAAACCGAAGGAAGAACCTGTCATATATATATATATTGTTAGTCCCGGGGCTTGATCAAAGATGGTAGACTCGATGTCGAGATCAGAGGTTCAACAAACGTTCACCTTCTGATTATTCTCGAGATCCAAAAGGAATACTATAATATAAATCTGATTACAAAAGCAACAATAATCAGAAAGTAAATCTCACGTTCTTCCTCGCAATCGCAGTTGCTGACGGACAAAACTGAGTTCAGAAAATAAATCTCACGTTCTTTCTTGCAATCGCAGTTGCAGACGGACAGAACTGAGTCACAACTCAGATGAAGGAGAAGAAAGAAAAAAGAAGAAGATGAAAGGTTCTTGCTGGGGTGATTAAGATCACCGTTGCTCAAAGCAAGATTCGCCCCACCACGATCTGCTTCCAGGAACCAGCAAGTTCACGAAGAACTTCTGGAACGCTCGTAAGTCAAAATTTGAGACTTGAACGGGCTTCCTGGACTTTACAGACTCCCTTAACTCTCTTCTTGGTGCATCTTTCAAAGGAGGCCAAGGGGCTCTATTTATAGAGTGGAGTTGAGACTTCACCTCTTCTCCTATCCGATGTGAGACTAAAATACCAATACTCAAAAATAGAGTTTGATATTTTAGATCATCCCACAATCAGCATAGAAGTGTGCCAGTCCACGCCTACCCCCCGAACACTCCCGTGCATGCACGAGACATCCTGGAGTCTGTGTCCGAGTCCGAGTCCGCACAACAAAAATCAACTTGCATCCTTGTTGGATTTAATCCTTTTTTATTCTAGGAAAATACTCCCACATGGCATAAACTTGTGTCCCGCTATACCTCATGTGCACACCTCAACACAAGCAATGCATTATATTGAGATACTCACCATTTGGCGTAGCCGATGTGGGACTATCTTTTCTAGTCCAAAGGCAAAAACACCAATAATCCCCTACATATCTTAATATATGGGTTGAGCGTTCCCCACAGTGACTGCCCATCATGCATTAGGAGAGATGTCTCTACGACTTGAATCTTCCCGCATAGGTTAAATAACAACATGATACAAGAATGGACTAAGCCTTGAATTTTGTACCATAATTACAATTCTTCCTACTCACATAATGACATCAACTGTGCTTCTGGCTGCACATTGAAGGCCTTGTGCCAGCCTGGTTTCAGTGTATAATTTTTGGACATCTACAAGTTTATCCTCAAGAGACGGCCTGATATCTCTGTCCATACACTATAGGTGAGTTCTTTATAAAGAGTCATGGCATGAAGCATTGCGCTTCTTTGCGGTGCTACGCCGCTATGACATGGCTTAAAGCCGAGGCTTTACCCCACCTGGGTACCTCATCGTAGTGTCATACTACTGTAGCATGAGATCACAGGCCTCTTTGTAGTGCCAAACTACCCAGTATGAAGCCTTGCGCTTCCGTGCGGTGTTACGCCGCTATGACATGGCTCACAAAGCCGAGGCTTTACCCTACCTGGTACCTCTTCGTGGTGTCATGCCACTGTAACATGAGGATGTCATCCTCTTTGTAGTGTTGTCTACATCTCTTTATTATGATTATCATACAGCATTAGGCTACCTGCCTATTTGCGGTGCTACTCCGCTGTGACTTGGCTTGCAAAGCCGAGGCATTACCCCTACCTGGGAACCTCATGGTGAAGTTATCTCACTGTAGCATGGAGTTACACGCCTTGTAGTGCTGCACTACCGTGCTTCCTGTAAAGCACTCCAGGCATTCACTTTGCCTGAGAACTCATTAAGGCAATTAAGCCAACCTTCCCACAGGATCCGTTCTCCGTAGAGAACATATAGTAGACAACAGTAGTTGTAGGTCCGTAATCTCTCCATGTCACAGAGGACAAGTACCCACCGTTTCTGATATTCTTCTGGTTAATAGTCCTCCCTTGAACCAAAAGCTAGATGCCTAGTAGATTTCTCTTTGAACTAACAGCATAAAACTTTATGGTAGGATTGTAATAACACAACATCAGAATGCCTTCAAGCCCATTTTACAAGCTGTGTCATCGACCAGCTGGCGCTTGAGGCCCTTGGTGAACGGATCCGCCATGTTCACCTGACTCCGAACATCAATCACTGCAATAACACCCCTCTTGATAAAATCGTGTACTGCCCTGTGCTTCAACCGCACAGTCATTTTCTTCCCGTTGAAGAGGTTATTTGATTCTACCGCCGCAGTCACTTGGTTGTCGCAGTATATCGGTATCTCCGGTATTTGTGCCCCAACCACTGGAAGATCATACATGAGCTCCCGAAGCCATTCTGCTTCCTCCACTGCGGTATCAAGTGCAAAGAACTCAGATTTCATGGATGACCGTGAGAGCATAGTCTGCTTCTTCGATTTCCACGATATAATAGCTCCACCTATTGTAAAAATGTATCCACCTGTGGACCTCTCGCTCTCCACTTCTGAGCACCAGCTGGCATCACTGAAGCCTTCCACTACCGGCGGATCTCCGCTGTAATGCAGTGCATATGTCTGAGTCTTCTTGAGATATCTCATAACCCGTTTCACAGCTTTCCAGTGCTCAATGCCTGGGTTGCTCGTGAAACGACTCAGCATTCTCACAGCGAAAGCTATGTCAGGCCTTGTGGCAGTAGTAGCATACATCAAACTTCCGATTACGTTTTCATACTCCAGCTGCCTGACACTTTTCCTTGAATTAGGCTTCAGTTTCAGATCACACTTGTACGGCGTATCGATCCCTGGAAGATCCTGATACCCGTAACGATTGATCATCTTCTAAACATAATGAGACTGTGACAACGCTAGTCCAATATCTGTCCGGATGATCTTGAGTCCCAAGATAACATCAGCATCCCCCAAGTCCTTCATACTGAACTTCGTCGAGAGAAACTTCTTTGTCTCTGTGACACAGCTTATATCCGTACCTAGGATTAGCATGTCGTCCACGTATAGACAAACGATGACTCCTCTTCCATCAGCAAACTTCGTATAGACGCACTAGTCTGTTTCACTGACCCTGTAGCCATTTGACCATATGACTTTGTCAAACTTCTCATGCCACATTTTGGGAGCTTGTTTTAAACCGTACAGAGATTTTACCAACTTGCAGACTTTGTCTTCAAGACCTTTGACGACAAACCCTTCTGGTTGTTGCATGTAGATCTCTTCGGTTAGCTCGTCATTCAGGAATGCCTTTTTCACATCCATCTGATGTATCACCATCTTATGTATCGCTGCAAGAGCAATCAACATTCTGATGGTGGTCATCCGGACTACTGGAGCATACGTGTCAAAGTAGTCGATCCCCTGCCTCTGAGAAAAACCCTTGGCCACCAACCTGACCTTGAACTTATCAATAGTTCCATCTGTTTTCATCTTCTTCTTGAAGATCCATTTGCATCTGATGGGTTTCGCTCCTTCAGGAAGATCAACCAACACCCAAGTGTTGTTTGAGGTGATGGAATCAATTTCATTGTCAATCGCCTCCTTCCAGAAAATATCATCTCTGGTCTTCATCGCCTCATCATAGGTATGCGGATCTGCTTCCACATGATAGGTGATGAAGTCATCTCCGAAGTTATTCGACCTCCTCGCTCGCTTCGAAGACGGCTCAGCGAGTTCTGGTTCAACCGTTGTTTCAACAACAACATCTTCTTGGACTACTTCTTTATTGAAAACTTTAGTTTCTTGCGCACCCTTATTGTTCTCCGGTTTATTCGTAAGAACAATATTCTTGTGCCTTGCAAATTGTCTTCACGAGATTCGATGATATGATTTGGATCAATATCAAGAAATCTCCGAGCATCACTCTTCTCGGCATACCCCAAGAAGATCATCTTCGTAGTCCTAGTCCCCAGCTTCTGAATCTTCAGATCTGGGAGCTTCACATAAGCCAGAGACCCCCACACTCGAATGACATTCAAGTTAGGTCTGACTTTGAACCAGTGTTCATGAGGAGTTACGTCCGAAGTTGTATACGGCACTCTATTTAGAATAAAAGTGGTCGTCAATGCAGCTTCTCCCCATTAGCATTTAGGAAGACCCGTAGTTAGCAGCATTGAGTTCATTATTTCTGTCAACGTTCTGTTCTTTCTCTCCACTATCCCGTTAGATTGAAGAGAATACGGAGCAGTAGTCTCATTGATGATTCCATGTTCGTTGCAGAACGATGTGAATTCATGATACCTATACTCTACATCTCGATCACTTCTAAGTAGTTGTAGATCGGTTTAACGTTCAGCTTCAGCCCTGAAGTCTCTGAACTACTCGAATGCTGCATCCTTCTACTTGAGAAGTCATGCGAACGTGCACTTTGAGAAACACTTCGAACCGGCCTCTGTGGAGAATTGATAACGGTCACAGATATCTGAGTGTACTAACTCCAGATGATTAGTACTTTAGTTCAATCGTCTGAGCAGCTTCCCAACAGTCTTATATCTGCACAGACCTTAAACTCCTCCACCTCCTTACCCCCACATTTCGAAGATAAGGTCCCGGTAGGACAGCTTGAGTCTGCTTCTGTCATAGAACAACTCTCAGTCCACTCAATGAAGTAACTTCATCGCCATCAGCAGAAGTTTGAACATTTCTTCAGCACCGAACATCTTTTCGAAGCAAGTTCCTCGCCAAGAAATTACCATCTGGCTAGTACGAATGTCCATCTTTCAAGTCTGTATCAGATAACAGACTTTCTGAGATCAGATCGCCAAAAAATCATTGGTACGTGCAACACGCATTCCAGTGTCCTTGTCGGTGGTTAATAACCACTGTCTCGATCTTCAGAACTTCTGCTAGATATATGTTCGCCATCGAGACCTTCGTCATAACATGGATCGTCCTTGTTGAACAGCTCCTTTGAGAGCACACGTGGTCAGATGCACTAGTGTCAGACCACTAGTCAGCTACCACGCTAGATAACTCAACCTGTGCAACACTAGCAACCAAGTTAAGTAATCAAAATAACCAAGTTTAGCTATACCTGCTATTTTGGTTTGGACTTGGATTTACATTCACTCAAGTAGTGGCCATTCTTGTCACAGTTGAAGCAAGTCATGTGGGACTTGGACTTCTGTTGCTTGAACGAAGGACCGTTCACTTTTAGATTAGTGGAGTCCTTCTTCTTGTGATGAGAAGCCACCTGCTTTCCCTGGAACTCTCTTGTCTGCATCAAGTTGGCCTTAGCCAGTTGTTTGGACAGAGAGTCCATCTTCTGTTGAGATCGTATTTCGTCTTCAACGTGGATCTCTTGTAGAAGATCTTCCAAGCTAATGTCCAGCTTCTTCCGATGCATTCTAGCATAGAAGTTGCTCCAACCAGCAGGAAGTTTCGAGACTATCCCTCCAACGACAAATTTGTCGACGAGGGGCATCTTCTGGCGCAACTTCAGGAATTCCTTTACTTGAGGTAGCATCGCCATTTCGCCTTCGAAGAGCCACTTATGGTACTTCTCGATGATGAAGATTTTGGACCTGTTCTCATCATCTTCATATAGCTTACCCAAAGAATCCCAGATCTCTTTGGCATTCTCCTTCTTGAAATATGACTCTGCCAGAGAATCTTTCATAGAATTGAGAATCAGCAGTTTACAGATGTTGTTTTCTCTCTTCCATTTGCTCTGCTTGACGAGTGCAGCAGCAATAGCATCGGCAGTTCCTCCTTCTGGAATCGTCGGTTCATCCTCAATCAACACATGGTCTACGTCCACGAGATGAAGATTAAGGGTGACCTTCCTCTTCCAGATTTAGAAATATTCTCCGTCAAATTTCTCCAACTTGTTAAAGCAGGTATCGATGAGAGAAGCACTAGAATTCTCCATCTGCAAGGATCTTGCTTTGAGATTGTTAGTCCCGGGGCTTGATCAAAGATGGTAGACTCGATGTCGAGATCAGAGGTTCAACAAACGTTCACCTTCTGATTATTCTCGAGATCCAAGAGGAACACTATAATATAAATATGATTACAAAAGCAACAATAATCAGAAAGTAAATTTCACGTTCTTCCTCGCAATCGCAGTTGCTGACGGACAGAACTGAGTTCAGAAAATAAATCTCACGTTCTTCCTTGCAATCGCAGTTACAAACGGACAGAACTGAGTTACAACTCAGATGAAGGAGAAGAAAGAAGAAAGAAGAAGAGGAAAGGTTCTTGCTGGGGTGATTAAGATCACCGTTGCTCAAAGCAAGATTCGCCCCACCACGATCTGCTTTCAGGAACCAGCAAGTTCACGAAGAACTTCTGGAATGCTCGTAAGTCAAAATTTGAGACTTGAACGGGCTTCCTGGACTTTACAGACTCTCTTAACTCTCTTCTTGGTGCATCTTTCAAATGAGGCCAATGGGCTCTATTTATAGAGTGGAGTTGAGACTTCACCTCTTCTCCTATCCGATGTGGGACTAAAATACCAATACTCAAAAATAGAGTTTGATATTTTAGATCATCCCACAATCAACATAGAAGTGTGCTAGTCCACGCCTACCCCTCGAACACTCCCGTGCATGCACGAGACATCCTGGAGTCCGTGTCCGAGTCCGAGTCCGCACAACAAAAATCAACTTGCATCCTTGTTGGATTTAATCCTTTTTCCTTCTAGAAAAATACTCCCACATGGTACAAACTTGTGTCCCACTACACCTCATGTGCACACCTCAACACAAGCAATGCATTATATTGAGATACTCACCATTTGGTGTAGCCGATGTGGGACTATCTTTTCTAGTCCAAAGGCAAAAACACCAACATATATATATATATATATATATATATATATATATATATATATATATATATATATATATATATATATACACACGCAGTCCGCTCGATCCAACGGTACACTAGGTAGGATGGGAGGAGGAGGGAGGGCTTTTGGGGGCTCCCGCTGGAGGCTTTTGATCCGGATTCATATATATATATATATATATATATATATATATATATGTAGCAAAATATATATATATATATATATATATGTAGCAAATGATCTCTTGCCTAGTGGTTAAGAGAGATGCATGCCGTCCGAGTAGTGAGGAGATCGATTCCCGTTGGGAGCGTTCGCCACAATTACCTTCTTTCAAAATATATATATAGAGAGAGAGAGATAGGCAGGTTCAGATTCACCTTCTATTATGTCCATCCCATTATCATATCATTCCTCCCTAATCTGTTGGATTAGATTTAAAAGACGGCTCAGATTAAATCTCTGCCAAATAAGAGAACAAAAAAATAAGAGAGAGACAAACAAAAAAAAAAACCTACCGAGAAAAAAATAGGAAGTCATCGGAAGTTCTGATCCCATCATTGATTGAAGAAGAAAAAAAGAAACTAAGCAACAAAAACTTAAAAAAAATAAAAGAGAGCAAAGATTGTTGTTGTTGCAAGTGAACAGGAATAACGTTGATTTGTTCATGACTCATTGTTATTTCTTCTCTCTCTTTTATTCATTAAGATTCAACGACCATCGTAAACAACAATTGGTTTCGCTTCTTGTTTGCATGAATCATCCAACACAGTACTGTGGTGTTGCGAGCGATAGGTTCTTCTGTGGTGTGTTTGACGGGCACAGACCATTCGGTCACAGAGTCACTTGCTACGCGTGCGGAAAGCTACCGTCTAAGCTATCGTCCAGTTATGACTCGTTGCCGCTGTTTCAAGGCTAGCGTAATGACTTTGACGATGGCGATGACGACTACATTGAGAAGAGAATAGTGCAGAATTTTGTAGGCGGAGCGGAGATCAGGCTGCTTGGATTGAGGGTTTTTTTTTTGGAAAGATTTATGAAATGTCCAAAAACTAAAAAAGTTTTATGTAAAACCCACCGCTAAAAAAACTTTCATCGCGTGCTCAGAATTAGAGAAACTTATCCAAAGCGGGTTCCAAATAACCCTTTTGCCCTTCCTTTTAATTTATTGGAAACACCCACAGAACTGCTCTTAAAAAAACGTTTCAATACTTCATCTTCTTTCATACGCTGCTCACTTTCGAATCTAGGTTTTCTTCTCAAAAATCTTCAAAAACTCGTCGAAAAATTTCGGAAAGACCGGGACGAACGACAAAAGTGCTAAAACGGAGGTCCAAACATCATTTTTTTTGCGAATCTAAAATTTCGGAAGGCCGTCTAACTGTGAAACTGTTTCTTTCAGTCTCCTCGACGATACGCTCATTTTGCGACAAACGGGACCTCGTTTCGACCTCCCAGTCAAAAGTTATGGCCCTCCAAAGTTTCAGCTAACCATAAAATGCAGGAGAATGGCATTCTCCGTCTTAATTTACACGGAGAATGACCATTCTCCGTCTTAATTAGGACGGAGAATGACATTCTCCGTCTTTATTTACACGGAGAATGGTCATTTCAGTGTTAAAAAGCAGGAGAATGACCATTCTCCGCGTTAGAAACACGGAGAATGCCATTCTCCGTGTTAAATGAAACGGAGAATGTCATTTCCGTGTTAAATAAAACGGAGAATGGCATTCTCCGTCCTAATTAAGACGGAGAATGGCCATTCTCCGTGCTAAATTAAACGGAGAATGACCATTCTCCGTCTTAATTAGGACGGAGAATGCCATTCTCCGTGTAATTTATCACGGAGAATGGTCATTCTAGTGTTAAAACGCAGGAGAATGACCATTCTCCGTGTTAGAAACACGGAGAATGCCACTCTCCGTGTTAATTAGGACGGAGAATGCCATTCTCCGTCTTAAATAAAACGGAGAATGCCATTCTCCGTCCTAATTAAGACGGAGAATGACATTCTCGGTCCTAATTAAGACGGAAACGGAGAATGTCATTCTCCGTGTTAATTAGGACGGAGAATGGCATTCTCCGTCTTAAATAAAACGGAGAATGGCATTCTCCGTCCTAATTAAGACGGAGAATGCCATTCTCCGTCCTAATTAACACGGAGAATGGTCATTTCCAGTGTTAAAACGTGTAATTTAGTTTTTTCAGGAATAAAGAGTTTCGTTCTTCTTTCAAAGCGATGATAATTCTTATGGAAAAGAAGAAGAAAGATCTTCTCTCCATAATTGAAGATCTGAGTTCAAATGTCTCCACGATGAAGATGATGATGATGGTGATGATGATGACGAGCGATGATCTGAGTTCGACTGAAGAAAAACACACCGAACTACGAACGATCTTTGCGATCTCTGCTGAATATGAGAGCAATGGAATTCAGATTTTCCGTGAAGAAGAAGAAGACGAAAATCGCAATCCAGATCTGAGTTTTTTGAATTCAAATACATATAGATGACCAATTCGCGCGGAGGGGTAGTTTCGGTATTATAAAAATAGCAGTTTCTAGCGGGTGGCATTTAAAAGGGAATCTTGGAATATTTAACGTGAAAATACTTAATTCTGGGTATTTCATAAAACTTATCCAGCGGGTGGACATTTCATAAAAGCCCACCCCGAAATTGGGTTTCTCAGCAATTTCCAGTTTTTTTTTCTGTTTTTGGTTGCCACCTCTTATTCTATTTTGGTAAAGATTTAAAGATTTAATCTGAGCCGTCTTTTAGATCTAATCCAACAGATTAGATAAGGATGACAATGACGACGTCTACGACAGCCGATGCCGTCCAGCCACCCGTTTTATGCGCACGACGTCTTTACGACGTCTTCTCGATGTCCATACTGCACCGCACGACGGGCCGCATGGCCGACCGTCGTTTATACCCGTGGCAGAATGGTGTCGGTTCTCGACCGTCCGCGCGACGTCCTAGTCGTTGAGTTTTCATTCACGTGCGTCCCATTCTGTCCCCACGCAAGCTCAGATCGTGACCGCCCCGAATTGCATAGGCCAGACTCATTATCGTCCATATTCTTATATGAGCTTAACTTCCATGTGGACCAATAAAAATATAATGACTTGAAATAAAATTTAAATAGCTATAAATAAAAGATCCCGTAAAATAAAAGGTCCCATAAAATTAGATTTGATAGTTAATAACTTACTATATCATTGCCTATGAACTTGCCAAATATGTTTGCATAGAAATTTAAATAGATAGAAATAAATAGATAAAAATATATTTTGGTCATAATTTAAGGTGCTCCACTTAAACTAGGGTCAAAAAAGTTGACTAGCAATGATTTCCTTAAAAGTGGGAGGTTTGTAATTCAGTAGGGTGCACATTAAATTATGATAAAATAAGTTACAGGCGACTCAAAATTTCTCTCTCTCTCTCTCTCTCTCTATATATATATATATATATATATATATATATATATATATATATATATGAAAAATTATACAATACATTCACCCATTTTGGATGTATCGATACATCCGAAATCTGGACCGTTGGATGTTAATCCAACGGTTCAGATTAAATTCAGATGAAATAATGCGGGAGACATCATTTAATGTTGTTTTTGACTTTTGACCTCTTGTTAACTTGCTATAGCAGGTCATTCTTCAATGCAATTTTTCAATGAACACCCTAAATTAACTCATATTTACTTTCTCTTTCGTCCAGGTAATTTAATATTTTGTGCAACTACGTATATAAAACAATAATTGTGTGTCGGCCGGAAAGGAAGGACACAGTGTGTCCAGGTCTGTAGGCTATGTAGACGACGTCACCACCGCCGCTGGCGATCTCGATGGTGACACCGACGACGAAATGGTACATTTAGGACGAAGAATGATACATTTAGGAAGCCGATAAAAGCTCGTTCTCTCAAATCTCTTCTTTATGTAAATTAAATCCAAGGAGGACACAATCCCTAAGGACACAGTGTGTCTAGGTCTGTAGGCGATGTTGACGACACCATCGCTGCTGGCGATCTAGATAAGGACACCGACGACGAATGGTACATTTAGGACGGAGAATGGTATATTTAGGAAGGAAAATGGTACATTTAGGAAGCCGACAAAAGCTCGTTCTCTCAAATCTCTTCTTTGTGTAAATTAAATCCAAGGAGGACACAATCCCTAATTTTAGTTATTGCTTAGCAGAGTCTGCTTAGTCGTTGTAAAATTGTGGTGTTGCTTCTGTGACACTTTCGTCTTTAATCTCATGTTTTCTATGAATATGCGTTCTGTTTGATTTTGATTTAGTAATCTTTCCATAATTAGTTTTTTTGTTTCATCTAACAATTTAATATTTTTGTTATAAAGCTACAGGCCATGGTGGTGCTGGTGGAAGGAGAAACGGAGATGAAGAAGAAAAGAAGAAGAAGTTCCGGTTCGCGGCGGACTTCGTCGAATTCCTCAATCAAGCGGAATTAAACCTCTTATAGAGTTCCTTAATTGAAGTTGATCATGATAACCTTTTATACTTTTCAAACGGCTAGTAGAAACTTCCTCGAGCCCTCCTCAATCAAATGGCTAATAGATTGTTTGCTAGTCTCGAAATTTATTTGTCTTTCCATCTTCCTCACTTTTTGTACTTATCTCTTGCTATATATACAATAGTTTTCTTGTTTCATAGTACTATTATTCATTCTGAAATACATAGAATTGTTTTCTGAAATACAATAGTTTTCTTGTTCTCAAGATGTCTACTCGTGTGGTGGGAAATGTAGAAGACGTAGAAGATTGGTTGCCAGCTCCGAATGAAACCTTCATTCCGCGTATGTTACGCAAGATTGAAGAACATCTGTCGACGATTTCAGCTGAAGTTGTAAAGATCAATTCTAAGCTTTGTTCATTAGAAATTGAACAAATAAATATATCTCGACGTTTTGAGAAGATTGAAGAATCTCCAGCTTTGAAGAAGGCATCTTCATCTGGAGCATTTAATAATGTTAAGGTGGTTTTCGTTGAATCTTCTTCCTATGAGGAGGACGTGGAGCTACAATCTCGTAGTAAAGCATTGGACCGAATTCTCGCATTGTCCCCTACAAAAGAAACTGACTTTAGCAGTTCTTCTAAAAGAATGCGTAGAAATTTAGAGTCGGTCACACCATCGAAAAGTTTAACAAGGGGTTCAACCTCGAAGCCTAGCAATTATACTAGTGGTTCTTCGAGTTATTACGACTATATTTTTGCCGATGATAGACCTGACGAGTAAGTAATATGAGTTTTGAATTAATTCCAACAGTTTTTTTCCTAATTTATTCGTTTCTTTTCTTAGAGAAATAATATCATCTTGCAACAAAATCTGTGTCTCGGTTTGAGATGAAGACCTTAGCTCCTTTAACGAGAATTAAAAATGGGGTATGTATAGATAGTATATTTCTTCTTAGATGCCATCTATGATTACTTCGATTCCATCGCTTATATTTTTAATGATTTATTCAGATTGTAGGTATTGTCTCTGCTCTTCTCACCGCGAAGGAACGAAAAAGAACCTCCAATAAAGCTAATGTATGATTTTTACCAATAAGGATATCGGTGAGTGAGCATTTTATTCTTCAATGCATATGCATTAACGATTTTCTTGTTTGTTTGTCCTTCGTAATGTATTAGTTGATGTGTATGTAGAAAGAAATGTTACCTCCATCCGACAAAAAGTTTCATGAAATATGGAAGAAGTTCAAATATTTTCAGGATTACATGGGATCTTTAAGCACTTGTAACGAGATATTAATGTATTTCTGTTTAAATATTAATCCTAATTTTCTGAAAATTTACTAATTTGTTTTACCTAATTAATCCTGATTCAGATATACATACCCATTCATTTGGATGAACACTATACTCTTGCAAGAGTTCTGGTTAAAAAAAAGGACTGTTGAAATTTGGGACTCACTTGCATCTAAAGATGATCCGATTCAAAACAAAACAGTCATAAAAGAAATAGTAAGCTCATATTCATCAATTTTTATGAATTGGGTACAAGATACGCGGTATACTAATACATATTGTATTCTGGTAATTATAGCTTTCAAATTTGAATCTCTTTCTCGAAGAAGAGATTTTGAAGTTGAGAGATGCTAGGTTCAGCTTTTCTACTTTTGCAATAAAACGTCCTTCTTATATTCCCCGTCAAGGCAATTCTGTTGATTGTAGGATTTTTGTAATTGCATTCATGAAAGACCGATGTAGTCTAGACTACCGTTCTCTCAATGTAAGTCTGAAAATATGTCGTCAAAAACTTACACTTTTTAGAGCAATATTTTTTATGTTATGTTTGTTATATGCAGTTTGATGCGGGAATGGAAAGACGCAAAGCTGCTGAATGGATAACAACTTCAGAGCACAATGAAGAGCTAAAAGAAGTCCAATCTGAAATGATTGAATATGGAAGACGATGATTTTTTTCTTCTTCTTCTTTTATATCTAATGTATGGAAACCCCTAATGTATTATGTTCATTTGTTTTGTTGAGTTGTAATGACATTTTCGCCAAACGGCTTCGATTCTTTTTGATTAAGCAGAATTATTTTTGCCCTTCAAATTAATATAATTAAGCAGAAAGGAGTCTTTTGCCCTTCCATCGAATGACATTTTTGCCATTCTAATTAATTCAAAACACCCCCGAACCCTTTTATTACAAAAAAAACAAAAAGAAAACCGTTTCGATTCTTCCTCTTCTTCCATACTCCACTATGTACTCAAACATAGGTCATTTTCGTCCAAAATCTTCAAACCTTCCTCCCCTTTCGCAATCTTCACACCATGTCGGCATCAGCGGCAAAATCATCATCGGCAGCATCACCAATTAGAGAAGATGCACAAGTTACAGAAAATCCAAAAGCGATAGACGGAGAACAACCGAAACCCTATTCTAAGAAAGTTGCACAAAAGAAAAATGAAAAAGTTGCTAAACAAAAAGAAGTGCAAGAAGAAGTGTAAACAGACGGTATAACTTTCATTTTATGTTCGCAAATTCTGTATATCTTACAAAGAAAATGACATTCTCCGTCATAAAATGCATTTGAATGTTAAATTCTATTCGCCATTTAATTTGGAACGGAGAATGGCATTCTCCGTCTAACTTGAAACGGAGAATAACATTCCCAGTGTTAAAACACATTAGAATGTTCATTCTCCGTTTATTTTAAACGGAGAATGACACTCTCCGTGTCATTTGAAACGGAGAATGACATTCTCCGTGTTAGCTTACACGAAGAATGTCATTCCCAGTGTTAAAACCCATAAGAATGGCCATTCTCCGACCGAATTTTTATTTTTTTTGTTTTGTAGAAAAAAATCTGTCAGGAATAAGGATTCAAGACTTTTTCGTTCTACCTTCAAGCCAATGCTAAATCTTATGGAGGAGGTCAATCAAGATGTTGGCCGTTTATCTGAGCCAGTTATTGGTTCCTTGAAGAATACCGGTTTCTGGAATTTTGTCGAGATTTTCTACCAAAACAGAGTCCACGTCTCCGAAGTGGCCAAGGTAATGGAAGGACTTGAGAATTTAATTGCAAGTTACATAGAAAAAAAAGATGGCGTCGGGTGCTTTGAATTGAGCACCACTGTTAAAATCGCGCCAAGCGTCGACGATATGGCAGTCATATTCGGTCTACCGCTGAATGAAGAAAGCGATGATGATGTTTTTTGCAGAAGATTGATAAAGGAAAAACAACAGCAGCCCACACCACCAGCATCATTGAGCCTGTGTAGAGATCACTTCACAAGATTGCTGGCTAATACTAAGGGCAAACACTCAGAAGTCACGAATAAGGAAGTGAGAGACAAGTTCTTTGAATTGTTACGACGGCTTCGTGGCGGAGATAACGCTGTTAATCCAGATGATTTGGCCAAGCTAATAATCTTCCACTTGTGCCAAACAGTATTCTTCACAAAGTCTGGCGGTTCAAATTTGCTGTACAGATTCTTGGCCTTGGTTGACAGTGTGGACGTCATCAACAGTATATGCTGGCCAAGGTTAATCCTGGCATATGTAATGGATAGCATAAAGAGGAGTAGAAGCAAAACTGAACAAGGAGATTACTCAATAGCTTTCCACAAATTGGAAGGTTGCACAATATACTTCCTCTATTGGTTTGCAGAACATAGTAAATTTATGGAAAGGAAGTTCGCCCCAATTCCTGATTACCCAAGATTTTTTACATGGAATGGGTACGAAATCTCAAAATTCCTCAAGGTCGAATATTACAACAAAATAAGATCGAAGATGATATTGGAAGATCTGGTTATACCTGTTGGAAAAAAAGAATGGCACAAAGAAGATGAGCCACCTATAGAAGAAGTTGAAAAAGAGGGAGAGGAAGAACACCAAGAAGCAGGTCGGATAATTTTGATGAACAATGGATACCACAGCATCATGAAATGGGCGCTATGATGGACGACTCAGCAAAGGAATTAGAGGATTTGAGAAGACATCATTCTGATATTCTTGCACAGAATGAAGAACTCAAAGAAAAGTTAAAAGAAATTGAGGCACAAGGAGCACAGTTACGTGCAGCCAACTTTGCGAATGCCATACTCAAAGAAAAGCTGAAAGAGCTCGAGGCAGAAGAAGCACAAAAACGTGCAGTCAACGTTGTGATGGAGGGCTCTATGCATGAACTGGAGGATTTGAGAAGACATCATTCTGATATTCTTGCGCAGAATGAAGAACTCAAAGAAAAGTTAAAAGAGATGGAGGCACAAGGAGCGCAGTTACGTGCAGCCGACCTTGAGAATGCTATACTCAAAAAAAAAGCTGAAAGAGCTCGAGGCAGAATAAGCGCAACAACGTGCAGTCAACGTTGTGATGGAGGGCTCTGTGCATGAACTGGAGGATTTGAGAAAGCAGAATTCTGTTCTTATTGCAGATGTACATACACAAGGTAAAAAAATTTCTATTTCAAATTTCTGATTTGTAATCTTCCAGGAGAATGGCTATTCTTCATGGATTATAACACGGAGAATGGCATTCTTCGTGTTATTTGAAACAGATAATTGCTATTCTCTATCATTTCGATACTGGGAAGGTTATTCTCCGTGTAATTCCAAACGAAGAATGCTATTCTCCGTATTATATTATACGGAGAATGTCATTCTTCGTGTTAGATTCACATCATATATTTTATTGTTGTTTATTTTATTTCAGTGCGAACAACCGAGCAACTCAGAGAAACAAATAAAAGGCTCGTTGAGGAGAAAAGGGAGCTTCAAAATAAAGTGAATCGTTCAATATTGAAGCCACTGAAAAGGATAAGAAAATCGTTAATCTCGATGCCATGGTTGTAGCATTGCAGCGTCAGGAGATTGAAGCAGCTGCTGAACTTGCTGCTCCAAAAGAAGCCAAAAGAGGAGGAGGATCAGAGGGAAAGAGGTTCAGAAAACCATCAGCGCCATTAGCCGTTGAAGATGTTACTCACTTGGAAAAGAATACAGTTAGAGAGGCTAATAAAAAGCGAAAGATTAATGCCGCTCTGAAATCCGGAGAAGACGCCAAAATGGCTGAATTAAAGAGAAACCGTGTCATACTAAGGGAATGCGATGAATTCTTACTTTGGAAAGATACGGATGAAGAGCCGAAGAAGCAATACATCGAAATCGTAATTCCCAAAAAGAAGTGTCCAAAGTATGTATTCTGAACCCTTTTTTTCTTTTGTTTTTTCTAGACTTTTTTCACAATTATGTAATGAGAATCTATCTTTATTAATTTAATCTAAACTAAATTTATGTGCAGTGATATTGCATACTTATTTTTGCCGAAAAAGGGTAAAAATGGAGTTTCAGTCCAGCTGTCGGCAATAGACCTGCAAGACATACTCAACTATGACGACATGGAGGCTGGCATACTGAACCTAATAATAAGAAAGCTGAGAGAAATTCAAGGCATTAAAAGAAGATGTGCCCCGTCTAGTTCAAAGGACGTGCCATTGATCCAGAAGCAAAAGTCGGTGCCCCAATCACATAAGTGGTCTGCATTCATGATGGCCCACACATTGGTAAGAATTCAAACAGAAAATCCATATTCATGTGTACACCGATAAAAATTGACAGAAAAAATTACTCATGATATTGTGTTTTGTTTTTGGGAAACAGACCATCGTTGAACGTGCCAATGAACCAGACGCAAAAATCGGCGCCCTTTAAGACATCCAAACAGATGTAGTAGACTTCGTCATGGGTTTGGAGGACGACATAGAGTTGCTATTCATCCCACTCTTTAATTCATCCATCAGACACTATACTCTGCTCACATTCACCTTTATCTCCTACGACTGGACACACTACAACTCCTTGAGGCAAACCACGTACGAAAAGTGTAAGGTGGATGCAGAATTAATGAAGAATACCTTAGAGCCTATCGTTAGGAGAAAAGTTGATATAATGAGGGAGAGATGCCCGACGAAGATGGAGTATGAGAGCAAAGTGTTGAATTGTTCTCCAAATTGCCCATAACAACGGGCACCCAACTGCCTCTTGTACACGGCGTATTATATGAATATGTTGACGACTACTCCCTTCGAAATACCGGGAGGAAATGACGATGAAACTCACCAGAAGATTACAATGATAAGGTTGGTATGGGCTAAGAAGTTGCTTTCAAGCAAATATGTAACACGAACCAAGCAATGACATTGTAAAACAATAATGTAATTATGTAATTGGACAAGGAACTTCTGTCTTTTATAAGCTCTGCTTTTATAATAAAATTATTTTTGAATTACATTTACATTGTCAAAACCACAAAAAGTTTGACTTTTATTTACATATGAAAGTCTGAACTACTACATAAAATCCTACAACCAAGAAAAAGTTGAATAAGATGGAGAATTCCATTCTCCGTGTCATTTGAAGTGAACAAACAGGAAAGAGTCTTGCCAAGGCGGGGGATCGGTAGAGTCCATCTCCAGGATGAAGTGAATTCCTTTGCAAGGTGCTCTTCCTCAAGTATTTCCTTTGCAAGGTCCTTTGCTCTCAAGGGATTCCTTTGCTTCTGTTCCTGTGCCTTAAGGAATTCATCTTGCTCTTGCTCTGACGATGCACGATGAAGTGATTTGCCTCAAGGAGTCATCCAAAGGTTACTATGCTCTGACGAAACACGATGAAGTGATTTACCTCAAGGAATTCCTTTGCCTTAAGGAGTTCCATTCCTTTGACGATGCACGGTGAAGTGAATTCAGGTCATCGTGCATCGTCGAAGGAATGGAACGCCTTGAGGCAAAGGAATTCCTTGAGCCAAATTACTTCATCGTGCATCGTCAGAGCATAGAAACCGTTGGATGACTTCTTGAGGCAAATGACTTCATCATGCATCGTCAGAGCAAGAGCAAGATGAATTCCGTGCATCGTCAGAGCAAATCACTTCATCGTCAAAGTGTCAAGGAGGAGCTTGAGACGGAGGAACTCCTTGAGGCAAAGGAACTCCTTGAGGCAAAGGAGAACCGTACAAAGTTCGAGCGAATCAACGTGAGGGCGCTTCGACAGAGTGTGGGTTGGCAATCAACCCAAAGCTTCAGTCTTCTGAAGGACTTCACCACCAAAGCTTCTTCGAACGAGGAGATCGACAACCAAGAGGAAAGCGTCTTGCCAAGGCGGGGGATCGGTAGAGTCCATCTCCACAAGAAAAGCTAAGTGAGACGAGAACAAACTCTTCCTACACTACTTCCATTTATAGGCAAGGAACAACTCGGTCTCATGCGCCTGTAGAGCCTAAAAATCAAGTTGCGCCTTCAATATACAGATCAGTGATCAAGTTGCGCCCCAAAAGTCAACTTGCGCCACTGATATGAAGCAGACTGCACCACCGATCAGATTGTGCCTGATATCAGACTGCGCCCAATCTTTTTGCGCCAAAGCCTACGTGGCATCTGACACTTAATGGTCATCATTACCTGACCATACTGACGACTGACACAACAGAGAACTAGGAAAATCTTTTTGAATCCCGTGAAGTATGCCGTTCAAGGAAAAGTTGGTGGACAGCTGTCCTGTACATTTCGTGAGTTGCGCTCAGGCGCAATCTAAACAAAATTCTTAGTTGCGCCTGGGCGCAACCTGAACGACTTTTACTCAGAAGCTGCCGCGTGTGTAGGCACAGCTCATATCAAGCGCAGGTTGACTTGTTGACTGAAGCTCGTGCAACCTGATAAAGTTGAGACAACTTACATTCTAAAGCAGAATGACGTGGCGCACATGCCACTAATCTCTCAAGACGTATCTACTATCCTGTACATGACCACGCACATCTCAATCATACGATGCCACTCGTCTAAATACAGTTAGTACACGATTGACAACTGAATAGAAGTTGGCGCAACAAGAGGTTGGCGCAATCTAGTATGGCGCAATCCAGCCTCGCGTACATCAGAATAACTGCTAAAACGGTTATTTCCTGAACTCTATAAATTAAGTTTCCAATCATCATCAAGGGAGATCAAGAACTCTTGCAAAATTGCTGCTGTATTCTCCAGAGGCTACAGTCTTCAAGTTCACATAGTCCAAAGGATAAAGTGATCGTCTTCTGATCAGATTCCTAAAGTTGTACCTTCCCAGAATTCATTGTACTTTGAACTCTTTTACAAGTTTAGAATAAAACAAATTTTGTTTTTTGCAAACAAAATGGCGACTCTGCTAGAGACGACTTTCTCCTCCGACGAGAAAGTGACAACTCAATGTGACATTGCATCGATCGGCAAGACGCAGAAGACTCTAGTTGTTCAAGTCAACCAGACAGCCTACGAGAACATGATCAACACCAACAGCAACAAGCACGCGGTGGCTATTGCCAAGAACAGGGCTGTGTGGACTTCTAAATCCCCCACAGTCGCTGTTGTCCATGCGCAACTTGAGTGCTCAATGACCACGGAGCAATCCGCCTCAGTGGCTCCAGCACAGCCTGTTTCTGTTGCTAAGGTGCAATCTGCTCCCTCTGCTGCCCATGCACTGTCTACCAAAGTTGCTGCCAAGGCTCTACCAGTAGTCCGTAGGACTATGACGCAACCCAAGCAATCTGCTACTCCGGCATAACTTAAGGGAACTAGTCTTTTGGCTATACCCTCTTCTGATTCTCAAGTTCTGAACTTAGAGAATTCATGTCCTAGTGCTAACACTAGACAGAATAAAGGAAAAAGTCCTATGACATTTTCTCAATTGGTGAAATCTATGCCTAAAATGATCGCACAGCAGAACAAAGGGAAATGCTTCTTAGCTAACCCTGGTCAAAATAAAGGAAAACACCATTTGGTCTTTCCTCAAACTTCCCTGGTCTATGACTCTGAGGAAGATGTATCAGATTCTATTCCTGTAAACAGAGGTCCTCGGATCTCTGATACTGGAAAGAATACTGATCACAGAGGTATCTTGCCTACTCCTATGGGGTCTGGCCAAGATCTTCCTACCTTGCAAATTTTAAGATCTAAACAAGAAAAATTGAAGGTATCACAAACAGAGACGTCAGGAGCAGAATTTTCAGATTTACGCGCTTATCTCAATAGGCGTCAACCAATATCAGCTTTGACAAAATGTAAGAACCCTATGCCAAAGGCCAATCTGTATCAAAAGCCAAAGTTTGAAAAGAAAGACCCTTTACCTATGCTAATGAGTTGAGTACATCTTTGTACACTCAAGGAACCAAACACCTGAAGAATAGGAGACATGTTCCTAACATCATTAAGGAATATGTCCCTCCGACTTCTTTTCGTCCTGTGGTTGTAACTGATCTTCGGCAACGTCTTACACAAAGAGGGAAACTACGGGAATGCTTTCCTCACCTCCAAATCGCGCTTCAAATCGCCATTTTCTACATGAAGTTGTCATCAACTGTTTTTGCCAATCAGCTCGACGATCTGTCTTTGATCGTCTGAACTATGCTTCAACTCCTGAGCATATAATAGAAGACGAAGATGAACTATTATATGCTTCTGTTAACATGACTTCTCAAGGCACTGGGGATAGGAAACGTCCAAGACGTAATGCATCCCGTAATCCTAGTCAACAATACTTAGACCGGATCCATGCATCCAATGAAGGTGTCTTTCAATACACAAGATCAAAAAATCGACATTTGATCCAAAGTGTCTTTAATCAAGAAGATCTCCCTATCACCCATATGGGAGAGGACTCTCTTTCAGAGTTTGATGCAGATAGCGAAAGTTCTGAACAAACTATCTCGTCAATAGCTGCAAGAGAAGTGATGACATATACCATTACAGAAGATCAAGATGCCTCTACATCAATCAGCCAAGAGCAACGAATTGTTGCATTAGAAGACAAATTGAAAACCATGGCAGAAATGGTTGCAAGCATGCACACCATAATGGTAGCTCAACATACAGTGCCTCCGATTGTAAACCCTGTTACAAATCCGGAGCTTATAGCATCTTCTGTACCTGTTAGTCTGTGGGTACCGGCCCCTCAGGTCGCTTCTGTGCCAACTTAAGCTGATCCAAGTCAGTCTGGTGCTGGGGGTGGTAATTACCATGTTGTTCCTCCTCCTAACACTCCTAACCAGCCCACCAATTCTCAAACATCAGGGGATGCTAATGAGGCCGTGAAACTCTTACGCACTCAGTTTGAGGCCATCAAGCAGAAGGATGGCCTACAAAGATTGGGCATCAAGCAACCATATCCTACAGAGTGGAAGGAAGTTCCATTTTCTCCTAAATATAAACTTCCAACCATTATGCTGTTTGATGGTAGCACTTCTCCAAGTTAGTACATCAATCATTTCGAAGTGATGATTGATCAATTACAGCCAAATGATGCTCTTCTTACCAGAGTGTTTGTCGGTTGTTTAGCCGGTGTAGCATATGACTGGTATCGTAGCTTACCTGATGGTTGTATCACTTCTTTTGCCGGTTTCAAACAAATATTCTTGGAACAATTTTATGAGAGAGTCAACGACATGACAATGTCTGCCCTCATTAAAATTAAACAGAGGCACAATGAATCCACAGAGAGTTTCATTAAAAGATTATGCCGAGAGGCACTCAAAATATCATTAGGTACTCCATCTGCTGTAACAATAGACACTTGCAAATCAAACTTGTTGCCTATTATCAGTATGTGGACGGGATCTACACAATTCCAGGATTGGCCTTCTTTCAGTGTTAATGCAAAGGCGGCAGAAGTGAGTGCCGAAAAGTTCAATCAGTTAGGAGTCCAGATGACTCACCCTAACCAAGATGAACATTCTACATCTGGGGATAGTAATCGCCAGAATAATCGCAAGAATAAAGAAACATTGGCCATCAATCTTAAAGGCAAAGAGTCTTTGGCTGTCAATGTTACTCAGACGGCATCTACCCCATCAGCACCACTGCAAAAGTCAACTCGTCCAAAAGAAGAGTATTCTTTCGACGAAGATGATACATTGAGCATCTTCGATTGCTTGATCAAAAGCAATAAGCTTCAGCTTCCAGAGGCAAAGCGACCAGAAGAAGTTGGTAAAACTGATCACCCTAAATACTGTGTTTATCACATATTCATAGGGCATCCAACCAGAGCATGTTATGTGCTCAAAGGCAAAATCCAAGAGTTGGTCAACTCTGTAGCAATTACTCTACAGTAGGACGAGAAAACAGTGACTGCTAATTTGGTTTCTCTCCAATTTGGCAATTTTCTACCACAACTCGTACAAGATGGGGCTGTCCCCATTCCAAAGACTACGCTAGAAATTGTGAATATACTGCCTCCTCAAAACGAAGGTCTTGTTCCAATGACAACTGACAAAAGAGAGATTATGTGGATTCATCCAGATCTGGTTGCAGAATTTGAAATGCCTTCCTCTTCTAAACAAAAGAAGCATTCTAAGTCTAAATCAAAGAACTGTAATATGGTATCCTTTGAACCATTAACAGAAGAAGAAATCCTAATGGACACTAGATCTGGGAAACCTTATCTTCGGGAGTATTCCGAAAATCAAAAAAACCCTGCTCTATCCCCGGATGCTCTTCCTCCATCATCTTCTCCTGCTGAAGATACACCGTTGTCACGCCCCAGAACCAGAATACTGGAGAGCGGGGGAGTGACTCAGCCAGCTACGTATTACGGGTAGATGAATACCGTATAATACGATCAATGCTGTCTAACCAGACGAGGGGGTGCATACTACATAAAAGTCTTACTATGGTCATTACACATCTATTGTCTCAATCATTCAAACAAGAAACAGAAATATAGAACATGTAAGGTAAAGCAGTAAGGCGTCCCAAACGCTCAGTCAAAATGTTCTTGAGATCTGGCTTTACAAAATACAGCCAGATGATGTAGTAAGTATACACAATTGTTATCAGCTGCAGTCTGACTTAATTACAATTATGTAAAAGTAAGTACAAGACAATCCGACTAACATGTCGGTGCCAAACGACAAGGTATAAAGTAGATAACAAAACGAGTGGTGAAGTTAAGGAACCCACTCGAGGCCTCCTGCGATCATTCCTCTAGTATTGACCATCCTGGAGGTGGAAGTACGCTGAGTCCTCGGAAACTGGCTCTAAATCTGGCCATACAAAACCAGAGAGGTTAGACCTCTAATAGCAAGTACCACAAGGAAGCACGACATGAGAACTAAAACCAGTAAGTAAGAGAATAATAATAATAGATCTCTGCTTGCTACTAGAACTCACATCACATCAAGACACTTCGAACCAACCTCTCCACCAAACAAGGACAGAAGTTGGCCCGTCATGTCCTGAGATTCTGATCATCCCAGTTAGGTAACAGAGTACAGTGCACAAACAAATCATCTTGAACGGCCAATCAACTCCTACGGCTTGCTATTATGAGTCCCAAGTTATCCTGGAATAATGCAATTAGGGATTCCTCAGTTCTTACTATGTGCAAGCAAGGCTAGTCTATCCAGTCGATCAATTGGCCCATGCATGAATTAGACGAGTCCTAGAAGGACGTCCGTCAATATACAATATACAATAATAATAAAAGCAGATACTGTTCCCTGCCCGTGTGGCAGATTTACAGTATCTGTGGGAACCAGCCGGCCCGTCGGGTACTACTCGTCCCAAGGGGGCTGCCATGTAAGAATTCGGGAATCTATTCTCTCCATGCAATCATTATTTTATTTAACTTAATAGTCTCTACGTTGAGTGAAATCCCATGCCGTGGATCATGGTCATTCAAATGAGTACTTTCGTACGGGGTACGATATGCACAACTCTACAACGATACCAGTGCGGTTAGGTTGCAAGTCTTACATAGCGTAATGCAACAATCAAATCTATCCACGATAATCATGCCTTGACCATAAAGTACACATGCTTCTTTTGTAGAAAAATAACTAAATAAATAAATAAATAAATAGATTGAAGCCTGCATGTGCATGTATGTCAATATTCGGGATCAGCCAGTCGAGTACAATAGTTCATAACATGAACGTGTCTCATTCATTTCATTCAATAAGACGACTAGCCAGTCTCTTGGTTCCAATTAGGAACGCATGATCAATTTAGTCAAGATCACAATCATTATCAATGGTGGCAAGGCATGAAAGTCAATTTGCATTCAGTGGGGTCGAGTCTACAACTCTCAGGGTTTAATTCTAGTCAATCCGGGTATCTATAACTCAATTCATGACACATGGTACATCCTACGTAACAATCTATAATTAACAGAAATACTAGCATATCATGATTATATCAAGTTTATGCAAAAAGGCGTAAGGATATAAAATGGACGTTAAACATCTAATAAGATATCAATATACAGGGCTATAGAAGATCCAGGGTAAGCAGGCTACTCTCATGTCAGCCTACGCTCATGCTAGCGTACGCTCAGGTCAAGCTACGCTCAAGCCAGCGTACGCCCAGGTCAAGCTACGCTCAAGCCAAGCTAGCGTATGGGAGTCATACGCTTCCAAAAGGCAGCGTATGAACTCCATACGACTCCTTACTATCCAAGACAGCGTATGCAAGTCATACGCTCCCAAAAGGTAGCGTATGAACTCCATACGACTCCTGACCATCCAAGTCAGCGTATGCAAGTCATACGCTTCCAAAAGGTAGCGTATGAACTCCATACGACACACGCTTCCAAAAGGTAGCGTATGCAAGACACACGCTTCCTAAAAAGGCAGCGTATGGACTCCATACTGTACTGCGCTAAAGAGCGCGCACAGCTCAGTGACGCAGCTAAAAAGCTAGCATACACTGCTCACTATCTTCTCCAAACAGCAAGAACTCTATGGTTGCACCCCAAAGCTTCAAAAGTCCATAACTTGGTCCAAACAAGTCCAAATCCAACTTTCCAAAGGTCAAAATTGGGTAGAATAAAACTCTCTACAACATAGAACCATCAAAACTTGAGAACAAAGGAGTTTGCTAGATCAAAACCCATATACAACCAAAAATACAATAACTTAGATCTACAAGAAATGAACCAATGAAATCAAAAATACTAAGCACTAAACTCTCTTAGAATCATGAGAGAAAGAATATTGAACCATAAAATATGGTCCTCATGTAGAGCAAGATGTACTTGCCTAGTTGGTAGGTGGAGAGAGTAATGAAAGGAAGAGGAAGAAGTAATGGTGAAGAAGGAGTGAATGAGGAGAGAGAAGGGAGAGGGTAGCTTTAAGTAGCAAAGGGGTGGTAGGTGGGAGTTGGGCCGGGTTCTTAATGGGTCGGGTTCAAGGGGCTCATCCAACCGAAAATAAAACTAAAGCAGAGAAGTAAATTGCAGGAAATAAAATACAGAAATAAATTACGGAAAATTAATTGCAGGAAATAAATTAACATAAGGATTAAAGAGCAGATAATTAATTAACAGAAACTTAATTAACATGAATTAAAGGAATTTAAATACAGGGTAATACATGATAAATACTAAAATAAATACACATGAGTTGTACATGAATAAGACTACGCATTCTGGGAACGGGGAGTGACAACCGTCTACATCTGAGCCAGTGGCCGAACCATCTCCTCCTAAACCAACATCAGTTGACAAGGGAAAGCAACCTGTTCGCTTTGATAAAGTATTAAAAAAGTCATCATCTCTTGGACTTGAAAAGCCTTACAATTTTGACATATTGGCTCAATTGGCCAATACTCCAGCAAGATTGTCAATTTTTGAACTTTTACGTCTCTCAAAAGAAACTCGTGAGACATTAAGTGAAGCTTTGATGCAGGCTGACACCTGCTTAACTCTTCTCAAGAAGCCTGAAAAAGAGCCAGTCAGCTGTGCACATTGTCATAGTGTATTTTAGTTAATGCCCAATATCACTTTTACACAAGATGACATGTTGTTTGAAGACAATCGTCATGATCGTCCTCTCTATTTTACGGAATATGTGGATACCATGAAAGTCGACCGTATTCTGATTGATCCCGGGTCTGCACTTAGCATCATGCCAAAGTCCTTATTGGACGCTTTGAAAATCCCAGTACATAATCTTTCTACAACTATTACTACCATCCTGGGATTCAATCAAGGAAGAAGTGAACCTTTGGGGAAGATACGCCTAAAACTTCAAATTGGCAATCTTCGTACAAAGGTAACTTTCTATGTTATTGACAATCATGGCTCATACAATACTTTATTGGGAAGGCCATTCCTCCATGAACACAATATTGTACCCTCTACACTCCACCAATGCTTCAAATATATGGATAGTAATGGAGAAGTCCAAAAAGAGGTTGCAGATCTAAATCCTTTCAAAGGAGTTGAAGCATATTATAACGATTCTTGTATGTACAAAGAGGAATTCATGAAGGTGGTACTAGCAATGGACACAGATGAAGAACAGAAGAGTATACCTAATGATACTCTGGTGATTCCAGTCAAGGGACGTACCTTCTGTCCTCAGTCTTCCCAACCACTGACTATTTATCTACCTTCCCATGAGCAGCGACCTAAAGGTGATAGTCAGGAACAAAGGAAGCTCACCTCTTCTGAGCCGCTTGTAATCGATCTTCGTCGCAAGAAGCTCCCTCTTCCTTCTCGTTCTTCTTCTCCCCCTCTTGTCATCAATCTGACTAAGCCTACTAAGGCTAAAGTCCCTGTTGTAAATGATGGTGTAAAGATCAATAAAGCATCTCCTTTGCAGTATACTGATATCTTTTACTATACTCAGTGTTATTTGGATATGCTAGATAACTTTAAGCCACTTACAATATAAGTCGTATCATCTCAACAAAATGTGGTATCACTGGATTCAATACAAGAGTCGTACTTCTTAGTACCGTCTTGAAAGAAAGATGAAAAGCCTATATTCTTCAACAAGAGAGAAGAACCAAAAATCATGCTCTATAATGATGATAGAGATGATACAGGAAGGCTACAATTACAATGCTACAGTCCACAATCTAAACCCATCACCCGTAAAATGGGCTATGATTTTAGAACAGGTCTCAATAATGGTAAAGGAAGGCGAACCCCTCTTCGTATTGCTGTTCCAAAAGAAAAATCACAACAATACCACAGTAAAATGAAATGAGGACTAGGTTATATGTCACCACTTCCAACTCCAGAACCTTCTGAAACTGATGAAGAAGAACGTTCAAATTCTTCTGATTCTATCTCATGGGACTCTAATACCAGCATCGGTCATATTCATAAGGCGATAGTATCTTCTAATATGGTATCCGCCGAATTCTCAGAAGACAATGAAAGTAACATTGAAGCTCCTGAAATGGATCCTTGGGTACAAAGGATGGACAATCAGTGGGAACTTCGTTTTGAACAACGAGAACCAGCTACTGAAGATCAACTGGTCCAAGTTGATATTGGAGAGAAAGGTATATCACGACCAATCTTCATCAGCAAAAATCTCTCAGAAGATGATAAACAAGAGTTACTTCACCTTATTCGTGAATACATTGACGTCTTTGCCTGGAGTTACGAAGACATGCCGGGATTAGATCCTCAAATTGTAACTCACAAGCTTAACATCTTATCGAATGTCAAACCGGTCAACAACGGCGATTCAAGCCTGAAATGATGGATGCAATTGATGATGAAGTCAAAAAGCTTATAGCTTGTGGCTTTATCAGAGAAGAACAACATCCTGACTGGGTGGCCAATGTCGTCCCTTGTGAGCCCCTATTTTTCAAAATTTATTTAATTAGTGTTAATTAATTTTTAATGTCATATTTAGCCATAAAATAATTATTAGGATTTTTAAGAATTTTTTTAGAATGTTTAAATGATTTTTAAATGAGTTTTAAATACAAAAATATCAATTTGCAATTTTCTAAAATATTTTAATATCATTTTGTAATAATTAGAATTGTTTTAATATAGTTTTGTAATTATTAGAATTGTTACAATATCAGTTTGTAATAAATAAATTATTTTTAATGCGGAATACAAATTCTAATTTGTATTCAGTAACTTTAGGGACCTATCTGTAATATCCTAAAGTCTAGGGGCCCTATTGCTAAACCCTAATCTACCCACCCCGACTGACCGACGACTGACCGGCCGACTGCCCCCGCCATTTTCGGCCAGCGCGATGACCCCCCGACCGCCTCAACCCCCTTATAAAAGCCCCCTTCTTCCCCAGACCTAACCCTAACCCTAAAACATCACCCAGCTGCCCACAACCGCCTCACCGACAGCTCCAAACCCTAACACTAAACCCTAACTCCGGCGAGCCTCGTCCAGCCTCTCCGTCGACGCTCACAGCCCCCAACCGCCACCAACGTGTTCGCCGCGACGAGCCGCACCCAGCGCCACCCGAGCGCCACCGCCACGACGTCTCCTCCGCCCAATCGCCACCTCGACAGCAACCCGACTTCGGACACGTACGTGTCAGTGCTGTCTCTGTATCGTTTTTGTGTCTCGAATTCACGTGGATGACTCGCCAGGACACGGGCAATCTATTGGTAAGCTTGGACACAGCCGAATCAATTTGTGCGTGTCGTACTGAGTGTAGACACAAGACTCCTGTGTCCCTAACTGTCCGGTCACAGGATTGTTATTATTTTTTTTATGTATTAATTACCTAAAACCTAAATAAAACTAACTAAAACATAATCCTAACACAAGCCGCGGGCTGACTCCCTGTCCAGCCCGACCCGACTCAGGAACCCGACCCAGAGGGCCGAGTTCGAACCCCCCCTTGCTGTTGTTTCTATTTCTTTTTCTTTTCCTTTTTCTTTTTCTTTTTCTATTATTTATATATATATTTATATATATATGTATATACATATATTTGTATATATATATATATATATATATATATATATATATATATATATATATATATATATATATATATATATATGTATTATTATACTGTATTATATATATATATATATATATATATATATATATATATATATATATATGCTATATTATATATATATATATATATATTTGTATTTATGTACATATAGGTATATATGTATATATTTTCATGTGTATATATATTATTATATATATACTATTATATATATGCATACAATATTTGTATATATATATATATACTTTATAATTAAGTATTTTCTTATATATATATATATATATATATATATATATATATATATATGTGTGTGTGTGTGTATTTTTAACATATGTATGTATATATCCATTATGTATAATTTTGCCTTATAAAAATATTAGTATTTATCATGTATTTTTATGTCTTTGTATTTTTGTATATTTAAATTACTGCAACCATTTGGTGTCCAAGCCTAGCATGGGTTTTTTGGCTCAAATGTGTTTTCACACATTCAAGACCTGTACAAGTCATATTGGACTTGATTCATGGCCTTGGGTCCTGTATTTGAACTTTGGTTCAAACTATGTACATGGACAAAATACGCAGATAATTAATTATTTAATTTCAAATTGTGTGCAATGCTGTTTTTTAATTTCTAAAAATACTTTAATTGCTGTTAAAATTCTGGAAAAATAGTATTTAGATACTATGTTAATTTAGCTAATTTAGTATAATTTTTATAGTATTTAATTTATAGTTTTGCCACTAGTTTGGCATATGAAACCAAAACTTATTTTTTGTGTACTTAGGAAAACTGATTTTTATAAAATACTTGTACTGGTTAGTAAATTCCAGAAAAATTATAATAAATTTCTATAATTAACAAGGATCATTTTAGTACTTTATTTTATGTAAAATTAAGCATTTTGTCTATCTTAAAAATTATTGGAACACAATGTTCAGTTGATTTATTTATTGAATAATTACGACTTGCAACTTTTGTGCTATTTTGAGTTTTAGCCGTATTAAACCTCATCCCTCACTAGTGTAAAGACCCTAGAAAGTTAGTTATAGTAGTGTGTCACCCCACATTGGTCTCCTATGCTAAAGTAATCATTTTGGCTAGGTGCCCAGTCACAAGTCGTGTTGCACCAATTAGTGTCTTAGTGTTTTAGCTTAGTGTAAAGACTAAGTTTATATATTTATTTCTACAATGACGAGTTACCAGACATCTATAGCACTTTTATCGCAGCTTGTTTTGCTTTGCTTTGCTAGAGGCAAGGACTTTCTACAAACTTTACATACTGTTACATAAATGAACTGCAAATCCAACCATGTTAAACGCTGATCCTTGGATAGCAAGTTAAAATATCACATGTTGTATATTCTATTACTACCATGCTTAGAACAGTCTTTATGTATCTCTCACATATTTAGAATATGGGTTATGGGGAAACTGATAGTAGAGTACGTGATCATGCCCCCTTTATCGTACCGAGCAAAGTTACATTTTATATGTTACTGCGCCGTAGGCCTTTATCCTGCATTTCTGTACGGATGTACACCTATGTTGTACACTTGTACGTATGTACATTTTATTTACATGTACCCCTGCACATTGTACACCTATTGACGGTCACGTACCTGCTACAGTTTTAAACATTACATATACATCTGTCTCTATGACATATGTGTCCTTGCCATGATAGATTATGTGATGCCATGTTTTCAGTTATTTCCTCTTATGTTCATTTTCATGTTTCATATGCTAGTTTGTTAGTTTCAGTACTTGCTTCCGTCCTGACAGGATAACGTTGTAGGTGTCCTTACTGAGGAGGAGTTACTCTGCGACTCATATTATGGTGATACTGTCGAGGACCCGGCTTTGCTTTACGAGGATGTTCCTGCGGGGAGACTCGTCTAGTTTGCGTAGTCACTTAGGATACTTAGTATAGTCATGTATTAGACTACGTATTTTGCAACTGGACATGTATCCAATTTTACATTTCAGACTTGTACCTTTGGACATTTTACTATATGAGACGACTTTTGTGTTTGGAGCATTTATGACTTTTATTCACTTATAGAACTGTTAGCACATTTAGTCTTATCTTGTTATTTCTAGAACAGCTTACTGTGCTTTATCTCAAGCACAGGCTGGACATGACTCAGTCCGACCCAACAATTTGGGTAACGGGTCGTGACATATTTTTAGTGGTGGCCCATGCAGGTCCAGACTAAATTGTTTGGTTACGTTATTGTACCAAGCATGCCTGCAATTAAAAACTTAAGGTAATTAGACAACATTAGGAATGACGCTTAAAATACCTAGAGGAATGCTAGGATTGCAACATAGGAAATACATCACATGCTTGCTATTATAATTAGATTTTCTTGCCTATGATTGCTTACTTTAAACAAGCCCTTATAAGTCCTTTTTATTGTAATTAGATGGTGCTTACTCGTTCATCCCAGTCTGTCACACCTGAGAATGGCGCACTCTATATCCAGTCAGCTGACCAATTGACTGATACACCCCCACCTCCACCTACCATATTCCCCCACTCCACAGATCCACAAACCCAGATGCCTCCACCACCTTCCACATCACATGTCCAGCAGAACCCAATACTTCTACCACCCCCTATCACTATACCTACCCAGGCATCCGTCACACTTGACGGGAACCAACTGCTCACTATGATCCAGGGGTTCCTAATAATCCATCAGGAGCAGACTACCCTACTCCGCCAGAGCATGGAGCGTTCTGAGGAACATACCGTGGTCCAACCACCTGTAGAGCCACGGCAGAGAGTGGGGACGATCAAGGACTTCATGGGTCTGAATCCCAAGGAGTTCTCAGGGACTGAGGGCATAGTAGTAGCAGATGACTGGCTAGACTCGGTAGAGAGGAAGCTCCTTGGAGTTAGGATGCCGGGTGACCTCCAGGTCGAGGCAACGGGATTTCTGCTGATAGATTTGGCAGGAGTCTGGTTCCGGAATGAGCCGTTGTTTGTGAGAGGAAGGGCCACTTAGGATCAGTTCAAGACCCAGTTCAAGAAGAAATTCTTCTCGACCACTGCTAGAGTAGCCATGGGGCTACGATTCCAGAATATCCAGCAGGGAAACCGTTCTGTTGATGAGTACGCGGCAGAGTTTAGTCGCCTGAGCTGTTTCGCTCCTAGTCTGGTTGCAGATCCAGAGGAAATGACCCGTAGGTTTTGCTATGGTCTAGTTCCAGACATTGGCATTCTTATAGTGGCGAACGGTACGACTGACTACTACCAGAGTCTAGAGTTGGCCCGGAGCATCGAGGAGCGTCTTCTCTCTAGCAAGAGGCCGGCTTTTGTACATCATGAGGGACCGTCCAAGCGTCAGGCTTTCCAGCAGAGAGCACCGACGCCGCCCCAGCAGACTTACCGTCCCCCTACATCACATCACCCGACCCCGCCAGTTAGAGCCCTGGGACCCCGACAACAGCAGCAGAAGGGAGGTGTGTGTTCATTCTGTAGGAGGCCAGGGCATGATTTTGCCGTCTGCAGGAAGAGGTTGGGGCAGTGCTTAGTTTGTGGGTCTGCCACCCATCAGTACCGGGACTGCCCAGCAGCCAAGGGACCTAGAGGACCACTCCCGACTCAGCAGAAGAGGTTTGGGCAGCATCTGCAGCAGCAGAAGGGACCTCAGGGGAAGGTTTATAGCCTAGCCCTTGAACCGGAGCCGGAGCAGGTTTCGGAGCCAGATTACTTAGCTGACGTCATCACAGGTCATGTTTATTTGCATACTTTTCTAGCTCTATACTTGTTTGATTCTGGTGCATCTCATAGCTTCCTATCATTAGAGTTTATGCATAAACACCATCTAGTAGCTACACCTACTGCGGAGATTAGTAGAGTGATGACGGAAGGAGGACCAGTGCCTATTAGAGCTATCTATAGATGTTCTATTTTTATAGCCGGGAGAGAGTTCAGGGGACGATTCCTTGTGATGCCACTCCCCGGTTATGATATCATATTAGGGATGGACTGGCTTAGCTATGCCCATGCATCTATAGATTGTCATGAGGATAGTATTTTGTTCAGTCCCCCAGGCACAGCACCATTCAGTGTCAGGAGGACAGGGCCGGAGATCAGCCTAGAGCCGAACTGTTGTACGACAGTTGGGGACGTAGCACCGCCACACCCTATCATTAGGGAGTTTATGGATGTATTTCCAGAGGATCTTCCAGGGCTTCTGCCTGACAGAGATGTGGAGTTCACCATAGATTTAGTACCGGGTTCATCACCAGTATCCCGGGCTTGCTATAGAGTGAATCCCAAGGAGGCCATAGAGATAAAAGAGCAATTGATAACCTGTTGAAAAAGGATTTCATTCGATCCAGTGCTTCTCTATGGGGAGCACCAGTGCTCTTTGTGCCTAAGAAGGATGGTACAGTCCGATTGTGTATTGACTACTGGGCCTTGAATGCCATCACCATCAAGAACAAATATCCTCTGCCCAGGATAGATGATTTATTCGACCAGTTGAGCGGGGCGAAGGTGTTTTCCAGGATAGACTTGAGATCCGGGTACCACCAGGTAAAGGTTAGGACAGCAGACATCTAGAAGACGGCGTTCAACATGAAGTACGGGCAGTACGAGTTTCTGGTGATGCCATTTGGTCTCACAAATGCGCCAGCTGTCTTTATGAATTTGATGAATAAGATATTTCACCAGTATCTGGATAAGTTCGTCATAGTGTTTATCGACGACATCCTGATATACTCGAAGACGCCGGAGGAGCATGCAGAGCACTTGCGGATAGTTTTGGGGATTCTGAGGCAGGAGAGATTGTTTGCCAAATTGCCGAAGTGCGAGTTTTTTTTAGACCGAGTGGAGTTTCTCGGCCATATAGTCACTGGAGATGGAATCTCGGTGGATCCCAGAAAGATTGCTGCAGTTGAGACATGGTAGGCTCCGACGTCAGTTTCAGAGATCAGGAGCTTTCTGGGTTTAGCAGGCTATTATAGAAAGTTCGTCCAGGACTTTGCTAGGATAGCTGAACCCATGACGAAGCTGACGCAGAAGGGCGCAGAGTACATTTGGTCAGAGGACTACCAGGCAGCGTTTGAGGAGCTGAAGAGGAGGCTGACAACCTCTCCAGTTCTGACTTTACCTTCAGGTTCTGGAGGTTTCACCATATACAGCGATGCTTCAGGAAAGGGGCTAGGATGTGTCCTACAGCAGCATGGGAAAGTGATTGCTTATGCATCTAGGCAATTGCGGACTCATAAGCGAAATTATCCTACCCATGACCTAGAGTTAGCTGCGGTGATCTTTGCGCTCAAGTTATGGAAACATTACTTATACGGAGAGCGTATGGAAATCTTTACTGACCACAAAAGCTTGAAGTATGTGTTCACGCAGAAAGAGCTGAACATGAGGCAAAGACGATGGTTGGAGTTGATGAAAGACTTTGACATCGATTTACAGTATCACCCCGGGAAGGCAAATGTGGTGGCAGATGCGCTGAGCAGGCATCCGATGGCATGGTACCTGATGATAGATCGGCATTTGCGGGAAGATCTGGAGAAGCTCGGTATCGAGCTAGTTCGGCCAGGATCAGTGATACAGATGATGGCGCTTGACATTCAGTCAGGTTTGATGGAACAGATCCGGGAGGCACAGTCTACATATGAGAGCCTTCGCAGACTTCGAGCCCAGGCTTTAGCTGGATTGCTGGATAACTTCACTATAGCAGAGGATGGATCCTTGAGGCATGACAGCCGATTGTGCGTGCCGAAGGGAGAGCTAGTAGAGGGAGTCTTGCAGGAGGCGCACCGATCGAGATATTCTATTCACCCTGGTGCTAACAAGATGTACCGTGACTTGCGGGAACATCTTTGGTGGCACGAGATAAAGAGGGATGTATCACGTTTCATCTCGAGATGCCTAGTTTGCCAGCAGGTCAAGGCAGAGCGCCAGAGGCCAGCTGGGTTGTTACAGCCGTTACCCATTCCCGAGTGGAAGTAGGAACATATTACGATGGACTTCGTCTCAGGGCTTCCTCGTTCCCAAGGAGGGAAGGATGCCATTTGGGTCATCGTGGACAGGCTGACGAAGTGTGCGCACTTCATACCCTTCAAGGTGGGGCTTTCTACCGAGAAGTTGGTGGAGCTATACATGCAGCAGATAGTTCGCCTACACGGAGTGCCGGTGAGCATTGTGTCCGACAGAGACAGCAGATTCACATCCCACTACTGGAGGAGCTTGTAGGAGGAGTTGGGCAGTAGGCTCAAGTTCAGTACGGCGTACCACCCGCAGACAGATGGGCAGTCCGAGAGGATGATACAGACACTGGAGGATATGCTGAGGACCTGCGTGCTGAACTTCGGAGGATCTTGGGAGAGCCATCTGCACTTGGTTGAGTTTTCATACAACAACTGTCACGCCCCGCTCCCGTAGGAGCGATCGTCCTCGCTAAGGCGTGATGCCGCACGAGCCTAGATTGCGCTCGTGCAAGGCGGGTTCCATAACGGCCGATTTCAGCGGCGGCGACGAGGTCGTCGTACAGAAGTCCCGTGCAGAGACATTGATTTATAGCAGCGGAATAAGAACCAAACACAAGTTATTCAAAAGAAACTCTTTATTGATATTGGAACAACGGTTACATTTGGGGCGCAAAGCCAATGTTACAAGTCTCTCAAGCTCACTTTTCTCTCATTACAAGTTCACTCTGCTCTCTCTCTCATCTCTCAATATTTGTCGATCCAGCGGAAGCTTCGGAAGGCGATGTCCATACATTATGTCCCGTATAAGTCTTCACTTCTTGCGGCCGCACGCTTCGAATCGCCAAGGAACTCCGTGCCTCGACGCATCCAAGTGAACTCTGCGCCACTAGCTTCTACCTGTGCCTGCACATGAAAACACTGTGTGGGTGTCAGTACCACTGTACTGGTGGAGTGAGCTTCTCGCCCACCCATACAAAACCTACACGTTCATTTACTTTGTGTAGCTTAAATCCCTTTTCGATTGTCTTTCTACACTTGCCTTAGGTTCAGTTTTAGGACCGGCGCCTTGGCGCAACTTGTGTGTCAAAACCATCCCGTGCTTGCAATGTCAACGTTACTCATACTTTGCCTCTAGACCACTTCTCATGCCACAACGTTAACCTATCAGGTCGTGCTTGCCTTTCGGCCAGAATCAGAGACGCAACTACGCGGTAGTGCCCAATTTCCTTACGACCGTGCTATAACTCCTTTGTGTCGTGCCTCGCAACTCAGTGCAACTCAACCATATTGCCGCCTCGTGGCTCGTGCCATTTGATCACCAACCGACTTTGCCTTGCGGCGGTTTCCTTGACTTAAACTCAAACAACTCAACCAACTTATGCAACTATATGCCGACAACTCAAGACTCAATGCCACATCTCGTGCCGAAGCACGTCGCCTATGTTGTAGCCATTCTTTAAGCCCAAACATGTGTACTCTAACTTGTATACACCTTCGACAACTCAACTCAATCCAAAGGCATACCCGCGGATCTGCCGCTATGCCGACTCATCTATATGATTTGGTCACTGACTCCCCGAGCCATAGTGGACTCCTTTTTGCTGAGTATAGGATGGACCTTCTTTGGGTAGCTAGCCCTATTCCGCGTCCACCGAATACTTTGCCCCAGGCTCAGCTTATTTGGCTCCCAGAGCCTTTATGTTTCCTTAGGCCGCAATCGGTCCCGTGGCGCCACAGGTTGCCGATTCGGGGAAACTCTACCTTGTCGACAAGTTGTCCATGACCATGCAAGACCGACTCAAACTGACGTCTCACATAGTCATTCACTTCTGGTGTTACCATCTCTTTTAGTGCCATTCCTCTCTTTTAGTGCCATTTCTCACATCTGAGATCTTGCCTCGACGACCCGTAGTCGCGAGCATTGTTCTTTCTTGCCTCAACGACCCAGTCGTGAGCGTTCCTTTCTTTCTTCCTTTCTTTTAACTCAAGACAACAACTTATTTAGACACTTTCCAAAACTCAACTAATCGATCGTGGCCCGTGCCTTTAAAAACTCCAGGATCGTGCAAACATGCCTCAACTCGATTTTCGCTCTACGCGGCGCTATCGCCCAAGCCATACTTTATATGACGGGCCGTGGGATCGTAGGACTATTTAAGTTGACAACCGCAGAATAAGCGGGACAGCACTTGGAACGACTTAGGTCGATCGGCATAACTTTGCCTAACTTACTCAAGCCTACACTTATCGAGCAAAGGCTGCGCCGAGCCTTGCTCCGAGGGAATGTGCCGTGCACGTACTCATCTTTGGACGACCAAGTCATTTGGGTGCTTAGGCTTACGCCAGCAGTCATGCGACGCAACTTAACTCTTGGGCAAGCCAGGGCTATGCCAAGCCCTGGACGATGGGACCGTGCATGCTTTAACAAGCATTTATGCGGGCGACGCCTATGACTTAGGCTATTTCATAACTTTGTGTCGAAGACCAACTTTCCTTCTCCTAAGCCACGGGACGAAGGACCGAGTGTCATTTTCAAAGCACGCCGTGCACCAACTCTAAGCCGACCGTGGGACGTTTTCCATGTTCTAACTCATTTTGACCCGTCGGGATTATTCCCTTAGCCATGTGGATTCATCTCTTTTATTATTAAGCCTACTTGTGCAAGTTGAAAACACGATTTATTATGTGAAGGCAAAGATGAGGAGAGTTCACCGAAACTACCCCACCTGAGCGAGCGGTCGCCTTGACCGAGATGTCTCCGAGTAGCCGTTGCAAGGCTAAGTCCGAACGCCGTCGGCGTTTCGATTCCTCCGATTGACTGAGCGGGACGGGGCACTACATCATACACCACTCAGAAAAAGTTTCGTCCTCGAAACTAACTGAGTACACTTATTGACTTATCACTTTTACTCAACGTTCAAGAACTCTCGCACACCTACGCCTATGCGTTTCCTCAATCCGAGCCACGCTCGCACTATCCTCAATCCTTTCTTCAAAACTCACGATCTCAAAATCCTCGACACTTTCCCGTTCCTCAAGTCTCACTTGATTCAACGTATCACTTAGTATGGATCGTGCACATATCTAGGCGTCCCCAAAATACATGCATTTCAGCCAAGCCTTGTGATAGAGAATCCGCCATCGCCACTCGAGTCGGATTCGTGCACGTATTCAAGCGTCCCTGATATACATGCATCTCAACCGAGCTCGCGAGTGGTGCCTCCATAACTTCTATCGCTTTGCGCCGGGACGTCCGCCTATTCGCTAGGATATGTCTTTTGGCTAAAGTCATTCGTCAGTATTGGAATCATAGTTCCCAAACAACAATATCAACACTGACCCCATCCTAAGGTCAAACCAAGTTGATAGTACGGGTTTTTCTACCCAAGCTCGCATCACTCCGATTTCTAAACATCGAGCATCGATTTCCTACGCACATCCCAACATTCGCCGCACGGGGCCTGAGTCATTCAGCAAAACCATCCTACTTTAACTTACGTTCAACCAAATTCCACGATGTATCGATATCGCTCGTTCAACAAACCATCTTGCATAGGCTATCTTCTTCGAACACGTTCGACAAAATCCCCTATCAATCCTTCCAAGTTAAGCATGCTAAGACACGATTCATCTCTAAACCATAATTTACATTTCATATTTCCTAAGTCATTCATCCCAATTCACGTATTCGATCACGAGGTCATCTGACTTAACAATACGTTGCGCCCCGATCTCACGTGAGTCAGATTATCCACGGTGGGCACGAATCACCATGCATGCTCCCGCGAGATAACCATTCTCATTGGGACGTAACTCTTGTTTTGTGTCTAGACTAATTCATTCTCGATGCGCGGATTGGACTTACTCCATCCTCAAGTTTATTCAATCATCAATCGCATGTCCTACAAATCCTCAAATTCACCTTCGCATCAAACCGACAAGTCAAGACAATCAACGTTGCCGCGTCCTGACTCCGAGTTCGATCATTCTCGCGACATGAATCACCATGTCAGCGCTCACGCGAAACGATCGCCCCAAATCCGACGCAACGCATGTGCGAGGCTAGAGTTGCGCTCGCGCAAGACAAGATCGTCGACGTTGTGGCCGTCCGCATAACCATCAAGACACGATCACTTTCATCCAACATTCATCTCAATCAAAATCCAAAACATAGCATCCAATCGACAATAACACTTGCACGATCGTCTTTCGCTGAGTTAGAGTACTCCCGAGTTATCGCATAGCGATCTTTGATACGCCTCAATACCATCGACGATATGCGTAACCTGACGATCTTCCTTTGCAACCAAATTCTGAGTCGTGCGAATGGTGCTATCGTCCGACTGGATAATTTCCTCGACATTCATAACACCCATTCCGATCATTATCCCTCAAATCATTCGCAATATCGAATTTCTCAAACTCAAATTCGCGTATTGTTCATCCGTCTATCTTAAGTCACCGACCAACGTATTTTCTCAATTCGTATCAATCCTCTGCTAACTCAATCATCGAGCAACATTCAATCCAATCCTTTGAGTCATTTGCGTAACTTCAAAATCCAAACTTTCATGCACGCTATCCACCTGTCGTGCTAACTTTTCGTATACGATCCGTATCAATTTCCTCGATTAAGTCATCCATTCGTACACCCTAACTTTCCTCGATTTGATTTTACCTACTCAATCATTTTCGTGTTTCATACTTGCGTAATCCTCAATCCCGTGCACATTCCGTGCGCATCAATTCTAGGTTGTTCGAATCCACTCATCAAACTTCAAGACTAAGACTTATTCATTGATACTCAATCTATGGCTTTGCATAACGTGACGCTTGCTGATAGACTCATCGATACCCCCGAATCCTCGATTCGATCGACATCCCTGAGGCTATCGCATACACCACTCAGGGATGAAGGCATTCAACAAATCCTTAACACATCGGTTCGAATCAAAATCGACTTCCTTGAATCCCGTTCGACCCATTCCTCTATTTCCAAGCACGCTCACCTATATCGCATCGACGACACCGTCGTTCGATAGCATCCCTATCGATACTCATCTTACTTTACTCAATCGAGTTCAACTCATTCTAGCTCGACGCTATTCAATTCCCGTACTCGACTTTTCTAAGGTCGACGCAACTTTGGTGTATATGCCCAGCCCGACTTAGCCAACCGTGCTTACATAAACCATCTTTTTGTTTTCTTATCCAAAAACTGTTCACCTATGTTTTGCAAAATAGATAGACTTATTGTATGGACATCCCATGGGTCATTTGAGAGAGCGCACCAACGATTTTAACTTTGCGGAAGCAACAGAGTTTGCGAAAACAACGAGTTAAAGAATTCAATCGGTTATCCAAGGACGTAAAGCCGTGCTCTGATACCATTATGTCATGCCCCGCTCCCGTAGGAGCAATCGTCCTCGCTAAGGCGTGATGCCGCACGAGCCTAGATTGCGCTCGTGCAAGGCGGGTTCCATAACGGCCGATTTCAGCGGCGGCGACGAGGTCGTCGCACAGAAGTCCCGTGCAGAGACATTGATTTATAGCAGCGGAATAAGAACCAAACACAAGTTATTCAAAAGAAACTCTTTATTGATATTGGAACAACGGTTACATTTGGGGCGCAAAGCCAATGTTACAAGTCTCTCAAGCTCACTTTTCTCTCATTACAAGTTTACTCTGCTCTCTCTCTCATCTCTCAATATTTGTCGATCCAGCGGAAGCTTCGGAAGGCGATGTCCATACATTATGTCCCGTATAAGTCTTCACTTCTTGCGGCCGCACGCTTCGAATCGCCAAGGAACTCCGTGCCTCGACGCATCCAAGCGAACTCTGCGCCACAAGCTTCTACCTGTGCCTGCACATGAAAACACTGTATGGGTGTCAGTACCACTGTACTGGTGGAGTGAGCTTCTCGCCCACCCATACAAAACCTACACGTTCATTTACTTTGTGCAGCTTAAATCCCTTTTCGATTGTCTTTCTACACTTGCCTTAGGTTTAGTTTTAGGACCGGCGCCTTGGCGCAACTTGTGTGTCAAAACCATCCCGTGCTTGCAATGTCAACGTTACTCATACTTTGCCTCTAGACCACTTCTCGTGCCACAACGTTAACCTATCAGGTCGTGCTTGCCTTTCGGCCAGAATCAGAGACGCAACTACGCGGTAGTGCCCAATTTCCTTACGACCGTGCTATAACTCCTTTGTGTCGTGCCTCGCAACTCAGTGCAACTCAACCATATTGCCGCCTCGTGGCTCGTGCCATTTGATCACCAACCGACTTTGCCTTGCGGCGGTTTCCTTGACTTAAACTCAAACAACTCAACCAACTTATGCAACTATATGCCGACAACTCAAGACTCAATGCCACATCTCGTGCCGAAGCACGTCGCCTATGTTGTAGCCATTCTTTAAGCCCAAACATGTGTACTCTAACTTGTATACACCTTCGACAACTCAACTCAATCCAAAGGCATACCCGCGGATCTGCCGCTATGCCGACTCATCTATATGATTTGGTCACTGACTCCCCGAGCCATAGTGGACTCCTTTTTGCTGAGTATAGGATGGACCTTCTTTGGGTAGCTAGCCCTATTCCGCGTCCACCGAATACTTTGCCCCAGGCTCAGCTTATTTGGCTCCCAGAGCCTTTATGTTTCCTTAGGCCGCAATCGGTCCCGTGGCGCCACAGGTTGCCGATTCGGGGAAACTCTACCTTGTCGACAAGTTGTCCATGACCATGCAAGACCGACTCAAACTGACGTCTCACATAGTCATTCACTTCTGGTGTTACCATCTCTTTTAGTGCCATTCCTCTCTTTTAGTGCCATTTCTCACATCTGAGATCTTGCCTCGACGACCCGTAGTCGCGAGCATTGTTCTTTCTTGCCTCAACGACCCAGTCGTGAGCGTTCCTTTCTTTCTTCCTTTCTTTTAACTCAAGACAACAACTTATTTAGACACTTTCCAAAACTCAACTAATCGATCGTGGCCCGTGCCTTTAAAAACTCCAGGATCGTGCAAACATGCCTCAACTCGATTTTCGCTCTACGCGGCGCTATCGCCCAAGCCATACTTTATATGACGGGCCGTGGGATCGTAGGACTATTTAAGTTGACAACCGCAGAATAAGCGGGACAGCACTTGGAACGACTTAGGTCGATCGGCATAACTTTGCCTAACTTACTCAAGCCTACACTTATCGAGCAAAGGCTGCGCCGAGCCTTGCTCCGAGGGAATGTGCCGTGCACGTACTCATCTTTGGACGACCAAGTCATTTGGGTGCTTAGGCTTACGCCAGCAGTCATGCGACGCAACTTAACTCTTGGGCAAGCCAGGGCTATGCCAAGCCCTGGACGATGGGACCGTGCATGCTTTAACAAGCATTTATGCGGGCGACGCCTATGACTTAGGCTATTTCATAACTTTGTGTCGAAGACCAACTTTCCTTCTCCCAAGCCACGGGACGAAGGACCGAGTGTCATTTTCAAAGCACGTCGTGCACCAACTCTAAGCCGACCGTGGGACGTTTTCCATGTTCTAACTCATTTTGACCCGTCGGGATTATTCCCTTAGCCATGTGGATTCATCTCTTTTATTATTAAGCCTACTTGTGCAAGTTGAAAACACGATTTATTATGTGAAGGCAAAGATGAGGAGAGTTCACCGAAACTACCCCACCTGAGCGAGCGGTCGCCTTGACCGAGATGTCTCCGAGTAGCCGTTGCAAGGCTAAGTCCGAACGCCGTCGGCGTTTCGATTCCTCCGATTGACTGAGCGGGACGGGGCACTACAACAACAGCTACCAAGCCAGTATCGGTATGTCTCCTTTCGAGGCGCTATATGGACGACGATGCCGCATACCGCTCTTTTGGGATGATGTTGGAGACAGAGTTATGCTTGGGCCAGAGATGATCACGGATGCAGCAGAGAAGGTCGGGATGATCAGAGACAGGCTCAAAGTAGCTCAGGATAGGCAGAAACACTGGGCTGATGCTAGTCGCAGACCGATGGAGTTCACAGACGGTGATATGGTGCTAGTGAAGATATCACCAACTAGAGGGACGATCTGGTTCGGACGAGGAGGGAAGCTGAGCCCCAGATACATCGGGCCGTTCGAGATACTTGGCAGGATTGGAGAGGTAGCTTACAGGGTTGCACTTCCACCCAACCTAGCAGGAGTTCATGATATCTTTCACGTATCTCAGCTGAGGAGATATGTTCCAGACCCCAGCCATGTGCTAGATCATTCAGAGTTGGAGGTCGGACCGAGCCTTACAGTTTCTGAGCATCCAGTGGAGATATTAGACAGAAGAGAGAAGAGGCTGAGGAACAAGGTTATACCCTTAGTACGAGTAGCTTGGAGCCGTCACTCTCCGGATGAATCTACTTGGGAGAGGGAGTCGGACATGAGGGAGAGATACCCTTACTTGTTCGATCCAACCACTGCGAGGAAACCACCCGTTCCCGCTTGATACCTTAGAGGTTAGTTTCGATCATAGCCTTAGTCATTTGTTGCATTGCTTGCTATGTTAGATTATTGTAGGGTCTTCAATCCTTGTGAATTTCGAGGACAAAATTTTTTAAGGAGGGAAGACTTGTGAGCCCCTATTTTTCAAAATTTATTTAATTAGTGTTAATTAATTTTTAATGTCATATTTAGCCTTAAAATAATTATTAGAATTTTTAAGAAATTTTCTAGAATTTTTAAATGATTTTTAAATGAGTTTTAAATACAAAAATATCAATTTGCAATTTTCTAAAATATTTTAATATCATTTTGTAATAATTAGAATTGTTTTAATATAGTTTTGTAATTATTAGAATTATTACAATATCAGTTAGTAATAATTTAATAAGGAATGCAAATTCTAATTTGCATTCAGTAACTTTAGGGACCTATCTGTAATATCCTAAAGTCTAGGGGCCCTATTGCTAAACCCTAATCTACCCACCCCGACTGACCGACGACTGATCGGCCGACTGCCCCCGCCATTTCCGGCCAGCGCGACGACCCCCCGACCGCCTCAACCCCCTTATAAAAGCCCCCTTCTTCTCCAGACCTAACCCTAACCCTAAAACATCACCCAGCCGCCCACAACCGCCTCACCGACAGCCCCAAACCCTAACACTAAACCCTAACTCCGGCGAGCCTCGTCCAGCCTCTCCGTCGATGCTCACAGCCCCCAACCGCCACCAACGTGTTCGCCGTGATGAGCCGCACCCAGCGCCACCTGAGCGCCACCGCCACGACGTCTCCTCCGCCCAGTTGCCACCCCGACAGCAACCCGACTTTGGATACGTACGTGTCAGTGCTGTCTCTGTGTCGTTTTTGTGTCTCGAATTCACGTGGATGACTCGCCAGGACATGGGCAATCTATTGGTAAGCTTGGACACAGCCGAATCAATTCGTGCGTGTCGTGCTGAGTGTAGACACAAGACTCCTGTGTCCCTAACTGTCCGGACACAGGATTGTTATTATTTTTTTTATGTATTAAATACCTAAAACCTAAATAAAACTAACTAAAACCTAATCCTAACACAAGCCGTGGGCTGACCCCCTGGCCAGCCCGACCCGACTCAGGAACCCGACCCAGAGGGCCGAGTTCGAGCCCCCCCCTTTTGCTGTTGTTTCTATTTCTTTTCCTTTTTCTTTTTCTTTTTCTTTTTCTGTTATTTATATATATATTTATATATATATATGTGTATTTTTTTTAATATATATATGTATATACATATATTTGTATATATATATATGTACTATTATACTGTATTATATATATACTAGTCATAACCCATGCCCATAAGGCATGGTTCATTTAAGGTATTCCTCCTCAAAATCTTGGACCCCCAATTTTAAACGCACAATAATAATTTTGAGGTCCCCATCAAAATATTAAATCCCAACCACTGCTGAATGTGAATTTTATTTGGATTCCCCATAAACCCCACTCTCAATAATGCTCATCCACAACCATTATGAGGCCCCCATCAAAATATTAAATCCCAACCATCAAAATATTAAATTCCCATCTTTGGATTCCCCATAAAACCCCACTCCCAATAATGTTCTTCCCCATAAAACCCCACTCCCAATAATATTTTTCCCCATAAAATTCCACAACCGTTAATTCACCAAGATTAAATCCCAACCACTCTTTATCTTGGCACAGTCAGCCCTAGGATTCAAAAACCTTTGTGTTTTGTATAAGAGATATATATGCTGTATTTTATATATATATATATATATATATATATATATATATATATATATATATATATATATATTTTTATATTTATGTACATATTGGTATATATGTATATATTTTCATGTGTATATATATTATTATATATATGTATACAATATTTGTATATATATATAAACTTTATAATTAAGTATTTTCTTATATATATATATAAGAGATATATATGCTGTATTTTATATATATATATATATATATATATATATATATATATATATATATATATATATATATATATATATATATATATATGTATTTTTAACATATGTATGTATATATCCATTATGTATAATTTTGTCTTATAAAAATATTAGTATTTATCATGTATTTTTATGTCTTTGTATTTTTGTATATTTAAATACTGTAACCATTTGGTGTCCAAGCCTAGCATGAATTTTTTGGCTCAAATGTGTTTTCACACATTCAAGACCAGTACAAGTCATATTGGACTTGATTCATGGCCTTGGGTCCTGTATTTAAACTTTGGTTCAAACTATGTACATGGACAAAATACGCAGATAATTAATTATTTAATTTTAAATTGTGTGCAATGCTGTTTTTTAATTTCTAAAAATACTTTAATTGCTGTTAAAATTCTAAAAAAATAGTATTTAGATACTATGTTAATTTATCTAATTTAGTATAATTTTTATAGTATTTAATTTACAGTTTTGCCACTAGTTTGACATATGAAACGAAAACTCATTTTTTGTGTACTTAGGAAAACTGATTTTTATAAAATACTTGTACTTGTTAATATATTTCAGAAAAATTATAATAAATTTCTATAATTAACAAGGATCATTTTAGTACTTTATTTTATGTAAAATTAAGCTTTTTGTCTATCTCAAAAATTATTGGAACACAATGTTCAGTTGATTTATTTATTGAATAATTACGACTTGCAACTGTTGTGCTATTTTGAGTTTTAGCCGTATTGAACCTCATCCCTCACTAGTGTAAAGACCCTAGAAAGTTAGTTATAGTAGTGTGTCACCCCACATTGATCTCCTATGCTAAAGTTATCATTTTGGCTAGGTGCCCAGTCACAAGTCGTGTTGCACCAATTAGTGTCTTAGTGTTTTAGCTTAGTGTAAAGACTAAGTTTATATATTTATTTCTACAGTGACGAGTTACCAGACATCTATAGCACTTTTATCGCAGCTTGCTTTGCTTTGCTTTGCTAGAGACAAGTACTTTCTACAAACTTTACATACTGTTACATAAATGAACTGCAAATCCAACCATGTTAAATGCTGATCCTTGGGCTAGCAAGTTAAAATATCACATGTTGTATTTTCCATTACTACCATGCTTAGAACAGTCTTTATGTATCTCTCACGTGATTAGAATATGGGTTATGGGGAAACTGATAGTAGAGTACGTGATCATGCCCCCTTTATCGTACCGAGCAAAGTTACATTTTATATGTTACTGTGCCGTAGGCCTTTATCCTGCATTTCTGTACGGATGTACACCTATGCTGTACACTTGTACGTATGTATATTTCATTTACATGTGCCCCTGCACGTTGTACACCTATTGACGATCACGTACCTGCTACAGTTTTAAACATTACATATACATCTGTCTCTATGATATATGTGTCCTTGCCATGATAGATTATGTGATGCCATGTTTCCAGTTATTTCCTCTTATGTTCATTTCTATGTTTCATATGCTAGTTTGTTAGTTTCATTACTTGCTCCCGTCCTGACAGGATAACTTTGTAGGTGTCCTTACTGAGGAGGAGTTACTCTGCGACTCATATTATGGTGATACTGCCGAGGACCCGGCTTTGCTTTACGAGGATGTTCCTGCGGGGAGACTCGTCTAGTTTACGTAGTCACTTGGGATACTTAGTATAGTCATGTATTAGACTACATGTTTTATAACTGGACATGTATCTAGTTTTACATTTCAGACTTGTACTTTGGACATTTTACTATATGAGACGACTTTTGTGTTTGGAGCATTTATGACTTTTATTCACTTATAGAACTGTTAGCACATTTAGTCTTATCTTGTTATTTCTAGAACAGCTTACTGTGCTTTATCTCAAGCACATGCTAGACATGACTTGGCCCGGCCCAACAATTTGGGTAACAGGTCGTGACATCCCTGTCCTGAAGAAGACCGAAAAGGTTCGAGTTTGCATAGACTTTCGGGATCTCAATGATGCTTGCCCCAAAGACGAATTTCCTCTCCCAATTACTGATGTTATGATTGAAAATACATGTGGATTCGAACGAATTTCTTTCATGGATGGGTTTTCTGGATATAATCAAATTCGGATGAATCCTGAAGATGAGAAACATACTTCATTTCGTACTCCTCGGGGTGTGTACTGTTATACGGTCATGTCGTTTGGCCTTAAGAACGTAGGTGCAACTTACCAGCGGGCTATGAGCACTATCTTTCAAGATCATTTGCGAAAGACTGTCGAATGCTATGTTGACGATATTGCTGTCAAAAGTCGTCTCAAAGAAGATCACATTCAAGATTTAAGAACTATCTTCAATCTAATGCGCCAGCATCAACTCAAGATGAACCCCACAAAGTCTTTCTTGGGTATCTCTAGTGGTAAGTTTCTCGGCTTCGTCATTACCTCTAAGGGTATACACGTTGATCCCGAGAAGATCAAAGCCATTCAAGAGATGCGTCCTCCACGCAACCTAAAAGAGCTACGAGGATTCCAAGGTCGACTTGCGTACATCAGACGGTTCATTTCGAATTTATCTGGACGTTGTAGACCATTTACTCACTTAATAAAGAAAGGTGTATCTTTCGTTTGGACGGAAGAATGTCAACGAGCATTTGATGATATAAAGCGATATTTAATGAGTCCACCGGTTCTTGTACCACCGATCTCAGGGATACCCTTCTTAATGTATGTCCGAGCAATGGATCATTAATTGGGAGCTTTGTTGGCTCAGAAGAACAAGGAAGGTCATGAACAAGCCATCTACTATCTCAGCCGAACAATGATTAGAGTTGAACATCGTTATAGTCCAGTGGAGAAGGAATGTTTAGCCTTAATATTTGCTGTTCAGAAGACAAGACATTACATCATAGGTCAAACTATCCATGTCATATCCTGGGTCAATCCTCTTCGAGTCTTAATGAAGAAGCCAAGCACACTCAATTCTAGGCTTACCACATGGGCCATATTACTAGCACAATATAATATGGTTTATATTCCTCAAAAATCTGTGAAAGGCCAAGCACTTGCTGACTTCTTAGCAGCTCATCCCGTCCTATGATGAGATTCCGGACGAGACATTGGAATCAAATATGATCTCAGAAGAATTTCCTATTTGGAGGTTGTTCTTTGATGGAGCTTCTAGAATTGGACCTGGAGGTACTCTCGTTGTTGGAGTAGGAATTATTCTTGTTTCACCCGATGGATTAACTATTCAAAGGGCCTATTCTTTAGACGAATCATGCTCCAACAATGTGGCAGAATACAATACTTTGCTCATTGGACTTCAATTAGCCAAACAATTGAATATTGAATATCTCGAAGTATATGGTGACTCTAAGGTAATTGTTAATCAGGTTAGAGGCATATATGAAGTCCGACATCAAGATCTGGTACCATACCATGAAGCAGCAACCAGAATAGCTTCTTTATTCAAAGGATTCTTCATCGAACATGTACGTCGTGCATGTAATACAGAATCTGATGCTTTAGCTAACTTAGCTGCAGTATTGGCAGTTCCAGTCAAAAGACGACAAATGGTGGTTATCTCTAATAGAGAATTATTCTGGGTTGGAAACAACCACAATATTGAATTCAGCAACCTAACTGAAGTCAATGTCATTAGTGAGGACTGGAGGATACCTTTCATTGATTTTGTAGTACATGACATATTGCCAGAAGATCGTAAAGAAGCTACAAGTATCCGCCGTCGATCACTTCGATTCTATTATAATCATACTACTAAGACATTGTATCGAAGAACTTTTGATGGATTACTCTTGAGGTGTCTCGCTAGTGATGAAGCAAAGCAGATATTACGTGAAGCTCATGATGGTGTTTGTGGAGCACATCAACCTAGTCCTAAACTACAGGATCGTATCCGACGTATGGGCTACTACTGGCCTTCTATGGTATCAGATGCTATTGATTATACAAGAAAATGCCATGTATGTCAAATCCATGCAGATTTCATTCACCAACCGTCGGAATTTCTTCATCCAACTGCAGCCTCATGGCCTTTTGAAGCTTGGGGCATGGATATAATTGACCCTATCAATCCTCCTTCATCTAAAGGACATCGGTTCATCTTAGCTATAACCGATTATTTTTCCAAGTGGGCGAAAGCTATACCTTTGGCTGAAGTAAAAACTAGTAGTGTCATCACCTTCATTAAACATCATGTGATATATAGATTTGGTGTCCCTCGCCGAATCATTCATGATAATAGGCCGCAATTCATCAGCCAGAAGTTTCATAGGTTCTGTGATGATAACAGAATCAATAATGTTGCCTCAACAGCCTATAATCCTGCGGCTAACGGGTTGGCCGAGGCATTCAACAAGACCATTATCAAACTCCTTAAAAAGTTTGTCTCTATTAACAAACGTAATTGGAGTGATAAACTTGGAGAATGTCTATGGGCATATCGCACTACTGTCCGTAACCCCACAGGTTGTACACCTTTTTCTCTGGTGTATAGATGTGAAGCGGTACTACCTTTGGAGATTCAAATTCCATCATTAAGAATCGCCATTGCTAATGAGCTTACTACAGACAATAATGATTGTCTTCGACTTCAGGAATTGGAGGCGCTCGATGAGAAAAGGTTATTAGCTCAACAGCATATTGAACTTTATCAGGCACAAATTTCAAAAGATTTCAATCGTAAGTCAGAGTGCAAATATTTCAAGAAGGCGAGTCGGTTCTTACAGTCAGACGTCTTATGACTATAACACATATGAGCAAAGGCAAGTTCGAGGCAAAATAGGAAGGACCATATGTGATAAATAAAGTCTTTTCTAACGGAGCCTATCAATGGACAGATATGGATGGTAGAGTTGCTATGATGCCCATCAATGGAAAATTTTTCAAGAAATATTATGTATGAAGACAAAATGTACTTTATTTTCATAAACATGATATAAATAAAAGTTCATTTTTATTCAAAAGTAGAATTGAATTACATAATATTAAGGACGGGGATGAGGCCCTGATCCTTCATGATTAAATACATAGTTCGCCAATCGTTCAAGCATTTCATTACCAGAACTCACGAAAAACTCGCAAGCAGCCATCCTCAACGCTTCTTCTTCAACAGTCTTCCCGGGTTCCACTAATTTGGAGATCAAATACTGTCCTGGCGCAGGAGGAACAGTTGAGCCTTTGACCCTTTCTTTCTGAGGAGGTACTGAGGGCTCAGCAGGTTGTGTCTCAGTTTTTCCTTCAAGCTTCGAGATGAGCAAATCTGTGGAAGACATTTTTTATACAGAAGGTAAAGAGATTGTTGATGTCTACGAAAGTTTTTGTTCTATTTATAGACAAAACAGCTAGATAGTCAATCTCGAGAACTGATGCGACTTTTCGAAAGAAACTCAACTGTTTGTTCATTTATAACTGTTCGTTCATTTCCAACTGTTCGTTTATTTATAACTGTTCGTTCATTATCCGATGTGACTGTTCATTCATTTTCGGTGTCCTTATCTCAAAAATTGAAGTGACCATTCACTTTTCCTAATGAGAGTTCACATTCTCTATACTTTTGAAATTCTGCATTACATCAGCAACTTGTTATCCATATTTTTCCTTGATTCTATGTTTCTTATCACCACATCAAAATCAAATCGTAAAGAAGAGAAAATTATTCTTTATTCCTTCTTTAAAAAATCATAGATACATCTTAATGGAAATCTATTACATCTCGAATTTTCATTCTAAATGAAGGTCTATTACATCTTTGGATCTTTCCATTGATAATGAAGATCTATTTACATCTTTGGATCTTCTTATTTGTTGGTGGCAATTCCTTGTCGTCTCGACCCGAAGCAACAAGCTCGACAATGGAATCAACTCTGGTCTTCTCTCTCAGAAAGACTAGAGGAGAACCACAGAGTGCAGCAGCCCAAAGATGAGCTGCTGTCAATACAACTGGTGGAAGGAGACAGCCCGCCAGGAGAACTAGGAACGAGATCACCCTTCTGATCCGATTCCTAATTCTGTCTATCCACCATCCAACTTTCATGTATACAGGATCTTCCTACCATTTGAGGAAGATCCTTCTTAACATGAAGAGTCCTGAGCTATCTGATTTGAGTGTCAGAACCATATGAGCTGCCTGATGTGGGTGTCAAAAGAGTGTTCTCTGCAACATCCAAATCACCAATACCAGTTCTGAAGAAGCTCGCTAACCAAATCCTTGCAAATATCAATGAAACATGAGAAGTTAGCAGAATCTATCAGCAGCATGGCGCCTACAAACTGGCGCACATCAGTATGCGCCTACAAACTGGCGCACATCAGCAATGTGCCTACAAAATGGTGCATATAAGGCGCACATCAGCATTACGCCTACAAGCAGGCGCATATCAGTGTTGAACACTGATCAAACGGGCGTATGACAGCAATATGCGTCTCTAATCAGAGCTAAACATTTGGACCATAGTGTGTGCCTGTTTTCAGAAATAGTTAGCGCAGACTTACTAGTTTTTAAAGACACAGCATGCAAGCAAATAGTGTCAGAATGAAGTAGCGCAAGTGAAGCCTTGTGGGAAAACATTTATTTGAGAGAATATGAATGATTCTTTCTGGATGTCTTTTTTTAAAAAGAGGTTAAAGAGGAGGTGGGTGCGTCGTTCCAGGATCCTATTTTTGGGAGAGAATTAAAAATGGGCATCTACAACCGTTCAACAATTGCCACGTGTTCTTCAGAAGAAACAGTAAAACGAAGAATTGGTTAAAAGAATATGTCCATGAGCACTATTCGAAATCACAGCCACACAAAATCAGAAATTCTAGGTTTTATTGCATAAAGACGGATGGACCCCTACAGCCAAGGACATAAAAATTAAAAAGTTGTTCTGCCTAAGAACATTATTTCTTGTCCTTGCCTTCATCAGTCTGACGAAGGACGACGTCCAACTCTTGCATGGTGCAGATCCCCGAGCGACGCATCAGGTTGAGAAGTCCTTCTAAATTGGCGTGCTCCTCAGAGGATGATCCGCCACTCGAACGATTGAAGACTGACGGAGTTAAACCGAAACAGTCCAGAAAATTCATTGCCCTCAAAGCTGGGTCAGCCTCCAACAAAAAGGTTGTAGGCACAATATCTTGTCTTGCTTCAGGAGACTTGGTGGTGGTGTCAGCATTGGTCTCCATCTCTTTCTTCTTGGGAGCCATTGAAGAGCAGAAGTGAAGACCAAAGTACGGAGATCAACTACATATATATATCAACCAATTGACTCTTCGTATTCCTCATGGAAAACTGAAAGAAATCAATAAAACTCCGGAAGACGAAGAGAAGATTGGATACTTTCGAAAAAGGTATTTAATCATGATGACCGAGCATTGATCGGCGCAACCTGACTTCGTCAAAACTTTTATAAAATTCAAAGTATTCCAAAACTTTACAATGTCTTTAAGTTTTAAAAACTTTGAAGGGGGTCTTGTAGAGCCTAAAAATCAAGTTGTGCCTTCAATATACTGATCAGTGATCAAGTTGTGCCCCAAAAGTCAACTTATGCCATTGATATGAAGCAGACTGCGCCACCGATCAGATTGCGCCTGATATCAGACTGCGTCTAATCTTTTTGCGCCAAAGCCTACGTGGCATCTGACACTTAATGGTCATCATTACCTGACCATACTGACGACTGACACAACAGAGAACGAAAAAAATCTCTTCGAATCCCGTGAAGTGTACCGCTCAAGGAAAAGTTGATGGACAGCTGTCTTGTACATTTTGTGAGTTGCGCTCAGGCGCAATCTAAACAAAATCCTTAGTTGCGCCTGGGCGCAACCTGAACGAATTTTACTCAGAAGCTACCACGTGTGTAGGCGCAGCTCAAATCAAGCGCAGGTTGACTTGTTGACTGAAGCTCGCACAACCTGATAAAGTTGAGACAACTTATATTCTAAAGCAGGATGATGTGGCACACATGCCACTAATCTCTCAAGACGTGTTTACTATCCTGTTCACGACCACGCGTATCTCAATCATACGATGCCACGCGTCTAAATACAGTTAGTACACGATTGACAACTGAATGGAAGTTGGCACAACAGGAGGTTGGCGCAATCCAGTATGGCACAATCCAGCCTCGCGCACATCAGAATAACTGCTAAAATAGTTATTTCCTGAACTCTATAAATAGAGTTTCCAATCATCATCAAGGGAGATCAAGAACTCTTGCAAAATTGCTGCTGCATTCTCCAGAGGCTACAGTCTTCAAGTTCACATTGTCCAAGGGATAAAGTGATCATCTTCTGATCAGATTCCTAAAGTTGTACTTCTCCAAAATTCATTGTACTTTGTACTCTTTTACAAGTTTGGAATAAAACAAATTTTTTTGTTTTTTGTAAACAGCGCCAAGTGGCAGTCACTTCAAATTTAATTCAATTAATTTGCATCAATACCAATGCATCTGTCCCTTCTCAAGTAAAGCTAAGTAAGACTAGAACAAAATCTCCCAACTTCTGCCATTTATTGGCAAGGAACAACTCGAACTCATGCGCCAAGTGGCAGTCATTTCGAATTCAATTAATTTGTATTAATACCAATGCATCTGCCCCTTCTCAAGTAAAGCTAAGTTAAGTAAGACGAGAACAAACTCTTCCAATTACTGCCATTTATATGCCATTAATACCAATGAATCTGCCCCTTCGAATTCTGCCAAGTGAACACCATTCTCCGTGTACTGATGCGTCTAATTGGAACGGAGAATGACATTTATATACCATTAATATGCCATTAATATGTCATTAATACCAATGAATCTGCCATTTATATGCCATTAATACCAATGAATTCTTCCATTTATATGCCATTAATACCAATGAATCTACCCCCTTCGGATTATATTCTCCGTTTTATTTGGAACGGAGAATGGTATTCTCCTTTTACTTGAAACGAAGAATAACTTTCCCGTTTAAATTAAATCGTTTGAGGATTCTATTCACCGTTTATTTCGGAACGGATAATAGCATTCTCCGTCTGTCTTGAAACGGAGAATAATATTCCCAGTGGTAAAACACATTAAAATGTTCATTCTCTATTTTTATTTAAACGGAGAATAACGTTCTCCGTGTCTTTTGAAACGGAGAATGTTATTCTCTATTTAGTTTGAAAAGGAGAATGAAGATGAGCTTGATGAGAATATGACGAGGTTGGTATGGGCTAAGAAGACTACAATGATGAGGTTGGTATGGGCTAAGAATTTGCTTTCAAGAGAACTTCTGTGTTTTATAATGTCTGCTCTGCTCTGTCTTTTATAATAAAATCATTTATGAGTTATATTTACATTGTAAAAACCACGAAAAGTTTGACTTTTATTTACATATGAAAGTCTGAACTACTACATAAAATCCTACTATCAAGAAAAAAGTTGAATGTATGCTGCGTGCGGGCATCGCAGAGCAATGGAACTCCTTGAGGCAAAGGAATTCCTTGATGCAAATCACTTCATCGTGCAACGTCAGAGCATTGGAACTCCCTGAACAAAGAAACTCCGTGCATAGTTAGAGCAATGGAACTCTTTGAACAAAGAAACTCCGTGCATAGTCAGAGCGAATCAAAGTGCGAGCGCTCCGTGCATAGTCATCGACTGTGTGCCATGATGTCAGTTTCTGGAAGAGCCCCTGGGTTTGGATTTATTACCAACCCACACTCTGTCAAAGCGCCCACACGTCGATTCGCTCGGACTATGCACGGTATTCCTTTGCCGCAAGGAGTTTCTTTGTTCAAGGTGTTCCATTGCTCTGACGATGCACGACGAAGTGATTTGCCACAAGAAATTCCTTTCCTCAGGGCGTTCCATTGCCCGGAAGAATGTAAGATGAAGTGAATTCCTTTGCAGGTCCTTTGCCTCAAGGAGTCAAAGGAACTCCTTGAGTGCCAAGGAATTCCTTGAGAGCAAAAGGACCTTGCAAAGGAATTTCTTGAGGCAAAGGACCTGTAAAGGAATTCACTTCATCTTGCATTCTTTCGAGCAATGGAACGACCTGAGGAAAAGGAATTCCTTGTGGCAAATCACTTCGTCGTGCATCGTCGGAGCAATGGAACACCTTGAACAAAGAAACTCCTTACGACAAAGGAACACCGTGCATAGTCCGAGCGAATCGACGTACGGACGCTTCGACAGAGTGTGGGTTGGCAATAAATCCAAACCCAGGAGCTCTTCCAGAAATCGACATCATGGCACACAGACGATGAAGTGCACGAAAACAGACAGTCCACTAGGCACATCTCAGTCTTCTGAAGGACTTCACCACCAAAGCTTCTTCTAACGAGGACATCAACAACCAAGAGGAAAGCGTCTTGCCAAGACGGGGGATCGGTAGAGTCCATCTACACAAGAAAAGCTAAGTGAGACGAAAACAAACTCTTCCTACACTACTGCCATTTATAGGCAAGGAACAACTCGGACTCATGCGCCAAGTGGCAGCCACTTCGAATTCAATTCAATTAATTTGCATCAATACCAATGCATCTGCCCCTTATCAAGTAAAAATAAGTAAGACAAGAACAAACTCTCCCAACTACTGCCATTTATATGCCATTAATACCAATGAATCTACCCCTTCGAATTCTGCAACTTTGAGGGTTTTAATTTTACTCAAATATTAATCAAATATTCGAAAATTAATACCAATGAATCTGTCCCTTCTCAATTTTGCGAGTATAGAACGGCTCATTGCAAAAAAAATGTTCAAAAATTTAATCAAATATTCGAAAAATGGAAATATTGAGATTAGAAACTTCACATTCTTAAATATGTTGTCAAATTTTGTTAATTAATCATGTTTCCACCACTTTTTTGTGCCAATTAAACGGAGTATGGCATTACAAGAGTTAAAACGAAAGAAAATGCTATTCTCCGTATTTTATTAAACGGAGAATATCATTCTCCGTTTCCAATTACACGGAGAATAGCATTCCCAGTGTTAAAATGATTGAGGATTCTATTCGCCGTTAAATTTGGAACGGAGAATGGTATTCTCCGTCTAACTTGAAACGGAGAATAGCATTTCCAGTGTTAAAAACACATTAGAATGTTCATTCTCCGTTTTAATTTAAACGGAGAATGATATTCTCCGTGTCATTTGAAACGAAGAATGCTATTCTCCGTTTTGAATTACACGGAGAATGCCGTTCCCAGTATTAAAACGATTGAGTATTAAAACGATTTAGAATATGAGCATCTGCCCCTTTAAAATGACTTTTATACATATAAAAAAGATGAAGTGAAAAAGTTGTCTTGTGTGAATGACATCTTGCCACATAGGAAAGACATTGTCTTAAGTCAACGACGTTTTATTTGATTCCATTTGCTCTTTGTCGCTATTTCGCTTTCGTACTTTACAATTACGAAAATCGTGACCCAATTTTTTACAAACTCTACAAGTTCTAGGCTTCGGGATAGTCTGACTTACTGTAGGCTGGCTTGATTTTCCTTGAGAAGGCCTTCCTTTTGTTGCTACCGGATTTGGCTCTTTTAAAGCTTCATGCACTCCATAAACTACATCAGCTACCATTTGTTCTTCTTCACCAATATCGGTCACCATTTCTTTCAACTCCATCAGAACAGACGACATCAACTCCGTTCCCCTCTCTTAAATTTTGCTTAATTTTTTACAATAGTATGTAAACAGATTAACTTGTTCATTACCTTCTGCTCTCAATACTGTCTGGGTGGATGAATCTTCTTTCTAAGCCAGGTCCGGAGAGATAACTCTCTTTGTAATCCTTGAGCCAACGAAATTTTATCAAGTTCTTTGGAATATCTCCAATTTGCAATTTCTTTGTTGCTGAAAAAATATGCCTACAAGGAATTCCCTTGGTCTCCATCCACAAGCATTCACATTTTATGATGTTGTCGGCCGGATCAAATGTAACCTTCCGGTTGACACTGTTTGGCGACATATACTTTTGGATAGTACAAACTTCTGCCTCTCTTATGATGTGATGATGGAGAATAGTATATGCATCAGAACGTGTGATTTCCTTCCTTACCTCTATAAACACCGTTTTAGTATAAATTGCGACAAATTTATCTTCTATTACGGCCATGCTAGTTTGATTCACAACTGGTGTTGAGAGTTTATCAGTGACATACTTACTCATCTGGCCGTAACGTAAATCTTTTCAGAAATGCGTTCATAGATTCACATCTATTTGTTGCAGTATAACCGTCAAAGAAATGCCCACGTAGAATGTGTCCGCCCATCGCTGCCTCGTTCTGTACAATACAGTGGTCCACTCATTGTTCTCTACATTATAATCCATTAGCATCTGCTGCCAACGGTTTTCAAATTCTTCGACTCAATAGTACCTGTTTAGAAAACATGGACAGTAACTAAAGTTGTAATATTGTAACAACAACATACTTCAAAGTAAAGTAGCAAGTGTGCGATGTACCTTTTAATCAGAAGACTCAATTTATTGTGAAAACCCTCTCGGTGTACATGTTTGGCAGCATTGTTTAGGATATGCCATGAGCACGTTCGATGAACTACGCTGGATATTAAATCCTCAATTGCTTTATTCATGGATCTGCAAACATCCGTGAGAACTGTCACTGGTAATTTGCCATTCATACACTCTTGAAATTTTTCTAGAACCCAAGAATATGTCTCTGCAGTCTCATTATGGATCATTGTAAACCCAAACACACAAGTCATTGCATGATTATTTGTACCCACTAGAACCACCAACGGCATTTGACTTTTATTTGTTTTATATGTAGAGTCAAATGCTAGTGAATCTCCAAATAATTTGTAATCGAATCGACATGCACCGTCAGCCCAAAAGAGATGGATCAATCTGAAATCTTCGTCTACCTTGTACGCGTAGAAGAAATCTGGGTCAATGCCCTCCTTAGATTGAAAAAATGTAAGTGTTGTCGTAGCATCAACATCGTCTAGTGCTCTACTATCTTGAGCTAGAGCATTGTATAAATCCTTTTTCGTCCATCCAATCTTATCCCAGTCACCTTTCCTGTGGACAATTAAATTTCATATCGCTCTAATCCCCAGCCCTGATTGCTTCATAATCTTAACTTCTTCCAACTCTGCGGGTGATATCTTACGATGGGATCTCAAAAAAACTGATTCATAATCATTCGCCAGGCTATGGTTGTGAAGTAAATGAAATTTTTTGACGACCCACATCTTTGTAGAATCATTGTACCCAATACGAAAAATTACTTTACAGCCACTTCTGCTTTCACTTCTTGGCTTACGAACCCTGTTAGGAGCTTCTTTGTATTTCTTGTGTCTGAATCCCGCATTCGAACAACACCAACTACGGACCATCACCATCCCAGACTTGTTTTTCTTTACCTTGTTCTTTCTAATATTGAAACCATATGCTTTTGAATATATCCGGTAGAATGTCTCTGCTTCTTCAATAGAGTTGAACTATAGGCCAACAATATCTTCTTCTAAGAGATGTTTTGGATCTTTGTTAATGTTGGCGGACTGCAATATTTTTTTCATCGTCGCTGTATCGAAATCCAATGGAGATTTACCGTCGTCCCTAAGAACAGAATAAAACAAAATAAATATGAGAACTAAATGTAAAAATATAATACATTTCTTAAATCCATTAGAAAGGGTGATGCGAAATAACATTTCGTTGTTTGCGTTGATGTCGTCGTCATCGTTATGATGCATTCTTCCGGTATTTTCTTCATCTTGTTCTTTACTGTCTCCTAAGTTAACAGCTTCCAAACTTTGCTCATCATCCAAATCATCTGACACTCCTCTTGAAAGGAAGCTTTCTTCATCGACTAAATCTTCCACACGACGATCAGTTTCTCCATGTGACGTCGACATTGAAGAAAATAGAGTGTGTTAGAAACCAGCAGAAGAAACGAAGGACAAGAAACAATACAAGAAGAAAGAGTAATGCTATTCGTACCTCCAAATTGTCCCTCTAGTATATAGCCCTCCCATCTGATGTGGCATGTTAAATAATAGTGTGTGTCATCTGACATGACTGATGACATGACAAATTTTAATCCAAAAAGTTAACTATCCAATTTTCTCCATAATAATTTAACGTTAATATCAATGTTAATTTAATGTTAATATTAATTTATGTTAATATTAATGTTAATGTCAATGTTAATATTAATATTAATATTATTGTTAATGTTAACGATAATATTAATTTTAATGTTAATGTTAATGTTAACATTAACTTTAATATTAATTTTTATTTTTAGTTTTATTTTTAAAAAAATTTGCTACGTCAGCTGCCAGATCAACATATCACGTCAGCTGCTACGTAAGGTTGGACAGTTTGAAAGTACAATTTGGAGGTACAAAAAGCATTATTCAGAAAGAAACAACTTCCAGCAAGGCAACAACACAACCTTTTCGTCTTCCTTGTACCTCCGCCACGTGGCCCTCTTTTGATGGCTCATGAAAATCTTAAGTGATCCTAGGAGCAAGCATAATTTTATGGAAACAACTTCCAACAACACAACTTCCTCGTCTTCTGGGTACATGTATTATTAAATTGTGTAGCTAATAATGCATGAGGAAGCATGCAACAGCATTCTCCACGTGGCCCTCTTCTGTAGGATAACGCATGTAGCAGCATTTAATGCTACGCAACCCTATTGTCTTGTTATGTGTTGTGTTTATTATTAAATTGAGAAGACAATACAAAGTAATTTTTTACAACTTCCAAGACAACTTTTACTCTTCTAATGATATGGTATCCGTGTTTATTACTAAATTGTGTAGGATAACGCATACAGCAGCATTTAATGCTACGGGATCTGTTGTGTAAAGAACACAGCCTGTGAGAGAGAACCCGAGAGAGAGAGAGAGAGAGGAAGAAAGAGTGTGGGAGATGGGATAAAGAGAAAGGATCGAGCTCGACTAGATTTTAAACTTAAAATTCAATTTTTGGTTTTCATTACTAATAACTAGTTCGCACGTACGAGTTTAGACGAACACTAACCGGGCCCGAGCAACGTGACATCAGCTAGCTAGGTTTCTAATACCGTGGCATTCCTGTTAATTTAAAATTTATAATAATATTAAAACTAATATTAATACTAAAATTTAAAATAGTTTTTGATTTAACATTTACTTCAAACTAGTTAAAGTTAAAATTGTATTCTTTTTTATTTAAAATGTAATTGGAACTACAATTAATATTAACATTCGCTTGTCCCGTAGTTTAAGTCGTATTTTACTGCTTCTTGCTTAAGTCTATGCACCCAAAGAACTTGATTGTTCAAGTTGAACGCGTACACAGCACGTTCCCTCGATGCAAGGCTTGACGTAGCCCTTGCTTGTTAAGTCGTTGCACGAACACATTAGAAAAGAGTTTTGTTGGGCTATCGAAGTATAGCAAGCATCGTCCCTTATTCATGGACCCCATGAATCGTATCTTCATGCACTATTTGGATCAGTTCGTGATAGTGTTCATAGACGATATCTTAGTCTATAGCTGTAGTGCCCCGTCCCTACATCGTGCCCCGTACTCCGTCCACGGGGTGCGCGAGAAAGGAACACTGTCGCTATCGATTCGGTCGGGACCGATGGGTCAGGATCGATCGACTCGATCGAACGGGAACGGTTGAATTAAGATCCATTCTCTCGCCTGAAGTAAACTCAAGGTGAGTGGCTGACCCTTCTCTTCTTGACCTCCTTCCTAGGTAAATCGATAATGTTTTTGCGAATGAAAGGATAAATGCAAGGGCACGAACACGGGAAAAGGATTGAGTTTTCAAAGAGAATGTAGGCTATGTCTTAATAACTAAAAGAAAAATATGTCTTCGCACGGTTATGGACAACTTGTCGACAAGGCGGTAGTTTCCTCGAACGGCAATCCGGGACCACGGGACCGTTTCGGCCTAGGAGGAAACAGAGTATAGTCGTGCATAAGGTTTCAGCACAGGTTAAGCGGGGACTTGCAACGGAGCTAGCTACTTGCATTGAAAGGACCCCGATTAACAAAGCTATATGTCCAGGATGGCTTGTGATGCCAGTAACGTCGAAGAGGGACGAGACGAAGGAGGTCAGCCACTCGCCTTAGACTTGCTTCAAGCGAGCGACTGGTTGGCTGCGCTGACGTCGCCTATGCGATCACCTGCAACCCGCTGAATATGGGACTTGGTTCCAGAGAAGCCATTCCATAACGTGGAATGGATCTTAATTCAACCGTTCCCGTTCGATCGACCCGGCCGATTCTGACCTATCGATCGCAACCGAATCGGTAGCGACATTGTTCCTTTTTCGCGCACCCCGTGGACGAAAACGGGGGTCGATGTAGGGACGGGGCACTACAATAATCTCAAAGCTCATCATATAAAGTATGACTTGGGCGATGGAAATACTGTACCATGTACCGAGTTTGCGCTACAACATTCCCAGTCTGTTTGGGGACAAAGATGCAAGAGTTACGTTGGCCAAAGGTAAGCTTTGAGTCGATTGGAATCTATAAATCGAATCGATGCAAAGGATAAGTTCCGTTTGAGCAAGTGCTGATTTTAGTTGATCTGGTGTGCAAACTATGCTTTTACGCTGGACGATAACAGGTCGACATTTTGCCTTATTCAGTAAAGTGTCCGCAAAACCAAATCGTCACCTTGCAACGGAGTGTGGCATGGTCGCGGTATGCCAAATCAACCGAGTAGTTCAAATGAGGGAATTATGTATGGTATTTATGGTACACATCATTAGGACGAGTTGCGACCGTCCAGTATTGTGATAAGCTATGATATCAGTAAGTTTGGGATCCTTCGGATATTGGGCTAGCAACCCGTATCGAAGCGATCATAGGCTTACACATAAGGATGCCAAGATGCATTACGGTGTGAAACATCGTGACCTTCATATAGATAGGGCCGGTGGACCGAGATTAGCGCTGGGTGCAGGCGCATGGCCTGCCACCCTTATGCATATGTTTAAGTTTATGATTGGTTGGTTGAGTGAAATGATATAATTTCTTATGTAAAGTTCTAACCTTGCAGGCTAGGCAAAATGGGACAGAGATGAGCACGATCACTATGTTTATATTAAGATTATGTCTAACTGTATCTGCCGCAGGGACACGGTAGTGGACAAATTTAGGATATGTTCGGCTCGAGGCGGGGCTCGGCTTGGACGTGCCGAGGCATGGAGTCCTTAGCGTTCAAGAGGAGCTACCGCATTGGCGTTCGGACTTGCGACATGGAGATGTTCAGCCGAATACTACTTGTTAGCTATAAAGAGGCATAATGTATGGAACAATATAATCCTTTGTGAGCTAGAGAGGTCATGAGCGTTGTAGCCAATTGGCATGTTAAGTTGGGCTATTCAGAGCCATTGTAACCTTCAGTTCATTATCAAAAAAAGGGATTCTTGTTGTATACTACATTTTCCTTTCGCTGCTTATGTTATCAATTTGAGCTATAAACACTATTATGAATCTGTTATCTTGCCTTGCACGAGCGCAACTCCAGGCTCGTGCAGCATCACGCCCCAGCGAGGACGATAATTCGGGTGAAATCTAGTGAGAGCGAGCGATTTCCCGGATCGGGGGGTAACAAAGGGTTCCCAACAGTTGACTCATCCAAGTCAATGTGGACTCTTATGGCAACAACGACAAAACTTGATAATGATGAAGACGATATCTCGGTCGACAATCGTAAGTATCGAGATATGATCAAAAAAATTTAACAGTAGCAATAATATTAAATCTACATTGGCTTTTCTGTTAATTTAAAATTTACAATATAATTGAAACTAATATTACGAAAATTGCTAACATGACAGTTGACATGGCAAAATTTAACAATAAAATTAATATTAAAATTAACATTAATAGTAAATAAATAATTTAATATTAAATTAACATTAATTAAAATTAACATTAACATTAATATTAATATTAATATTAATATTAATATTAACATTAACATTAGCATTAGCATTAGCATTAACATTAACATTAATATTAATATTGACATTAACATTAAAAAAAATTTGGGTAATTAATTTTTGGAGTTAAAATTTGCCATGTCAGCTGTTATGTCATCTGCCATCTTAGATGCCACATAATAGGAGATGACATCACCCAAATATGTTGGGAGCCCAAACGACTAATTGCTAATATTAATACAGTGGCATTATCGTTATTTTCCAATAGATTCGTGCCTTGTCCGGTCACACCCCTCCACGAGCGGGTTAAACCCCGAAACGAGGGGTTAAATAGCCTTTTTCAAAGAAGAGAACCCATCCGACTAGAGAGAAACAAAGGAGAGAAGAAGAAGAACAGTCGCAATGGAGAGAAGCAAGAGCAACATCAACTACAGCGGATGGGCCGTCATCCCTACCGAGATTCTCTCGATGATACTGGTATTGTCGGGGATGCCGGCGGACGAGGTAATATGCAACGTGGCCCCAGTTTTTCGTTCGTGGTGGAAGGCGCTCAACGGTCCCTTAGACTATTGGTCTAATGTCGACTTGGTACAATGGTGCCGGAGGACCCAGCAAACCGCTGAGATTAGTTTGACCGTAAAGAAGCTCGTGGCTCGCAGTGGGGGATATCTAGGGTCCTTCTTCGCGTACAAGCTCGACGAAGCAGCCTTCTGTTTTACATGTTTAAGGCCAGTACAAAATTTTATTTGGTCTTATTCTAATACTTTGTTTTTTCTATTACAAAATTTTACTTATACTTTTGTTAATTTCTATTGATGTTTTTCTATTTTTATAATACAGTGGAAAATTTCTAAGGGTGCTGCGCATTCCGAAGTGCGACGTGAGTGATGAAACTTTCGTGAGACACTTGGAGTTTCTTCCGGTGCTGGAAGAACTCGACATTAGCTACTGCCTCTATATCACGTCGACTGGAATATTTTTCGCCGGAAAGTATTGCCACCGTCTGGTCAAGCTGAGGAGGAACATGCCCCCTCCAGATTTCATGCTCAGGAACATATTCGTGCTGGACACGCATAACGAGACGGAGGAAAAGGCCGTGGCTGATTCGATGCCGTATCTCGAGCACCTACATATGAGATTCGGCATGTTCAATGGAGACATGCTGCGATCTATCATATGCAACTGCAAGGGTCTTCACATGCTCGACATACGTGGGTGCTTCAACGTGCACTTCGACGACGACCTCTGAAAAATTTGTTATTTAATACAGACGTTTAAACGACCCTTTGATGATGTAATCCTAGTCCCAGGGGAACCTGGATACGAGATGTATAATGATTTAGATATCATCAATCATTCCTGGGGTGAATGGTGAAAACATTAGCATGCATACATGCATGCATTTCTTTATATTTTACTAGTCTACATATACGTACTTTGTACGTATTTTAATTAGAATATTATAAAGTCAGTTGTCATCTTTTCGTCTTTTTCAGGTGACTATTTATATGTCAAGAGATTCGAAGTACAATTTTTTTTAATTTTTATTTTCTATTGAGACTAATAACCATTAGAAAATGGTAATGAAAAATAAAATTTATTACCATTGGAACATAATGTTATATGGAAAAATGAAACTTGCATGCAAGATATTTTTTCTGAGTTCGATTCTCCATTTTGACAAAATTTTACTTTTATCAATAATTTTTTACATGATTAATTTTTTTATAAATAAAATGGACTGTGATATAATGACGCCTAAGACGGCTCACTTCTGAGATTTCGAAATTTTCCAACACAGATTTTACCATTAATACAACATCTCAGTGTAATCATATCCAAGAGATTTCGACATTTTTTAACATAGATTTTACCTTCTTCAAGATGAATTCTGGAGGTGCAAATTCTACTCATATTAGTGGTATCAGTGCCATTCACCATAATTAATGGTGATCGATACGAAAATATTGGTTTCTTTTTCACAACCCTTTAAAATCTATTTATACAGCCAAACAGCCAAACTATTCATCTTCACCAGCCTTCAAAACCAATTTATATAGATTCAAAACAAAACTAAACAGCCAAACTATTTAAAATTCACAACCCTACAGAACAGTCCCAAATGTACCATTCTCCGTCCTAAATGTACCATTCTCCGTCCTATATGTACCATTCTCCGTCCTATCTCCGTCCTAAATGTACCATTCTCCGTCCTAAATGTACCATTCTCCGTCCTATATGTACCATTCTCCATCCTACATGTATCATTCTCCATCCTATATTTACCATTCTCCGTCCTAAATGTACCATTCTCCGTCCTAAATGTACCATTTTTCGTGTTAGAGGAACAGAGAATGGCCATTAACAGTTCCAAAAATTGTTCCATACTAAGTTAAAAGCATATAATAGCACCCAAAAATGTTAACAATAGAAAAATTCTACAGAACCCAAACACCAGACTCGAACCTAGGCCTTCCATGTAAAAGCCAAACAGCACAACCAACTAAGCTTGGAATAAGAAATATCCCCAACTTCCAATAAGGAATAAGAAGAGTCGGTTAGGAACGTGTATATATATACATAGGGGACCCCATTCAGATGAGTAGGTTGCACATTTAACATGGCTCCAAAAAGATCATCTGGTTGGGAACCATTGCCCGAGTCTTATTACAGTCATCGCCGAGCCTCTCCGCATGGAGCACCCTCTGTGCCGCCTCCGGCCCATGACTGGCTGGCAGCGGCTGCGGACTTCCTGAACTCCTGCGGGTTGTCACTGGAGGTCATCGCTCGACCTCTTCATCCGGCGTCCAACTTTGACCTGTTGCCGATCACTCCGGAGGAACGGGATTCTCTGGAGAAGAGGGAGGCGTTTCGCCGCCTGTGCCATAGGGCGGGTGTGCGCACCCTGCAGGACTTTGCGGAGATCCTCCGCGAGGCCAGTGAGGGGTAGACCTCTTATTTTTCTATTTTTTTCGTTTTTTATAGTTTTTGTCCTCCTCTTGTATCTTTCGCCGGAGAATGTTCCGGCGACGAAGCTGGGATTTAATGAAATATAATATTTTGTTAACTCAATTTGGTTTCGGCTACGAGCGACTAACTATTTTATCTATTTTTCAATTAACAAATCTTGTTACGTCAAATCCATATATCAGCGACGATATCCCCATCAATGACTTGTTACGTCATAGAATTGATTATGCTGCCAACGTCAATCTTGTCGTCAAATCCATCTTAAATATGATTACAAAGTAAAATAGATGACAACTTTGAGTGTTTCAATTTTACTCTTTTCAAGTACATAGTCTTCTTACCAACTCGTCAAACGTTCAAAAATTTAATCAAATATTCGAAAAATGGAAATATTGAGATTAAACTTCATATTCTTAAATATGTTGTCAAAATTTTTTAATTAAACATGTTTTTACCACGTTTTTTCTGCCAAATTTTTTAATAATTTATACGGAACACGTGGATATACTAGTAATAATAGTAATAAATTTAATTTTGAAAAGTAGTTTTTAGAATTAGGGTCTCAAAATCCCAAAAGTTTATGTAGTGATTTCACATGGATATATACTAGTAATAATAGTAATAAATTTAATTTTGGAAAGTAGTTTTTTAAATTTAATAGTAATAAATTCGACCGTCTTATACTAGTAATAATAGTAATAAATTTAATTTAAGACTCAAAACTATTCTAATTTTTTCCACTTCCCAAGGTCATATAAGATGGTCGAATTTTTCCTCTTCTTCTCTCAAATCCTCTTCCTTCTCCCAAATCCTCTCCCAAACCCTCTTATAATCAAAATATCGCCGAAGAAACAACGACCGTCGCCGAAGGAGAAGAATCCACAAAGGGATGCGATACAGGCCCGAAGGGCAGAACTTGCAAGGGCGGCAAAAACCAAGATTATGGTCTCTAGGGCAGAGGCCGAAAGGGCAGTGGCGGAAGCAGCGGAAGCAGCGGCGGCAGCGACGATGAAAGCGGAGGCGGCAGCCAAGCCACCTGCAAAAAAGGCTAAAAAAAACTCATTGCTCGACAAAGACCGGAAAATCTATCTTCGATATAGAGTCGTCGGAAGACTCAACTTATGAAGATCGAAGGCATACTCAAGCGAAGGCTAAGGTGGCAACGGATACAGAGTCATCAGCATACTCTAAGGATTTTGAATCCTCATCAGAAGAGGAAAATGAAGAGGAAGAGCAATCATCAAATAAGTTCCAGGTTGGAGAGGAGGTAAAAAAAATTTAAAGACTCTAAATCTAAGAAGATTTACATTAAATATTTCAAGAAAAAGGTTGTTATGCCTGAAAGATCAATTAAGATGGATGATGTCGAAGATGAAGCTTTCCTGGATATATTAAAATTCTATCAATTGGAGAAACTGAACAAATCCTGTCTTGAGAAAATCTCCCAAACAATAGTAAGAGAATTTTACTCAAATCTTCCGGCTGAAATTAAAGAAAAAGAAGAGGATCAACAACTGGTGTTTCTGAGAGGGAAACTGATTAGGGTAAATGCTGCTGTCATCAACGAATTTTATGAATTTGATCCAGTTCATGAGTTTGATATGAAAGATATTGATAATGTTTCCATGACGGATGCAATTCATGAGATTACAGGTGTATCAATGGGTGCCAAGATCCCTCAAAATGTATACAAAGATCAATTAAAAACATTGTATAAATTGTTGCATGCCTACGTATCTCAAGCACTCAACCCTACTGGACATGAATTTTCCATCCATCCCGAGAGAGTAAAATTTCTTTATTATATGGGGAAGAAAAAAAGGATGGATATAGGTTCCTACATGTTCAGTAGAATGATGCATCTCGTGGAAAAACCAACTGCAAGGACAGCTCTCCCTTTCGGAGGACTTGTATGCTCGATGGCTAGTAAACATTCTGTCCCAAGCTTAGCAGGGGATGTTTATATTAAAAACAAAGGCCCCATGAGAAAACTAACCTTCACTCGAATGTTTGGAAAACGGGCAGCAGCTGCAAGCAAACCATCAACATCTAGAAAACCATCAACTTATGGAATCAAAAACACTAAGGATATGGTTGATGATCTATACAATTTTGTTGCTGCAAACTTTGAGAATGTCTTCAAAGAGATGAAGACTATATCCGACAACCAGAAATTGATTCTGGATAAGATTAATCAGATAGAGGTTGAATTTGCTGACCAAGAATAAGATTTTTCTTTCCTCGTGAAGAAGGTAAATGGGGCTAGCCCAAACTCTTATGTAAAAATACACACTGTGCACATTGACACTTTAATGCTAGCCATCACTTTGATACTTCTATTTATGTTTCTAGATATTATTTCTACATATACAGTGAGTCCATACTGACTATAATTTTTCTTAATCCGTCCCTCAAGGTGTAGGTGAAAGATATTTTGAGAAAGAAGAAGAAGAAAAAAAAAGAAACAAGAAGAAGAAGATGGAGATGGCTATGAAGATTCATCTTTTGAGTTTTGAATCTTTTATTTCAATTTGAAAGTAATATTTGACTTGTAATATGGTTCTGAATATTTGTTGGTCATGGCGGTCAAACTAAATTTTGTGTTTGAAATATTGTAAGACTAAACTTTTCGCTTGTACTAAGTGCATAGTTCGTAATTTGTTTGAAAAATGTAATATGGTCTTGAATTTAGAGTAGATCTGATATTTATTTGGATTATTGTATTGGGAATTATGCAGGTTCTATGTTGAATTACTAACGTGGATTGGACAGATTACTGTAACGTGAATTATGCAGTTTATTGGACTTGGAATGAAGTATACTTAATTTGATTATGATTTTTTGGTTGAAGCGTTTATTTGATTGGCAGTTGGCCTTCATAGATGATATTGATATTTTGGTGTATTCCTTTGATTTGCATATGCTCATCACAGATTTCATGAGTCCTGGGTGCATTCCTAGGATTTACAGATGGCCTCATTACGGATGCATTCCTGGGATCACTAAAACTTTATTTGATTGTAATGTGTTTTGCTTTTTGTAAAAAATTATTACATCGATGCCATATGTATGAATTCGATGCCAGTGTCGGTTCATCCCTTGTTATTGCTGAAGCAAAATTGTAATCCTGCCTGTTCATCCCTTGTTATTGCTGAAGCATAATTGTAATCCTGCCAGTTCATCCTTTGTTATTGCCATCAGTACATCGATGCCATCAGTATGAAGTCGATGCCAGTGTAATGCATAATGTAATGTAAGAAAAATTCTCTTTGATAGTAGGTTAATTATATTCAAACACTCGCAAAAAATTTTGTGCAGCCATACAGTGGAAGCCTGATTAAATGATATTCGGATTTTTTTGAACATGATTTAATATTAAATAAATATACTTTGGTAAATGATATTAAAAATACTGTAAATATTTGGTGAAAAAAATATGAGATATTTGAACATTTTCAGTCCTAAATGTACCTACTTTGTTAAAAGCACAGAGAGTGTCCATTCTCCGTTTTCAAAGAACGGAGAATGGCCATTCTCCATGTTAAAGGAACGGAGAATGGCCATTCTCCTTGAGAATGGTCATTCTCCGTGTTAAAAGCAAAGGGAATGGCCATTCTTCGTCCATTCGTCGTGTTAAAAGCAAAGAGAATGACCATTCTCCGTCCATTCGCCGTGTTAAAAGCAAAGAGAATGGCCATTCTCCGTGTTAAAAGCAAAGAGAATGGACATTCACCGTCCAAAAAATATATTCTCTTCGAAAATATTATCATTAGAAAAGTAAAAAATATTTCGTCCGATCAATACAGTTTTTTTTAAATATGTGAGCAGATGATCCGCCCAACCTCAGAAGCAGGTTTCCTCAGTTCACCACCACCACCATGACATGTAGCTTTATTAACAAAATATTAAATTATTAGATAAAAAATAAAAATTTTGACAATGGCATGGACAGTAAAATTAGAGCGGCGTCGCTGGTACTTCTTCTTGTTCGAGGAGGTTTCGACGACGTCCGACGCGAACCGGACCGATTCTTCTCGGCGCAGCTGGTACTCCTCGTTGTTCTAGGAGGGCTCGACGACGTTCGACGCGATTCGGACCGATTCTTGTTTCCTTCTTCATCTCCGTTTCTCTTTCCACCACCACCACCAACACCACCACCACCACGACCTGTAACCAAAAAAAAAATACGAAATATTATATTGGATGGACGAAAGAAAGAGTAAATATGAGTTAATTTAGGGTGTTCATTGAAAAAATTAAAGTGAAGAATGGCCTGCTAAAGCAAGTTACCAACAGGTCAAAAGTCTAAATCAGCATTAAATGATGTTTCTACTCTATTATTCAATTCGAACCATTGGATCAACATCCAACGGTCCAAATTTCGGATGTATCGATACATCCTTTTCCAGGGGATGTATTGTAGAATGACCCTATATATATATATATATATATATATATATATATATATATATATATATATATATATATATATATAGGAAGCGAATCAAAAGTCCCCCTTAGAAAATTTCCTAAAAACTCCCTCACTCTCAGCCGTCCATTTAATGTTAATATTAATTTTAATATTAATGTTAATGTTAATATTAATATTAATATTAATGTTAATATTAACATTAAATACTAAAATTAACATTAAACTTAACATTAAAATTAATATTAACATTAACATTAACATTAATATTAACATTAATATTAACATTAACATTAACATTAATATAAAAATAAAAATAAAAATAAATATTAATATTAACATTAATATTAATATTAATATTAATATTAAATGGACGGTTGAGAGGGAGTTTTTAGGGAGTTTTCTAAGGTGGACTTTGATCCGCTCCCTTATTTTGAAGGAAACCTAATTAAATAAACATGGACCATCCGAAGTTTAGTTAGTCAGTTGCACTCGCAGCCAAATCAAATGGGTTTATCAAGTCAAAAAAGAAAGGGACTGCTCATGCACTCTCCTCCTCCCCTATATAGAGCCATATAGGGCTTCAGTTTAGTCCTATATAATATAACCCTTCCCTTTCTCTGCTTGATGTCTCCAACATTAGTGACCACGACGAAACATGCCGGCGTCGGCGTCGGCATCGGCGACGGCGAGAATTGTAGCGAAAAGGCGCCACTGGTTCAGAAAGAGTGCATGGCGACGAACAACGGGGAGTCCTTATGGATGTGTCTCCTCAGCACCGCTGTCGCCGTCTGCGGCTCCTTCGAGTTCGGATCATGCGTAAACTACCTAGCTCCCCATGCAGCAGCAGCAGCAGCAGCAGCAGCAGCAGCAGCATCATCATCATCATAATATATATATATATATATATATATATATATATATATATATGCTTCATGAAATTTACCAAGAACTATTTGCAGATTGGCTATTCTGCACCTGCTCAGTCGGGAATCACAAGTGATGTAGGAATGTCTATAGCAGAGGTAAGTACAATACGTACTGCTTTTTAATTTACATACTTTAACAAATAATATATATTCTTTGCCGTAACTTGAAATTATCTATATTTATATATATGGATGCATGCAACAACTAGAAACTATCTACAGTATATGGATGCATGCTAATATTTTGATATATCCTTATATAATGAGTAGAACAGCTGCAAACTCGAGTGACCGTTCTGGTTATCGGAGAGAAATATAAAATCCTAGATGAGTGACAAAAGATCAATAGATCGAACCACAATCAAGTATTTGACTTAACATAAAATATTTCAAAAATATATAAATAATTATGTAAAACTTTGTCATTTTTGATATCTGTTAAATATGTTTATAAAACTATTGAGTTATAGTATAGTGTATTAAGATATTCTAGTACAATATATGAAACCAATTACGTGTCTAATTTGCTAATTTGATGCTTTTTATAGTTATTTCTTGGACCTGATTTGCTTATATGAACCAAATTGGATTGGACTTGAACTCGACTGGACCCAACACGACCTGAATTTGATATTGATCGGATCCGAACTCGATCCAATTACACCTGGACTAAATCCCGGCCCAACGTAGACCCAACCGATGTAATTGACTTGGATCCAACCATGACAAAACCCTATTTATTTTCATAGAAAATAAGAATATTCATTTTCTTCTTCTTTTAACAGAATATTCATCTTTTTCCAAGAAAATAAATTTTTCTGTGAAATTTTTTTTTCCGTAAAATATGCCAAAAACTGAAGTTTTTATAACATGAACTGATCATATTCAGCCTTTATCAGGGCCGGCCCTGAGTTAATGGAGGCCCTAGGCAAATTTTTAAAATGGGGCCCATATATAATATAAAAAAATTGAACTAAAATATGATACAGCCAAGGCTAGAACCTAGGACCTCTTATGTACAAGTACAACAAATTACCACTACACCACAAATATTTTGTGATAAAGGAGGATCATATTATATATTAGTTCTAGTTTCAATATAAGATTACTAATATATATATATATATATACATTTAAATTAATTTTTTTGTGCCCCCAAATTTTATGGGGTCTTGGACGGCCGCCCTGGCCGCCCTGGGCCAGGGCCGGCCCTGGCCTTTATCGATCCTATTATTTTCGGGGGGAAAAATTTCTTGTACCAAAAGCAAAATACTTATCATTAATGATTTAATTCTCCACTGACTGGAAAATTATGAAAATACACCGCTCAAAAATAAAGAGATCAGTATGGCCACCGCCTAAAAGGAGAGTTCCTCGTTCGTATACCACGTGGTCCTGCTGACTAAAATAGCATGGGGAACGTGTCATGTGCGAACTAGGAAAGGGACAACGCGAGGTCATGCATGCATACTTTAGAGAGAGAATTTTATATAGGACGATGAAATTTGGGTATTTATTTAAAAAAATAAGGAGTTAGCGGAAATTACGAAGAGAGGGATAGGACGCCATCTAAGATGGCACCCAAAAGCTTTATCCAATCCGGTGCCATCCAAGATAGCACCCAACAACTTCTCCAAATCCGTCGCCATCTAAGATGGCGTCCAAATATTTTATAGATGGGTGGCGCCATCTAAGATGGCACTCTGTTGATTCTGTCAATTTATTTTTTTGAATGTGGAAAAAGGTTTGTTGGCGCCATCAATGATGACGTGCCATCAATGATGACGTCCTAAAAGGTTGGCTACATTCAATAGAGTAATGGTCATCTTTCCTACCGACAATTGAAAAACGTTTCATTGGGACCACCGGTGCCCAGCCAAACAAAACAATAAATTTCTGTCGTATAGCAAGAATCGTAGCTCATCTATATATATCAAAAACCAAAAGCTCAACTATGTCCTTCTGGTACGTAGTTAATGTTGGATTTTTCTTCAAATTTTTCGGATTAAAATCTGCAATAAAATAAAGTAAATTAAAAGTTACCGGCCTCCGGGGAAGTCGCGCACGAAGCACTGCCCTAAGAGATAGTTCAGGTCTATGTGCAAACGGTATCCGAATGCTCCTAGTGGTAAAATCTTCGCTCTACCGGAATCTCTTTGCCGCACACGACTTGGAGAGAGCAACCATCGACTTAGCTCTGCCCAGAGCGAAACAACGAACAGAATTTTGAAGGAGGGAAGAATTCGGGAGAGTTGCGGAAAGGAATTTTTCTACGTATATGGAGAATAAAAAAAGGAGCTCAATATATAGGCTTGCAATGGAGAGAAGAATTAAACGTAGTTTTAATTGACCAATTTAATTCGAACGTTACACCACATAAAAAATACATGTTAAAAACATGGTTCATTGAACCTGGTTGGAATTTGAATAGTAACCGTTACAGAATTAATTGGTGCAACGGTCAAAAATAAATGAAGAGATCAAAAAACACATGTTAAAAATGTACAAGATATTGAGCTTTTGCTTAAGGACAAAGCAACAGCTAACAATCCCCCTCCAAAAGCTCAAGTTCCAAGAAAATAGAAGGAAGTAAAAAATAAGAGAGGAGTAAGAGAATTTCTGAGCAGTTGTATACTATGCATAAATGTGATGGACTACAGCCTTGAATCTCACGTAGTGACTATTGTCTTTGCCTGAAGAAGAGCTTGATGGACTACGCCTTGAATCAGTCTTCTTGAACCAGACTCAGAGAATAGCACACATAGTACGCTAGAGGTACTTGGGTCTATCGGGTGGCGCGTTTGGTTAATTGGCCATGCGCACTTTTACACATTCATGAGAGTTGTCTAGGATTGCCCTGTCCTATAGTCGCGCACTACTAAAATATCATCTAATAGCGACGTAATTTAGCGACGGCAAGAAATGACGTCGCTATTAGCGACAGCTTTATAAACACGTCGCAAAACGTCGCTGCCTAGCAACGTTTTGCGACAGGAGTTTCCTACGTCGCTGAATAGCGACGTTCAGCGACATATTATAAATATATGTCGCCATTTTTGCGACGTTTAGCGACGTCAACACGTGACGTCGCTAAGTTATTTTACTTAGGGCACGCCGCTGCCTTCTTTCCCCCTCACTCTCACTCGAAAACTTGCAAAAATTTTAATTTTTTCCCCCCCACCCCCCCGGCGACTCCCTCCCCCTCTGTCAGTGCCCTCCCCCCCCGGCGACCCCCTCCCCCTCCGGCGAGCTCCTCCTCCTCGAGATCCTCCTCCTCGAGCTCCTCCTCCCCCAATCCGAGCTCCTCCTCCTCTTCCTCAGGTAAACCCTAACCTAACTCCTCTCCTTCTTTCTCCTCTCCCACGGACACACACACACACGGACACACATCGTGTCCCCAAAGAGTTTGGTTTATTTTTGGACACATTGTGTCGAGTATTTGGACACGAGTTTGATTTGGGAGACACGTACACACATGACACTTGTATATGAATCCTTGACTTTGGTTTGGACACTTGACTTTGGTTTGGACAATTCTATAAATATTGTTTGGTTGCCCAAAAAATAACAAATGAGAGCAATTGAAATAAAATAACTGCATTTATATATTTATTCCAGTTTACAAATTATTTTTACATAATATCTAATGGAAATTTATGACAATAATACATAATATATGAACTGTTAAAATGATATAATACATAATATTTCCATCAAATGACTAATCACATGCCACAACAACAATATTGATAAATTTAAAGAATACATAATGTTTCATTTCCGAAAATTACAAAATAGAGAATACATAATACAAGACATGATATGACACTCGAAGGCAACAACAACATTATTGTTTCTAGCAAATGAATTGATGACAAGAATCATTAGAAGCATATTGCCCATACTTGTTTCCAGAAAATTGACTAATCACAGGCAGAATACAGATCATGTTTCTAGCAAACGACTAATCACAGGCATTGATTAATTGATTAATTGATCATAGTTCATTAGAGCATTGTCAACTTGTTGGCTCTGAGTTATTTGCAATCCCATATCATGAAAATGTGCCTCTTCACCAATCATACTTAATGAGGAATACAACAAAGTCATAAGACCATCAACAAGTTAAGATCATCACTGCCAAAATAGACAAATGTACGAATATAAAATCCGATGAAGACTTTGCATACATACTTCCAATTCACAGGGACTCGACGACAATAGAAAATCTGATGCAGACTTGGTTTCACAAAGCAAATATTACTTCTTATAATAGACTATCATTAAATGTTCAACACTAGCTGTTATTAGGCCTCACTTAAATCACGAGTTTGGTTTGGACACTTGACTTTGGTTTGTTTTCGGACACGACTCTGTGACACAGGACACAGGACACAGGACACACACACACAATACATACATATATACCTATATATATAAATACCCAAGGTTCACAATATCGGTATCGGAATCGGTATCGGACTATTCCTATGAGTATTGGTATCGGCGATATCGGTAGTATCGGGGTATCGTATCGGAGTATCGGACTTTGGTATCGGAAAACAAATAATTAGTAATAAATTATTTACATTTAAAAACATATATTTTATACATTTAGGCATAATTTTAAGTATTTCAGCGTTATTTCTTAGTAGTTTTGAAATTATATGAAATAGTAGTCACCCTTACCGATTGGTTTTGCCGAATTGACCGGAACAAAGACCCCCAATGTCGGTATCGATCAATATTTGGTATCGGTCGGTATCGGATCGGAACATGGCAAACCGTATCGGTATCGGCCGTATCGGATCGGTATCGACCGATACTTTAAACCATGGTTGTCACATTAAGGGTCTTTGAGGAGGTGACATGTTGTGAAAAGATATATCCTTATAGTTCTCCTACGTAATGTTAAAGAAAATCCGTAGGAGAACTATATATAAGGATATATTTTTTCGCAACATGTCATCTTGTCAAAGACCCTTAATGTACCAACCATGTTACCGCGGTATTGGTATTTGGATACCAATAGCGATAAGGTAAAGAGTACCAATAGCGATAAGGTAAAGGGTACCAACTTAAGGTATTGGTATTGGGATACCAATAGCGATAAGGTAAAGGGTACCTTGGTAGGTAATGACTAGAAATAGGATATTTGACTTAGATTTGACCTTGTTTGACCAAGGTTGACTATTTTGACTGAAAGTCAAAGTAGAGTCAATATCTGACCTAGATTGGACTAAGAGTTGACAAAGTCAACAGTAGGTCAACCCTTGACCTACTTTGACCTTGTTTGACTTTGCTTGACTTAGCTTGACCTTGTTTGACTTTGTTTGACTTAGTACAACCTAGTTTGACCTAGATTGCACATCATTGTTATTAGTAACTATCCGCTACTAATATGTGTCCCATAATAAGACATAATATACGAATTTGTGCCTGTTCGATAATGTGTGTCCATCTTTGCATAATTATTTCCAAATGGATATGAATTACTACTTGCGGAATCGTTCATGGATGTACAATCGTCGTCCTGATGATATGTGTGGTGTGCGGGATGAATACATAGCGGGAGTAGAGCAGTTCCTGCAGTTTGCTAAGGCGTTCCCTCAGTACATGGACGGCACCAAAATTAAGTGTCCGTGTGTGAAATGTCATAACATAAAATATTATCCAGAAGTGGAAGTGACATATCATTTGTACTCGAGGGGTTTCACGCCTAATTACTATCAGTGGACCGCACACGGAGAACTTGTGTCTTTAGCATCAGAGCCGGAGCCTTACGTTGAGCCGTATATGCATGCGGGACCTAATTTTGTTTCAGATAATCATGCATACGACGACGGGTGCGTCAACATGGTTTTCGACGCTGCGGGGCCTAGTTTCGTTCATGATGCACCTGAGGAGGCACCGAACGCCGATGCTGCACAGTTCATGGAGTTGCTGGAGAATGCAAGGACTCCATTGTATCCTGATTGTGAGGATCATTCACCGTTGGAGGTAGTTACAAGACTGTTGAGCATTAAGTCAGATTTTAACATGTCGCAAGAATGCTACAACCGAGTGTTGGAGTTGATTATAGAGATCTTGCCGGCGGGTGCTATGTTGCCTAAAGACTTCTACCGGTCTAAGAGGATGGTGAGATCGCTCTGGATGGGATACGAGAAAATCGATTCCTGTCGCAATGGGTGCATGCTGTACTACAAAGACGATAAGGACGAAGATGTGTGCAGATTTTGTGGTGCTGATCGCTATAAGACAACTAGTACAGGAAGGTCTACCGATGCAAGAAGATCGACCGATTCAATACACTACTTGCCTTTAACGCCGCGGTTGCAAAGATTATTTATGGTGAAAGAGACGGTCGAAAATATGAGTTGGCACATGCGAGAACAGATTGAAGGAGTGTTGGATCACCCATCCGATGGAGAAGCATGGAAGCACTTTGATCGAGTGTATCCTGATTTTGCTTCAGATCCGCGTAATGTCAGGTTGGGACTATCTTCTGACGGTTTTACTCCTTTTGGTCTTTCGGGATCCCAGTATTCGTGCTGGCCTGTGATTGTCACTCCGTATAGCCTACCGCCTTGGATGTGCATGAAGACTCAGTACATATTTCTAACCGTTATAATTCCTGGTCGAACAATCCCAAGAGGAACATTGACGTGTACTTACAGCCTTTGATAGATGAGTTAAATCAGTTATGGGAAGTAGGCGCTAACACGTACGATGTTTCCAGGAAGCAAAATTTTCAGATGAAGGCAACCCTTATGTGGACCATCAACGACTTTCCGGCCTATGGAATGTTATCTGGATGGAGCACTCATGGCCGTCTCTCATGTCCGTATTGCATGGACCGTAGTAAGGTTTTCCGCTTGAAACACGGAGGAAAACCGTGCTTCTTTGATTGTCATCGGCAATTTCTGCCAAAAGATCATCCGTTCAGAAGGAACAGGAATGCATTCCGTGCCGGCGTTGTAGAGAAGGGTGATCCACCGCCAAGGTGGTGCGGAGCCACGATATGGGAGGAGGTTAAAGATTTTCCAAGTGCTATCGAAGATCCTACAACAGGGTACAAGTACGATGGATTTGGTAGAGATCATAACTGGACAAAGAGGAGCATATTCTGGGATCTGCCATACTGGAGTACCAATCTGATCAGACATAATCTTGATGTCATGCATATTGAGAAGAATGTGTTTGATAACATAATTAATACTGTGATGGACGTAAAGGGAAAAACGAAAGACAATCCCAAGGCCAGATTGGACTTAGAAGAAATATGCAAACGCCCTGCGTTACATTTGATACAGCAGAATGGAAAATAGTTCCTGCCGAAGTCAATTTTCTCGCTGGACAAGGAGGATAAAGTGAGACTTTGTCGGTGGATCCAGGGCCTAAAATTTCCAGACGGATATGTGTCAAATCTGAGAAGATGTGTCGATCCGAAGGAAAATAAATTGACGGGTATGAAGAGCCACGACTGTCACGTATTCATGGAGAGGTTAATTCCGATTGTATTTCAGAAATTCTTACCGCAGGCAGTTTGGGATCCATTGACGGAGCTTAGCATATTCTTCAGGGATCTTTGTTCTAAGAAATTGCTCGTTGATCGTCTAGAAAAACAAGAGAAGGACATTGCGGTAACACTATGCAAGCTAGAGAGGGTGTTTCCTCCTAGATTCTTCGACTCTATGGAGCATTTGCCGATTCATCTATCCTATGAGGCACGTGTTGGTGGACCCGTCGAATATCGATGGATGTACCCGTTCGAGCGACATTTGAATCACCTAAAAAGAAAGGTGAAAAATAAGGCACGGGTCGAGGGTTCTATTTGTGAAGTCTATGTTCTCGAGGAGATTACAAACTTTTGTTCGATGTATTTCAAGCCTCATGTTGCAACTAATAGAACGAGAGCTTCCAGAAACGATGACGGAGATCATGAAAGTAATGATACAATACTGAAGGTATTCAATGCTCCAGGAAAGCCATCGGATAAAATGAAGAAGAGATATCTGAACGATGATGAGCTAAGGGCTGCTCAGGTGTATGTATTACTCAACTGCGACGAGGAGGAAGTAGAAAAACTGGAGGGGTAAGTAAATAATACGTCTACATTATTTTAATAGTGTTGATTATTATACTATTACATTAATTGTACGATATTGTTTTCAGCATATTTAATGATGATATGAGGTCAGATAGGCCACACATAACAGAAGAAGAACTAGAACAAGAAATGAGGCGTTATTTTCCATCATGGTTGAGTGCATATTCAGAACTCTGTAATTACCTTTCTGTATATGCACTTGATTGAGAATGAGCTTAATTGCTTCTTTCGTGGTATTTAGGTCGATCGTCCATACGCAAGACTTGAGAATGAGTCTATTAGAACGCTAGCCAAGGGACCAATTTATGCTACAAAAATATGGCCAAGCTACTGTGTTAATGGGTTTAGGTTCAAGTCAACAACTTGCCCGATCAGAGACAACTTTGTGGATCTCGACTCCACCAAAAACAGCTGTTTATGTATCAAATCTTCGAACTACAAAGATGTTGATGCGGGCAACGATTTCTATGGCGTGCTACGGGAGATCGTGGAGCTGACATATAGTTATGGAATAGAGCCTGCTAAGATTGTGTTATTCATGTGTGATTGGTTCGATCCGATTGAAGGTCAAGGTTGGAAAGTAGACAAGCACGGTCTCGTTGATATAAACTATCGGCGTCGATATCAAGCCTATGAACCATTTGTCCTATCAAGTCAGGCTCAGCTCGTGTACTTCACAAGTTATCCTAAACGGGGAACAACAAGGTCGGACTGGTGGGCAGTATGCAAGACCAAAGATAGAAATACCATTGAGGTTGACGATATAGCTTATCAACAGTATGAACTACCTCTTGTAACAAATATTATAGAAGTGGACACGACGGAAGTTCCTCATTACACATCTAATTGTGTAGAAGAAGTAGAATTATCTGAAGAGGAAGATGCAGATGAAAGTGAAGATGTAGAGGAGGAAGAAGAAGAAGATGATGAGCTAAACGAACTAGATAAATTTTCAGAAGAGGATTGAAATCTGTGATGTCTATCATATAAATATATATTTTTGTATTAATAAATCTGTGATACTTTAGTGACACTTTTATCTGTGACCATGATATTTTTCAAAAATCTGTGATGTCTATCATATAAATATGTATTTTTGTTTTATTGTCATATGTTATTATCAGGTATGACTAGACCAGGAGGACGACGTGGAGGATTTTACATTAGGCAGTCCCGTCAGCCTCGGCCCGGGGATGGAGATGGCAGTTTCGTACCCTCATCCTCATCTTCGAGTACGCCAGTGTACCGTTCTGTTCCCGATCCATTACCGGGACAGGGCAGTTCCAGCAGGTTGCCGACTCCTCCCTCGTCGTCCAGCCTTCCTGATCTCGCATCCAGCAGGTTGCCGACTCCTCCCTCGTCGTCCAGCCTTCCTAATCCCGCGTCCAGCATCCCTGATCCCCCGTACAGCATTCCTCTTGTCGACGGCTCTATGGGGGGAGCCGACGCCGAGTATATGGAGGACGGCGATCAGACTGATCCTGCCCAGGCAGGAGGTGAGACCGACCCTCCATGCGCTCCCCCGGGCGAGACGCGTATGGAGATTTGGACGAACGGGCCTATGAAGTAAGTTAATTAATTAATATATATTTCTCAAATGATTATATGTACATATATATTCATGAAAAATTATTATTGTATAGATATCGGTCTTCTGTAGTACAGAGACAGCTGGAGGTATTTCTGAGGCAGAACTATGGTGGGCCTTGGATTAACTACTTAGATGCTCCCGCAGATAGGAAGGCCTTTTGGTTCACCCACTTCAAGGTAAAAAATTTGTTTATTTTTAAATTTTAATAATCATTTGTGTATACTATAGAACTTTTGTATTTTACTTCTTGTAGAGGACCTATTTCTATCCACCACACCGGGCGGCGAGGATCGAGGGCCAATTTTCTGCCGCCGCAGCCAAGCTCATCCGTGATACGATCCACGACCAGAAGTGTCGTGATCGCTCCGGAGAGACGATCCATGGTTGGATCACGCCAGATCAGTGGGCTGCGATGAAGGCTAGATTCAGGGAGCCCAAGTACCAGGAGCGGTCTGAGAAGGCCAAGGTGGCGCGGTCGAGCGCCGGTAAGAGGTGTGGTGGCTCCATTCCGATGACGGAGCATTTTCGTCGTCTGGTACATTTTCTATGATGGACATTAATTTATATATAGTTCGATAGAATGTTTAATACTAATAATAGATAATATATTTTAACAGGTAAAAAAGGGTGAGGATCCAAACATGGTGACCGTCTTCCTGGTCACCCATCGGAGGGCTGGGGAGTTCATTGACGAGAGGGCGACGCAGGCATATGTACGTTCTATTCTTTATATTAATTTACTATAATTTAGAAAACAGGAAAATAGATATCAATATAGACTTTAGCAAACACTTACACGTTCGCAAACATGTTCTAGGCCGAGTTTATTCGGCTACAGCAGGAGGCGGCTGCTGCTGCTAGTGCACCAGCAGAGGGAGAGGCTGGTAGTTCCTCCCAGCCGCCTACAGCTCTATCGCAGGACGAGCTCAGGATGACCGCCGTTGGCGGTCTTCAGAAGGGTACGTACTACGGTACGGGATCCTACGACGCGTATTTGGCTTCGGAGTCATCCCGGGCCCCCACTGTCAGTGCGTAGTCTCCGGCTTCGCAGGCGTCGTCACGAGCTGAGGATATTCGTCGTCAGATCGAGGAGCTGCATCGCGAGTTGCAGCAGCAGATTTTTGATGCGGTCGAGCGACGATCCGACCCTCCGATCGTCACCGAACGATTTGATGCGGTCGAGCGCAGTATATAGGAGCTGATGAGTCTGCATCAGGCTACAGCTGCCAGCTTGCACACGCTCACCGAGTCTACGCAGTGCACAGAGCTTAGACAGGTCGAGCTGGAGGGATCACAGAGGAGCATGTCTGCCTCACTCACTCAGGTTTCGGCTTCGCTTGAGGCGAGTACTCAGAGGGTGGTGAGTACCCTTGCTGTGTATGGTGAGCGACTGCGAGAGCTGGAGCAGATACGTCCTCCCGGTCCATCGACGGCGCCGACTCCAGACACTGCACTGCCTCCTACTGCCCCTACGGTGCAGCTCACCTAGGAGCAGTATGACTACATTCTATTCCAGTTGCGCGGCAGGGGTCCGCAGTGATTTTATTGATTTTTTTATGACTTGTATGTATTGGCCCTATGGGCAAATTGTTTATTGGTACACTTTCGTTTATACACTTGGTGGGAGACTTTTTATCATCTTCCATTTTTATTTGACTCTATTGGGTGTTTGTGAGGATGTGTGTCTGTGATATTTACTTTGCACTGCCTCTTATTTTTATTGTCATATTTACTTTGTGATATCTGCGACGGGGATGACAAATATACCTACGCTGGGTTATAAGCGATGATCTGATATACAAAGGAGGTGCTGCCGAAATTTTTAAAAAATATAATATGTATTTTTATGATGATGTGTGTCTGTGTTTACTGTGAATGTGAAATGCAGTGTTCGGAACCATCGACAGTTTCGATTACTGTTGTATGTTTTATCTTGGATAGAAAGAGCAACAGTTCAGGGTGTACTTCTGAGAGCTTCATTTTTACGTCCTTCACTTTCTCCGGACGTCGTAAAGGTTCCCGAGAAGGTGAAGGACGTGAAGAGGAAGCTCTAAGAAGTGCACCCTGAACTGTTGCTCTTTCTATCCAAGATAAAACATAGAACAGTAAGCGTAACTGTCGATGGTTCGAACACTGCACTTCACACACACTGTAAACACAGACACACAACATAACAAAAATACCAATTATATTTTTTTTATAATATCTGCGACGTATAGCGACGTTCTGCGACGTACAGTGACGGAACATACACGTCGCTATACGTCGCTAAATAAAGACGTCGCTAACCTGGACGTCGCTAAATTTGTCGCTAGGCATCGCTATAGTGCCCATGTGGCTGCAATGCCATGTCATCATATATAATGTTTATCGCGTCGCAAAGTGGTCGCTCTACATCGCTATTTTGGCGACGTAACCTTACATCGCTATCTGTCGCTAATTTTGTGACGTCTAGCGACACTAAAGGTGACGTCGCAAACAGCGACGTTCTGCGACGAAATTGTCATCTGCGACTTGCCTGTACGCGACATCCAATTTTCGTCGCTAAATACGTCGCAAATAGATTTTAGCGACATATTTTCCTTATTTAGCGACGTCTTCTGACGTCGCTAAAATGGGTTATTTTAGTAGTGGCGGCCCTCACGACCTCTCATATAGGTAAGTCCTCAAGGGTTGGTGACAGGAATCAACCCTGCATATCATGCTTGGACTTATTAAGAGTTTAAACTCACCATATCCATATCATAAAAGGAACACTGTCATCATAGGGATGGGGTATTAATGTACACATGTACATCCTCATGGGCTTTTATTTTAAAGAGAATTTAATCTCAGGTCAGTGTTCCATAATAGTCACCTAGTCCAGCTTGTTCCTACCCATTGAATCGGTTTCTTGGGATCTCTAGTCAGACTCGGTTGGGTTGCCACTGCTGGTGACTATACTATGGACTTAACCCCATCCCCCTCGATGATTCTAGGATCAATGTCCTAGACAGACCCTTCGTCAAATGGTCTGCAAGGTTCTTTTCTGACTTTATATAGTCAAGAACCATATATTTGCTCAATAGGCTCTTTGTTGACTTGAAGCGCAGCTACAGGTGCCTGTTCATCTTAGCATTCATAGAATCATGCTTTAGTAGTTCTATAACAGATTTATTATTACAGTTTATAGAAATTACAAGAATATGATGAACAGAGACAGGTATATGCATAATAAGATTTCTAAGCCATTCGGCTTTTGTATAGGTAGTGTCCAAAGCTATCATTTTAGAGTCCATTGTGCTTCTGGCTATGATAGTTTGTTTACATGAACCCCAGGAGATCGCAGCTCCTGCCAGGGTAAAAACATATCTAGTTGTGAATTTTACATCATGTGAATCAGTTACCCAATTTGCATCGGAGTAACCTTCTATAATATCAGGGTGTCTAGTATAATGAAGTTTATAATCTAGAGTACCCTTAAGATATCTAAATACTCTGTCTAATGCAGTCCAATGAGATTGGTTTGGATTACTAGTATATCTGCTTAGTCTTCCAATAGCAAATGTAATATCAGGTCCGGTCCTATTTGTTATGTACATAAGGGACCAAATCATTTGTCAATATCTATGTTGTTCTATGGGTGTTCCTTCATTCTTTTTTAGAACAACATTACTATCATAAGGAGTTAGGGCAGGTTTTTTGTCAAAGTACTCAAACTTTCTTAGCATTTTCTCAATTGAATGTGCTAAAGATAGAGTATAACCCTCTTTGCATTTGGACACTTGCATTCCTAGGATCAGGTTTGCTTCACCTAAGTCTTTCATGTCAAACTGGTTAGATAAATAATTCTTAGTGTTATTTATCAATTCCAGTAAAGATCCTAAAATAAGTATATCATCAACATACAAGCATAAGATGACACAACTTTTATTTGTATTTTTAGAATATAAACATTTGTCATATTTATTTGGCACAAAATCAAATTCTATAATGACTTTGTCAAATTTGTTGTGCCATTGCTTGGAAGCTTGCTTTAGGCCAAAAAAAGATTTTACTAATCTACAAACCTTGTTTTCTTGGCCTTTAGCAATAAAACCTTCAGGTTACTCCATATATATTTTTTTCTCTAAATATCCATTTAGAAATGATGTCTTTACATCCATTTGATGGATCAGCAAGTCATGAATGGAAGCTAAGGCTAAGAGGGTTCTAATAGAAGAAATCATAGCAACAGGAGAATAGGTATCAAAGTAATCTAATCCCTTTTTCTGGATAAAATATTTGGCTACTAATCTAGCCTTATATTTCTCTATGGTACCATCGGCTCTAAGTTTCTTTTTAAAGATCCACTTACAACCTATGGGTTTGCTGCCTAAAGGAAGGTCTGCTAAAAATTAAGTATTGTTCTCCATGATGAAGTTGTACTCATTGTTAATAGCTTCTTTCTAAAAAGGGGTATCAGGAAAGGATATGGCTTCTTCATAAGTTGAGGGATCACCCTCTATCAAAAATGTAAAGAATCCTTCTCCTAAATTCTTTTCAATCCTTTCTCCTTTACTCCTTCTAGGTTCTATGACTTGTTCAGGTTGAGAACTGGGTAATGGATCATGAGAACTAGTAAATGGAATGAGAGAAGGGTTAGAGGAAGATGAAGGGGTTCTATCCTTGAAGGAAAAAATGTTCTCAAAGTAAACTGCATCACTAGCTTCAATAATTGTGTTATTAGATATTTCATTTACTTCAGAATGGGTTACAAGAAATCTATTGGCATTTCTATCTAGGGCATATCCTATGAATACAGCATCTACAGTCTTAGGTCCTATCTTCCTCTTTTTGGGTTCAGGAATTCCTACCTTAGCTAGATATCCCCAAAATTTAAGATAGTTAATCCTAGGAGTCCGATCTTTCCATAACTCATATGGGGTTTTATCATTTGTCTTACTAGGTATCCTATTAAGGATATAACAGGCTGACAAAAGGACTTCACCCCAAAGATTATCAGGGGCATCTGAGCTGAGAAGCATGGCATTGACCATATCTAAAAGAGTGCGATTCTTCCTTTCAGCAACTCCATTGGATTGTGGTGAATAAGGAGCAGTTACCTCATGAATAATTTCGTGCTCTTCACAGAAGTTAGTCATTTCATTTGAGGTATACTTTCCATCACGATCTGATCTAAGGATCTTAATCTTCCTATCCAACTGGTTCTCAGCTTCAGATTTATAGACCATGAATCTGTCTAGAACTTCATCTTTGGCCTTAAGGAGATAGGTGTAACAATACTTTGAATGATCATCTATGAAAGTGACAAAGTATTTCCTACCGCCTCGGGTTAAGACTCTATTGGAGTCACAAACGTCACTATGGATAAGTCTTAGGAGTTCAGAATCCCTATGGATAGATTTGAAAGGCAATCTTGTGTGTTTGGCTTGAACACAGATCTCACATTTGTGTTCATCATCTATAGGAGTCTTAGATATAATATCTAAGTTCATCATCCTTTTAGTAGATCCTAAATTCACATGACCTAGTCTACCATGCCAAACATTTAAGGATTCAACATTTGCAACAAAAGAAGGATTTGAACTTTTATTCATAGTACTTAAAATAAAGAGTCCATCTTTCACAAATCCTTTTCCCATAAACAAATTATTCTTAGAGAAAACTACTTTATTGGCCTCCATTACAATTTTGTATCCTAAGGCTACAAGGAGGGATCCACTAACAAGATTTCTTCTGACAGACGGCACATGAAGCACATCATAAAGAGGTAGAATTTTCCCTAATGTCATCTTCAGATCTATTCTTCCTTTTTCTATAATTTGTGCTGTTGAGCCATCTCCTAGAGTCATGCCTCCTCCACCTGATTCCTGATAGGTTGAACAACAGGAGCGATCAAATAAAACGTGAACATTAGCTCCAGAATCCAACCACCAATCATCAGAATGAAAAGACAGGTTGAAAGCTTACAGACCTGAAGGAGCTGGAAGACCCATTCAGAATCATGTTAGCCTCTAGCTTGCCTTTTCCTTTGAAGGAGTTCTGGATAGGTTCTTTCTTCCTTTGGAAACAGTTGATGGCTGTATGGTTGGTTCTACCACACACAAAATAAAATCTTCTTTGATCCTGAGTCTGACTAAAGTTTCTAGGTTTTTGGGGTTGAGGGTTTTGGTGGTGATGGTTTTGGTGAGGAGGTTGAAAACTCTGCTTCTTTTTTAAGGAGTTTTTCTTGGATTTGAGATGGTTGTTTGACTTAGGTTTTACATGACTTTCTATAAGGTTTACCCTAGCTGTGGCATTTGACCTAGCTTTGGTCTTGGACCTATATTCCTCTTATGTTCTAATTCTCTGTAGAGCCTGAGAGTATGTAATAGATCCTTGTAGATGTAGTAGGTCCTTTGCCACTTTAGACCAAGACGGAGGGAGTTTGTCTATCAAACATCCTATTTTGTTTTCAGTGGAAAAGAATGATATCTTGGCTTGAACATGTCTAAGGTGTTCTTGAAATTCATGAATTTGGTCATTGATAGGTTTGTTATCTACCATGACATATCGGTTGAATGTGGAAGAATTGAATCTATCAATTCCAGCATCATCACAACCATATTCATCTTCCAAAGCATCCCAGAGTTCTTTAGCGCTTTTATACTCAAAAAATATGTCGTAGAGTGACTCCGACATAGCGCTTAAGATTCTGTGAAAGCAATGGTAGTCTACTTCCTTAGGGGTCTTGGGTTTGGTAGAAGATGAGGACTTGGAAACCCCTACGTCAGACTCAGTCTCATCAGAATCATTTGAGATGGGCGTGGACCCATCGATGGCAGAAATCAGGCCTAAAGTGGTAAGCCAAAATTTTATCTGGCTCTGCCACCTCTTGAAATATGTGCCATTGAATTTAGCGGACTTTGCAGAAAAGGTCACTTCCTTGGAAGACATGTTTTCTAAAGTCTGTAAAAATATATTTACTCAATAATATGTCTTTAAGCTAAAATTAACAATTCAAATGATTTCAGTAATAGACCTTTAAAATTTTAGTTTTTCAAGTTTTGATAAGGTTGGGTTAGCTGTAGGGGCCGGATCCCAGCAAGCGGAGGTTCACTAGGAACACTTAAGAACCGGTCGCTTATACGATTTTTTGCCTTGTTGACAGAAGGACCCTTTCGACTTGTACCCAAACAAATCTCTACTTTAGAACTTTAAAATTAAAGGAATTTTACTAAATTAATAAACTGTTTGTTTTTGCTTAAATTAAAATATTGAGTAAAAGAGAATACTCGACTAATATTGCCAAGATGTACTAACACAATAATATTTGTCTAATGTGTTAATTTATAAAATGACAATGTATATGTTTGGCAATAATTAATGAATACGTACTAAGCAATGATACGAGACTAAAGACTTGCTAAGAAGATTTGTGATAAGCAAAAAATTTAAGTTTGAATAAAAATTGCTAATACAACTTTTCTAATTGAATAATATGAAATTTACTGCAATGGTGAATGTCAATAAAGATGCACTTATTGTCATCAACACATGCAATTAAAAAAAATTACAGCAAACAAAAAAAAAGTGGACAATACCAACAAATTTTAATGTTGTTAAAAGGTTGTGCTATAAATCATACGTTAGCAACTTCGTATGTAAGTTGATGTGTCAACAGTGTAGAGAAAATTGCAGGTAGCAAATATAAGTTGTGATCGCAACTTTGATATGCAAGCTTTGATAGCAACTTTGATATGCAAGCTTGTGATATCAACAGTAGCAAATATAAAGAAAATTTGTATGTAAGTTGGTGTAACAAATTAGTATTTACCACCGATTAATCTACTGCTACAGATTAATCTGCACACAAATTTGTATGGATTAATCTACTGCTAGAGATTAATCTGCTAGCAAATTCTTCGAATTTAAAGAAATTAATCTACTGCTAGAGATTAATCCGCACACAAATTTGCAGCAGTAAATTAAAAGAAAATTTGTATGCAGCATAAATTTTGTTACTGCTACAAATTTGTATGCAGCACCGATTTAGTGTAAAACAAACTATCTCTTAGATTGTTGGATTTTTTTTCAAATTCTTCGGATTAAAATATGCAACAAAATAAAGTAAATTAAAAGTTACCGGCCTACGGGGAAGTCGCGCACGAAGTACTGCCCTAAGAGATAGTTCGGGTCTATGTGCAGACGGTATCCGAACGCTCCTAGTGGTAAAATTCTCGCTCCACCGAAATCTCTTTGCCGCACATGACTTGGAGAGAGCAACCACCGACTTAGCTCTGCCCAGAGTCAAACAACGAACAGAATTTTGAAGGAGTAAAGAATTCGGGAGAGTTACGAAAAGGAATTTTTTTCTATGTATATGGAGAATGAAAAAGGAGCTCAATATATAGGCTTGCAATGGAGAGAAGAATTAAACGTAGTTTTAATTAACCAATTTAATTCGAACGTTACACCACATAAAAACACATGTTAAAAACATTGTTCATTGAACCTGGATGGAATTTGAATAGTAATCATTACTGAATTAATTGGTGCAACGGTCAAAAATAAATGAAGAGGATCAAAAAACATATGTTAAAAATGTACAAGGAATTGAGCTTTTGCTTAAGGACAAAGCATCAGCTAACAGTTAACTCTCATGTGACGTAGTTTGATGCGTAACATCATTGTCCATGTTCACATAATCGTACATCGGACTTATAATCGTACAACTATAAATGTAATGAAGTATATAAATCAACTCAATTAAAAATAATAATAAAATAACAATAAATATTAATTTAAAAAAAATTACCTCTCCTGTAAATACCAGTCGAGATATGTGATTTTCTCGTTCTTGTATCTCACTTTGAGTCGTCGGTCCGTCGGGAATACGACCATCATTTGTTGCATCCATCCACTTTCTCTTCTTTCTTTCTTTCAAAACTTGAGTGAATGAATTTGGTGCATGTTATCTCAGCTTCTACTACATATATATAGCTTCAACCATCCATCTCAATCCAAACCACATAGAATTGGCCAATCACATTCGTGCAATATTTATTCTTCAATCCAAACCATATATATTGATTAACTCAATCACGTTCATTCATTTCTTTCTCATTCCAAACCCCAATCTAAACCCCAAAAAGTCAGCAAATCATAATAAAGCATTTCAAACGAAATCAAAAAAATTGAAACTCCTGGGCGCCATCTTAAGATGGCAAAGATGGCGCCAAAAATTAGGAGAATAAGTTGGGCGCCATCTTAGATGGCGCCGGGTTTGGAGAATTTATTGGGTGTCATCTTAGATGGCACCGGGTTGGATGAAGCTTTTGGATGGCACTCCATCCTCTTCTTCGTAAATTCCTTTAACTCTTCCCTTTTTACTTAAATATCCCAAATTTCATCCTCCTATATAAAATTTATTGTACTTAAGAAGCTGCTGCATGTCGCCATTAAAATATAATGATTAAATAATGTTAGCAAATGTTAAATATTTGATATTATAGGCTTGTTTGGTTCCCTAATGTTGGGAATCAGACACGCCCTCCTGCGTTCCGATACCGAGTCTAAGACGTTGCCGCAACAAAAACTTAGGCCAACCCGTCTGAAATAACCAACCTCCATCTAATGGACACCAAGTGTTACGCCCCGACTCGCCAAATCGGTCGTCATCGCCTTGACTCGAGATAAATCGAACCCACGAGTCGGGACGTGATGCCGTACAAGTCTATACTAGACTTGTACAAGATAAAATGTGAGTTTATTCTTTTGAGATAACTAGTTGAAACTAAACAATACAGAGAGTTGAAGACACAGAATAGGAAAATTGTTAGCTTTTCATTCATAAAACTTGCAAAATATGTCATATGTTGTTGTGGCTACATCTTTGAAACACAAAAGAAAAACTTTCGACAAGCTGCCATGAAATAATCATTGTCGTTCCATACATTCGTGCCCATTTATTCATTTGAACAAAAGCCTTCGATCTGAATTGGGCTTCAAAATACTTCAAAATAGGAGAGCTTCGAGCCGCCTCCCGTTCTTCAGCTTCAGTCTAGTCTTGAGCTCCCGCAACGCGCTTGTCACCTGGGGAGTTGGGGGTTAGCACACTTGCTAGTGGATGGGACGAACCCACTCGTCTAAACCGACATTGCTTATTAAGAATTCTAGCATACGAAGTGATATTTCTATTTAGAACTATATGATTTGCAGTTCATATCGAAGGCACATTTTAATTAGTAAACAACATAACCAATCTCAACTTATCTTACCACGGCCATGCTCCTTTCCTGAACAAATTAGATATAATACTTACCACCTGCACAAGACAATAGGTGAACATACAATCTATCTTATATGCGATCATTGGTGATATCGACACCATGAAAGACGATTATGTAGCATTGAGACGTGTCCTACCAGTCCAGGTTGCGAGCCTAACTGGAGGTCTCGCAATGCCTCACGCCAAAGCACGATTCCATAATTTTCTCCTAGGCCGATTCGGTCCCAGCGTCTCGGGTACCGTTTTGAGAAAAGCTTACCTTGTGCAAAAGTCATCCATGGCCATGCGAATGTATGAATAGTTTAATATGTACGACGTAAATTGCATAGCGCGGACAATATTAAACAACATAATCATTTCTACTCGTGCAAGAGTTCTTTTCCTGACGCCGTACGTTCTGATTTAGCATCCCGTAGGCACCAAATTATCCGAGGCACAATATACCACAACCAATGTTTCATTGTTTTATTTTGCAGATCATGAAATAATTCTCTCTTTTCTAGAACCTTACCATTTCTATTTTTATGTGAAACTTATAAATTCGGAGTAAATTACTCTAAATTGATATAATTTTCCCAAGTTCTTGATCTTAGTGGCAAAGTATACATCCAATTATCATCATCGATTTAAACGTTGAACTTTAAGAATTTGTTGGCGGGAAGGAGTAGAAAAGAAGGGGCCGAAGAACCACCCACCTAAAGAGATTGCACCAAAAGTAGGAGATCGCTTCACGACGGTCAAGCGTCAGTTACATGAACTCCTGCAATGGCACGAGCATCGAATTGGAATCCCTACTTCAATCCTTCCTTCGAAATTTCCAAAGACGTATTCAGAAATCGATGCGAAAGCACACTTATCAAACCCAAGAAACAAACCATTCAGAAAGCTAAGAAAACCAACAAAACCAAGAGCAGACCGGTTGCGTCGCTATCTTTAGAGTTCATTTGCCAAGACACAGTCCACTGCATCTAGGACTTATTTCAGCAATAGTCGATCCATTTGTTAGAACGGTACTTATATCATTCGTCCTAATCGATTTTATTGATACCATAGTTTTCATATACCAAACTCGTCGCTGAGTCAGACTAGCCATCTATGTTTTCGACTATGTCTGACTTGCCACGAGCCTATTACATAGTGCTTCGCTCCAACGGGAGCGGGGCACTACATAATATACCACTAAAAAAAAGTTTCGTCCCGAAACATAAGAATAAGGGTCTGACCTTCGTCGACAAAAAGTGAAGGGTACTTCTCCTTCATTTCCGCCTCTAGTTCCCACGTCGACTCCTCAACTGAATGGTTGCGCCAGAGTACGCGAACAAAAGACATCGATCGGCTCCGCATGATCTTTTCTTTACGGTCCAAAATTTGTACGGGCTCCTCCGAGTATGATAGATCGGCGCGCAGCTCAAACTGATCGAAGCTAATCACATGACTTGGGTCATGCACATACTTTAGAAGTTGGGAGATGTGGAAGACGTTGTGCACTTCAGCCAGGCCAGGAGGTAGCGCAATCCGGTCAGCAACTACCGCCACTCTTTCGAGAATCTCGAAGGGGCCTACAAATCTCGGACTTAGTTTCCCTTTACTCCGAATCGCATGATGCCCCGCATCGGCGTCACCTTCAGAAACATATGGTCTCCAGCCAAGAACTCTAACGGTCGCCAACGAGCATCTGCATAACTTTCCTGTCAACTCTGAGCAATACGGAGCCTATCTCGAATCATGCGGACCTTCTCAACGGCTTATTCGACTAGTTCTGGTCCGAGCACCTGTCGCTCCCCGACTTCGTCCCAGCAAATCGGAGTTCGACACTTCCTCCCGTAAAGCACCTCGTAGGGAGCCATCTGGATGCTTGATTGATAACTGTTGTTGTATGCAAATTTCGCAAGCGGCAAATGCGTGTCCCAACTAGTCTTTAAATCTATTGCAGACAAACGTAACATATCTTCTAGGATCCGATTCACCCTTTCTGTCTGGCCATCGGTTTACGGGTGGTACATGGAGCTAAGGTTCAACTTAGTGCCCATCGCCCCTTGCAGACTTGTCCAGAAACGTGACAAGAATCGCCAATTTCTGTTCGAAATGATTGTGACAGGTACCCCGTAGAGTCGAACAATCTCATCGATATAGATCTGAGCTAACCGATCGACGCTCTATGATACTTTGATAGTGATGAAATGAGCGGATTTGGTTAATCGATCGACAATGACCCAAATTGCGTTATTTTCTTGCGGCATTTTCGGAAGGCCCACGATAAAATCCATAGAGATGTCGTTTCACTTCCATACTGGAATATCGAGGTTCTGTAGCTCCCCACCTGGTCTTTGGTGCTCAGCCTTCACCTGTTGATAGGCCATGCACCGTGACACAAAAGTTGCCACGTCTTTCTTCATGCTGTGCCACCAAAAGCTCGTGCACAAGTCCTTGTACATCTTGGTACTCCCAGGATGTAACGAGTACTTCGCATAGTGGACCTCCGTTAGAAAGTTTGGCATGGTCCGGCACGCATATTCTTCCCTGCATCCGCGTCATTCCGTTCTTGCCCACCACAAAATTGACCGCCTTCCCTGTCGAAATCAGCTCGCGCATCTTCTTCGAAAATGGGTCATCCTCCTGTGCGGTCTTTATCTTGTTATGCAAGCTCGACTCAAGGTACAATTGGGCCAATTGTGCTCAACGGTATCGAATTCGGAGTTCGATGCCCATTTCTGCCAAGTCTCGTTGTATGTCACGGTTGATAACCAGGTACCCAGCGAACATTCTTCTCAGAGCATCTGCTACAACATTTCCCTTATCCGGTATGTACTCGATAGTCAGATCATAGTCTTTAATGAGTTCGAGCCAACGTCGCTGCCGTAAGTTCAAGTCCCGTTGGGTAAAAATATATTTGAGGCTTTTATGATCCGTGTAGATGCTGCAAGCCACACCATAAAGATAGTACCGTTATAGCTTCAACGCGAACACAATCGCCGCTAGTTCAAGATCATGCGTAGGATAATTCTTTTCGTGTTGCTTCAATTGTCTCGAAGCAAACAAAATTACCTTATCCCTTTGCATGATCATGCATCCCAAGCCAGTTCTCGATGCATCGCTAAATATCTGAAACCCTTCTGCTTCGTCCAAAAGTGCAAGGATTGAAGCTGAGACGAGCTGTTTCTTAAACTCCTGAAAGCTAGATTCACATTCGTTGTTCCACTTGAATGCGACTCCCTTTTGGGTGAGGCGAGTTAGAGGCGACGCAATATTGGCAAAGTCTTTCACAAATCTTCGGTAGTAGCCTGCCAAGCCGAGAAAAATTCGGATGTCGCCTGCCGAGGTAGGCCGCTTCCACTCAACTATTGTTTCAATTTTCTTTGGGTCCACCATGACGCCTTCAGCTGAAATAACGTGCCCAAGGAACGTCACACTGCTCATCCAGAGCTCGTATTTACTTAATTTGGCATAAAGTTAATGTTCACGCAAAGTCTGTAGTACCGTCTTCAAATGCTCCACATGCTCATCCTTGCTTTTCGAATATATGAGAATATCGTCGATGAATACGACGACAAATTTGTCTATGAACGGTCGGAACACCCGGTTCATTATTTCCATGAAAGTGACAGGAGCGTTTGTCAAGCCGAAAGGCATGACTAGGACTTCGTAGTGACCGTATCGAGTTCGAAAAGCGGACTTCGGCACATTCTCGAACTTGATCTTCAATTGATGGTAGCCTGAACGAAGATCAATCTTGAAAAATACCGTTGTCCCTTGCAACTGGTCAAACAAATCGTCTATCCTCGGCAATGGGTACTTGTTTCGTACCATGGCTTTGTTAAGTTTTCGATAGTTGATGCACAGCCGCATCGATCCATCCTTCTTCCTTACAAACAACACTGGAGCACCCTACGGGAAGACGCTAGGGCGAATATATCCGCGATCTAGCAACTCTTGCAGTTGTGCTTTCAGTTCCTTCAGCTCCATCAGTGCTATTCGATAGGGTGCTTTAGATATCGGTCGAGTGTCCGAAAAGGTGTCAATACTGAATTCTATCTCTCGATCCGGCGGCATCCCTACCAACTCGTCTGGGAATACATCTGAAAATTCTGCCATGTCTTCAGTCTGTGTCATGCCTGCAGTCTCCTTTCTCGCATCTCGAACAGATGCTAGGTACCCGCTGCAACCAGAATGCAACATACACCTTGCCAAAATCGTCGATATCACCATTGCCGTCTTTGATACTGCTCCGCACGAATAGGAGAACTCGGTTTCGCTAGGAAGGCGGAACACAACTGTCTTCTCCGCGTACTCGATAGTTGCGAGGCATGCACCCAACCAATCCATGTCGAGGATTATATCGTACTCCTTGATATCGAGGACGATAACTTCCAAGAATAGATTTCTCCCTCCGATGCAGATGTAACCATCCCTACAAATTTGAGTGGCAGGCATATCTACTCCCGATGGAGTGCTAACGCTAAGATTCATATCTAATAATTGCATGGGTAATTTATTTTCTTCTACAAAATCGGTAGATATGAAACTATGCGTAGCACCCGAATCGAACAGTACTCTAGCAGGCATATTTTTATAGAGTAATATACTAGTCACAACAGTATCGGACGCGAACGCTTTATCCCGAGTCAGTGCATAGACTCAGCCTTGCGCCTCCGGCGATTTGGTGGGTTCACGGGCACTGCGTTTGCGCCATGGGCGGGAGGCACCCTGTTCTGATTTTGGACGTTCCTTGGTGGATATTGGTTCGCCCTCCCTATTCGACAATCTGCCGCCTTGTGGCCTAGTTGGCCATACTTGAAGCATCCCCCTTGGCAATTGACCGCCAGATGTCCCATCTTGCCGCATCGATGTCACCGTACTCCGGGATGAGGCCTCCTATACTCGAACGTATTTTGGTGCTTTGGCACACCAGTTCCTCCAGCGTCGTGAGGACGCTTGTTAAAGTTGTTACGGACGTCTGACTCAGTCATTTGCAAAGCTCGGCCAAAGATCTGCTCGCTATCAAGGGCAGCATTGTATGACTCTCTGTAGGTCTGACATCTTTGGTTCTAGACGTCCCGACACAGATTGTCATTCAGGCCTTGTTGAAAGCTCGCACCACGCTTCATTGTTCGGTAGGAAGGTCCCGACAAACTTCGCAAGTTTTGCAAACTTCGCATCGTAATCTTCGACTGACATATTTTCTTGCTTCAAGGACATGAATTCGTCTTCCTTCTGTCGACGAACGACACGGGAAATGTACTTCTGGAGGAAGGCCAGTTTGAACGTCTCCCACGAGATTTTGGTGTTGGGGTTGGCTTCGTGGAGCTCCTGTTTCTTCGCCTCCCACCGGTCGTAGGCCCTCAAGTTTAGTTGCAAGGCTGCACACCAAACTCTCTTGGACCCGTTGATGTTGAGGAGATTGAACAGGCCCTCAATCTTTACTAGCCACCCCATGACTTCGTCAGGCTCTGCTCGGCCGTTAAAGTCGGGTGGGTTCATCTGCTTGAATTCGGTCGCCTTGAACAGAGAAGAGGATATATGCTTCATCGTTACTGGTTGCACTTCTTCTTCTGATGTGGCGGTCGTCGAATTATGTTGGGTCGCTATGGTGCTTATGATCCGGGTCAGTACCTCCATCTGTTTTTGTTGGACACTGATTTGGGCCTGGATCTGTGCTTGCAGCTGTCTTTGCTACATCTTCGCCTGGCGCTGTTGGACTTCCATGAGGTATAGTAATCGCTCCTTGGCAGATTCGCTAGGTGTCCCGTCCTCGGTGCTATCCGTGCTAATCAACGTGGCATTGACAGCGGGGACACCCACTCTCTTCGACATTCCTACAAAATTGAGCAAACCCATTAGTATTCTCAAAATATCTACGGTCTTATCTGTATGGAACAATTATTTCATACAGCATATGTCGAAAAACATAATTTTTGAAAAATTGCAACAGCATCCAAAAAAAATATTTTCGAAAGGTCCGAGGTGTGAACCGTGCTCTGATACCAACTTGTCATGCCCCGACTCACCAAATCGGTCGTCATCGCCTTGACTCAAGATAAATCGATCCCATGAGTCGGGACGTGACGTCGTACAAGTCTATATTAAAATTGTACAAGACAAGAATGTGAGTTTGATTATTCTTTTGAGACAACTAGTTGAAACTAAACAATGCAGAGAGTTGAAGACGCAGAATAGGAAGAAATTTAGCTTTTCATTCATAAAACTTGCAAAATATGTGCAAGGTCATTTTTATATTTCATATGCCATTGCGGCTACATCTTTGAAACACAAAAGAAAAACTCTCGACAAGCTGTCATGAAATAATCATTGTCGTTCCATACATTCATGCCCCTTTATACATTTGAACAAAAGCCTTCGATCTGAATTGGACTTCAAAATACTTCAAAATATGAGAGCTTCTAGCCGCCTCCCGTTCTTCAGCTTCAGTCTAGTCTTGAGCTCCCGCAGCGTGCTCGTCACCTGGGGAGTTGGGGGTTAGCACACTTGCTAGTGGATGGGACGAATCCACTCGTCTAAACCGACACTGCTTATTAAGGATTCTAGCATACGAAGTGATCTTTCTATTTAGAACTATGTGATTTGCAGTTCATATCGAAGGCACATTTTAATCAGTAAACAACATAATCAATCTCAACTTATCTTACCACGGGCGTGCTCATTTCCTGCAAAAAATAAATATAATACTTACCACTTGCACAAGACAATAGGTGAGCATGCAATCTATCTTATATGCGGTTATTAGTGATATCGGCACCATGAAGGACGATTACGTAGCATTACGACGTGCCCTACCAGTCCAAGTTACGACCCTAACTGGAGGTCTCATAATGCCTCGCGCCGAAGCACGATTCCATAATTTTCTCCTAGGCCGATTCGATCCCAGCGTCCCGGGTACCGTTTCGAGGAAAGCTTACCTTGCACAAGTCGTCCATGACAATATGAATGTATGAATAGTTTAATATGTACGACGTAAATTGTATAGCGTGGACAGTATTAAACAACATAATCATTTCTACTCGTGCAAGAGTTCTTTTCCCGAAGCCTTACGTTCTGATTTAGCATCCCGTAGGCACCAAATTCTTCGAGGCACAATATACCGCAACCAATGTTTCATCGTTTTATTTTGCAGATCATGAAATAATTCTATCTCTTTTCTAGAACCTTATCATTTCTCTTTTTGATTTGAAACTTATAAATTCGGAGTAAATTACTTTAAATTGATATAATTTTCCCAAGTTCTTGATCTTAGTGGCGAAGCATACATCCAGTTAGCATCATCGATTCAAACGTTGAACTTTAAGAATTTATTGGCAGGAAGGAGTAGAAAAGAATGGGCCGAAGAACCACCCACCTAAAGAGATTGCACCGAGAGTAGGAGATCACTTTGCGACGGTCAAGCGTCAGTTACACGAACTCATGCAATGTCACGAGCATTGAATTAGAATCCCTCCTTCAATCCTTCCTTCGAAGAGAAACAAAGATGAAATATGGTAGGGTATTTATAATTAGTAGTTATATTATATTTTTTTGGTAAGAATATAAATAAAATAAAATAATAAAACCTCTCAAAGCCCACCGATTTAGTGCGTTTATAAAGTCATAAAATTACACTACAACAATTTTGGAAATTTTTGAGCAGACCAAAATCAGTGTCTCAAAAAAATTAGCAAGTAGGGTTTTTTTTTAAACATTTTATAAACATATGACTCAAAACTCTCCAAAATTGATAAAAATAACACCGACAAGCAGATCCTAGGGTGTGCTTGGATTGAAGATGAAGAGAGTTAAGTGAGGAAAAAATCTGCTTGGTTTGAGAGGGGATTTAGGAGGAGGAGTCATAGAGAATTAAGTGAACAACTTTAACCTTGTTTTTTTTAGTGCCAAATCCGAGATTAACAAGGAAAAGTGAGGACCTTTTGTTTGAAAAGTTGTAAATCTCTCTTAAACCCAATCAAATCTAACACATGTAATAGGACATTTTGATGACCATTGTATTTATATTACTCATTCTCTGACTCAAAACCTCCAACCTAAGCAATAGTTATTAAATGAACCACACTCTTCCCTCAATCCAATTAAGGTTATATGTATGTCTCCCCTCCCCCTCACTTAACTTCTTTTTACTTAACTCCACTTAACGATCTGCTTTTTTTTTTCTCCTCAATCCAAGCAACGACATTTGTTATGATTAATAAACTTATCGTCGGTTGACCATCGATTGTGAGTTTGCATGTGGCCGTAGAAATAGTGTCAAGTATATCATTAATGCCTCAATTAATTAGTCATATCGTTGTTAGTTTTTAGTTATCGTCTTTTATCCCTCTTTTAGTCGACATTGGCTAAGTTAGCTCCCATGGATAGCAAGATATTGATGAACGAGATCAATCATTTCACAAAATTTAAGAATTCCAATTAAATTTGGGTTTTGTTAACATGTGCCCACATGTTAAGGATAACTAATACATATCTTTTTACTTTGAAAATTGTTATCAACACCTAATAAATTATATATATATATATATATATATATATATATATATATATATAGAGAGAGAGAGAGAGAGAGAGAGAGAGAGAGAGAGAATAAGGGAGGTGGGATGGCACATTAAAAGTGGACTTTCTCTATAGAGAATAAGGGAGGTGGGATGGCACCTCACTCTCAAATGAGGGTGGCGGTGATGTGGCGCCATCCCAACCCTCCATCACAAATTATTTAATTCTCCCCAATCATAGCAGCTATTAAAGATCAAAACAGCTTTTAAAGTCCACTTTTAATGTGGCGGTGGGACCTAGGAGAATAAGAAGCATACCAAATTAAATATTTGCTTCTTTCCTCCTCTTCTTTCTCTCTCTCTCTCTCTCTCTGAAGACTTACGAATTCTCCTCTCTGAAGAAGGAGAAAAAAAAAAAAAAAAACGTCGAGATGGTGGAAGCCCCTACCGCCCCCACCGCCCCCATGCCGCCGCCGCCTCCAACTCTGTTGCCGTTCTCCACCGTCACCGGCGCCCCTACCGCCCCCACCGCCCCCATGCCGCTGCCGCCTCCAACTCCGTTGCCGTTCTCCACCGTCACCGACGAAAAGGGCATTTAAGAAAAGGGCGCCTTCGTACCGAAACTTGTTCCTATGCTTCCAGACGACCCAGACAAAAGCGGCAAGATGGGAGATGGAGCTGACTGGGTTGGAGGAGGCTCGGCATCGCGATAGCTTAGCCGAGATGTGGTCGGCCGATCCGATCTCATCGGCGACCGGGGAGATGGACCAAACCACCCTGGCCGACTGTCCGTCACCGAATAAGTGGGCGATAGTTTCGTCTTGGGCCTCCGAACAGCAATGGCATTTGGAGGCTAAGAGAAAGCCTTGCCGGCGGAGGACGTCGTCAGTAGGGATCTTTCTCTTGATGATTCTCCATAGTAGGATCGACCATTTGATAGGTAAGCTCGGATGCCAAATGGATGCCAGCTCCGGGTCGGCAGGGGAAGCTACACGAGCGTTGGCCCAAACGGATGCTGCAGAGAAATGACCACCAGGAGATGGTTTCCAGGCTAGCCAGTCCGAGCCCGATTGGACTCCTTGAACACGGTCCCTGACCGCAAGAGCAACGGATCTATCGAAAGCGTGGCGTATGAGTGGAATGTTCCAACCTGAATCCTCGATCCACAGCTCGCGAATCCGAGTGGGGGGCCGAATGCCGCCTCTGGGTCGAAGCCTGCCCAGACCGGTCTAATTCTCCGAGAATGCATTGGATAGGCCATCGCCGATACGCAGATGGATGAGATGTTCTCCCAATTCGCGACCACGAATGAGTCGGCGCCAAATCGGGGAGGCGTCACTGTTTGCCGCGGCAGAAACGGGATGAGAGTGGAGGAAGTATGGAGCAGACATGTACGTGCGCCACAGCGAAGGTTTAGTGCTAAGGGAGAGAAGACGGTTGTGCCATCCCTCAATCTTACTTTGGATTTTATGAATCAATGGGTCGAAGACTGGAACAAATTATTTTCTGTTTGGCATTTGTTGCAAATTTAGTTTGGCTATTGTTGTAAGTTCAACCTGGAAGAATTATGGTTGTAAGTTTAACCTGGAAGAAATTTGTTGCATTCTTCTGGTCCATGCACTTCATCTCTATTGCTAATATGAGACATTTTGTCAAGACTTCCCTTCTTTGAAGATGTTGAATCAAACAACATACTTGATTGATTAACAGTTGGCATTGGAAGTCTTCTCGCCTTAGCATTTCCTGCAAATATCCGTTGGGCTTCAAGTTCCTTTTTCTTTAACAATTCTCTATCATCTTTTGTAAGAGATGAACATAATGATATCCTTTGAGGCTTCTGGCCGGGTATCTTACCGATTAGATGAGCACGAACTCGCATATACGACCCATATAAGGCTCTGTTCTACAGCCAAAGCTGCATATGAATTCCCCTGATCCACCACCTCCTTTAGATCCAGAGGCATCATTAGATACGCTTGTGACATATGCCCACAGTGGAGTTGCTGTAGGTTCTTCAAGGTCTTCAACATGTGCTTCTTCTCTTGAATGCTTACAACATACAAAAACTTATAAAAACCCCAGGCCATACAAACACTATAGCTCAGCAAATTCTATAAAAACCCCAGGCCATACAAACACTACGCTTGTAGGTTCTTCCAAGTATTCAGATTGCAACATAGAAGATACAAAAACTATAAAAATGCTTACAACATAGAAGATACATAAATTAATGATGTATTCTTCCAAGTATTCAGATTGCATACCCGTTATAAAAATTGAGGATGTAATTTTTGTCGATACATAAATTAAGAATCTCTTCACTACTGGTTACAAGTATTCAAATTGAGGATGTAATTTTCATGGCCATTTGATGCCATTCATCACAGATGAGGCTGCGTTCCCCATTGGCTTCACTACCACATTGTTTGCAAGTGCAAACCTTGTAAAGACAGGAAGCCTCAGTTTGTTCTGGTCTGGCAGTTTGACTTGATTCACAGGAAGGGAACGGAGTTGCAATATCCAAGTCATTTGAATTCTTTTGCTCAGCACCAACCTGTTGATTCTCCTGGAAATAAATCAGAAAAAAAAGTGAAGGACACAACATGGGCAATTCAACAAACACCATTCTCTAGGCCTTATCAGTCATCCTTCAACCGCATGAATGAAGATTATGTATTTGATATTTACAACATCATTTACCTTACATTGAGGTTCAACAGTTTCAGGTACCAAGTCTTCATATACAACATCTAGTCCAACCTATAAAAAAAAATTATCCATCATGCTTGTAAGTTCAACATGGAACATATGGATGCAGAACAGTAGAAAATCCAGATGTTTTGACAATGCCCCAGTAAGTAAAACATCCGAGATTAAGGTAGTTCATATAACTTAATTGAATAAGTCTGGGAATACCACAAACCAAACATAACCAAAAGAAACAATATTATCACATGAGTAAAACCCCAGAAGAAAAAAACCAGCTATAGGAGGATTATGGCTATATAGCTTGTCACTTTAGGATAACACAAATAATTTTCTGAGCTAATCTAAAAGGGAAGAGTTAGACCATATTCCCAACTTTTAGGGTTTGGCCTCTTCTGGAGTTTCAGCTTGGCAGTTTCCATCAATATCATTCAAATACTGATTTTGTTTTGGCTAGACTATAGAAACTCAAATTATAAGATTGTGGAGTCGCATGGATGTACTCGTGTACATTACACATACAATGCACATAAGATACTACTTGTCACCCAAAGGGACACACTGTCTATGCGTCACAGTTAAGCGCAGTTAGTCTTCTACAAATTTTCCTGCATTTTATATGTTTCTAGTAATAGACCATATAGTTCTATTAGGCCTGGTCAAAAAATATATTAGTAAACTTCAGATTTAAAGTCTAAACCTGGTACTAGAGTTTGTAAGTTATAGTTACAGTGGTTTTCCTATGAACATGGTAAATGAATCAGAGCTATATGACATTCTACAACCAAAATATTAAGTTTATGAAAGCAAAAAATTAGTAAAGAAAAAGCATAACATAAATGACATCTAGTCTTTCAGTACAATGATTGAGTACGAGACTTATGACTAATAAAAAGGAACAAAATGAATAAACAATATGATAATCTTAAAATTAGTAGTTACAATATGTCTAATTGAATGTTTGCAGAAATATCAGGCCTTGGAATTTGACTTTGTTCTTCACAATGTCTTCTATATCTGTCCTGGTAAAAATAAACAGAAACCTTATTATATATCTGTGGAAGTCGATTGTTGGGGAGAACCTAGAAGATAAGTAGTTACATAATACCTTCGATACATAAATTAAGGATGTATTCTTCCAATGCTTACAGCATACAAAAACTATAGACCCTTTGCAAGTAACACGACAAAATGGTGATTGAAAGACTCCCAAAACAAGATCCCAGGCCTGGCAATTCGCACTCCAAGCATATCCTAAACCAAGAAATCTGCAACATATTTCACCTGCTCTAGATAATAAAAAAAACTGATTAAGAAATGTAGTCTCACAATTTTCTTGTTTCTTAATTTGTTTTCAGGTAATATAGCAAACCTCAGGAACAAGACCTAGGACACATGAGACAAATAGAAGATTATTAGCTTGGAAGTGCTTGTGAACCACCCGAATCAGATTGACCTAGGACACATGAGACAAATAGAAGATTATTAGCATGGGGGCGGTAGGGGCGGTAGGGGCGCCGGTGACGGTGGAGAACGGCAACGGAGTTGGAGGCGGCGGCATGGGGGCGGTGGGGGCGGTAGGGGCGCCGGTGACGGTGGAGAACGGCAACAGAGTTGGAGGTGGCGGCGGCATGGGGGCGGTGGGGGCGGTAGGGGCTTCCACCATCTCGACGTTTTTTTTTTTTTTCCTCCTTCTTCAGAGAGGAGAACTCGTAAGTCTTCAGAGAGAGAGAGAGAGAGAGAGAGAGAGAGAGAAGAGGAGGAAAGAAGCAAATATTTAATTTGGTATGCTTCTTATTCTCCTAGGTCCCACAGCCACATTAAAAGTGGACTTTAAAAGCTGTTTTGATCTTTAAAAGCTGCTATGATTGGGAAGAATTAAATATTTTGTGATGGAGGGTTGGGATGGCGCCACATCACCGCCACCCTCATTTGAGAGTGAGGTGCCATCCCACCTCCCTTATTCTCTCTCTCTCTCTCTCTCTCTATATATATATATATATATATATATATATATTTTTTCTCTCTCTCTCTCTCTATATATATATTTTTTTTGGAAAAAGGGTAAATTTTATTCCATCATCTCAATAAGGTTACAACATAAGATACAATCCCAACTCAGGGGGACATAACTAGTACATCCGACTCAATATTATGGAGTATGCCCACCACTGGGGTGGATAGTCCCTCATAAATGCGCCGGTTCCTCTCCCGCCAGACATGCCAAACTGACGCAGCAAGTCTCAATCTAGCACGCCTAGCCCAGCTCTGCTCCATGCCCCTGCGATCACCAATCCACTTAAGGATTTCTCTGAAGTCCCGCTCCCTGCCAACCCCTCCCAAGTGTCTCCGGCTCTGCTCTGCCCATATGTTCCACGCCATATGGCACTGGAAGAACAGGTGTCCAATAGATTCAGGTTCTGTCTCACACAGAACACACTTAGGATCAGGGACAGAAACCCCGAACCGAAGCAATCTGTCCCGAGTGAGCAACCGTCCCAACACCAGTTTGTATGCAGACAGTTGCATCTTCCTGGCGAGCCCCTTCCCCCAGACAAAGTCATACTCCTCAATATCATCGAAGTGGGGGCGGACAAGGTCGTAGCAGCTGCTAAATCGGAACTCCCCAGCACCCTCCGAGCGGCCGGGAGGGGCCCACATCCATATATCAGACAGTGCCGTAGGAGTGATCTGCACCTGTCTGATCTCCTCAACTACCGTAGCAGTGAACCGGCTCTATATATATATATATATATATATATATATATATATATATATATATATATTGGAAATGGTAATTAGTTTTCGGAATCGCTCCCACTGGGATTCGAATTTCTGATCACTCTCGGGCCGCATGCCTCACCACTATCACTAGACTAGGGGTCGTTGGCTATATATATATATATATATATATATATATATATATATATATATATGAACAGGTAATTGTATTACAAACTCGACCCGAAGGCTCCCATACTTGTATCTCACCGCATCAGGCTCGACCCAAAGGCCCGCACCAGCACTTGCATCTCACTGCATCCGGCCCGCACTCAATTTATTCCTCCACATGGAATTAAATGTGCTACTCTCGTTGCTCGAACCAGCAACCTCTTGGGAGGATGTACCTCACTCTAACCACTTGAGCTAGAGGTCATTGGCCATTATATATATATATATATATATATATATATATATATATATATATATATATATATATATATATGGGAGCGGATCAAAAGCCTCCCTTAGAAAACCTCTTAAAAAAACCCCTCACTCTAATCCGTAATTTAATGTTAATATTAATATTAATGTTAATATTAATGTTAATATTTATTTTTATTTTTATATTAATGTTAATGTTAATGTTAATATTAATGTTAATGTTAATATTAATTTTAAAGTTAAGTTTAATGTTAATTTTATTATTTAATGTTAATATTAACATTAAATTACGGATTAGAGTGAGGAAATTTTTAGGGGATTTTCTAAGGGAGACTTTTGATCCGCTTCCTATATATATATATATATATATATATATATATATATATATATATATATATATATATATATGTGCAAATGATCTCTAGCCTAGTGGTTTAGAGTGATGCATGCGGCCCAAGTGGTCAGGAGTTCGAGCCCCAGTGGGGGCAAGTTCGAGCCCAGTGGGGGCGAGTTCGCCACAATTATCCATTGCTTCATATATATATATATATATATATATATATATATATATATATATATATATATATAATTTGTATTGAAAAATTTCATCAAGACCCAATAAAATAAATTTTGAATGTAAAAAGTTTTTTGCATTGAATCTTGATTACATTTTTCAATGCAAAAAACTACTTTTTTTTTTTTTAACGTTTATTGAGTTTTGATAACAATTTTCAATGTACAAAATTATGTATTAATTATCCTTAATAAAGCCTATGGAACATGTTCCCATATAGCATTGTTTTGTTTAATAAATTTTAACTGTGATGTCTCTCATTAGTACAGTTCTATTAATTATTAGGTTTTGTCTATGGAGAGAACTGTTTATTTATCACAACGGATATAGTAAGAACTATGCTTGTTAGAGTATTTTGGCTTGATAGTGCTCTACACTTTGAACATATTTCCTTCTTGCCAGCTATTAATTTGCAAACCTTTAACTGTTTCTCTCTTCATGCCACATTGCAGTATGCAGTCTTTGGCTCCATACTAAACGTTGGCGCAATTATTGGCGCGATCACAAGTGGGAAAATTGCTGATTACATTGGGCGCAAAGGAGTAAGACGCATTCTGACATAATACTCAACTGTGACTATCATCTTTTATGACCACATTTTCAATATCATGTTGAGATCATAAATCCTCACATATTCGTTTATCAATGAAGAGTTCCTCAAACTTTCCGAGAACCATAAGAGTTCGAATCATCATCCCTATCATGCAAACATTTGAGTGTATATAGATTCCTTTTCCAGCGCATATTAGTAACTAGTACTCGATTTTATGAATCAGGCAATGAGAACATCATCTGCTATCTGCATAATAGGATGGCTTATGATTTACTTTGCGAAGGTTTGTTATCTCAACAATAAATATATATATCACCACAATATCATCTTCGTCTCTTTTAAGTTGCTATAAATTATGATTTGCGTCCATTTTGTTGAATCAAGGATGTTATGATACTCTACTTGGGGAGGTTTTGCACTGGTTACGGGATTGGTGTTCTATCTTATGTGGTATGCCTCTAGTACTGTCACACTACTGCATCTCCTTCAAGAATCAACTGAATTTGTATAGTTACTCCCAAGTAAAATATATACAATGGTATAGATAATCGATGATTAGGTACTTCACCATTTGTGTGAGAATTCTTGATGATGGTCAGTCGACTGAGTACTAACATCAGTGTTTGACAGGTACCTGTCTTCATATCGGAGATTGCGCCGAAGAACCTTCGTGGAAGGCTTACCACCTTGAATCAGGTGAATGGTCTAAAAATACAGAAGTTGTTCACTAACATGAAAATGTAAATATTCCTTACAAATTAAAGATTTGGAATAAACGTGCTATATATCCCTCATGAATGATCTGCTACTTGATCTGGCAGCTATTGATCTGTGCTGGAAATTCATGTGGTTACATACTTGGCACATTTGTTGGGTGGCGAACACTGGTTTCAGTTGGTAATTTCTTGATAGTAACATACACATATTTAGACTGTTAATAAATGGAACATGCTCTACTTCTGAAGTAAATGATCCATTGTGATAGTACTAAATAAAAGACTGATAGTTCTAAGGTCTTTTTTGCAGGAGTTCTTCCATGCCTTGCTCTACAATTGGGTCTGTTTTTCATTCCCGAATCTCCAAGATGGTTGGTAAGTAGTTGATTCAAACAGACAATTGGCCATATTTATGCCTTTTGTTTTAACAAAAATGTTATTCATCACCCAAGTTTTTTGGGTGGTACCATCACCCACAACATGGCAATAACATGGCGCTGACGTGGCGACGGTTTTAGTGTTGGAAAACCTTGATCACAAAATGAGAGATTTCATGATAGAATTCAAAAATAAAATTAGAATATCACAAATGAAAAATATGAAAAAAAGAAGAAGAGTTATTTGTAACACTAAAATCGTTGCCACGTCTACGCTACGTTAGCATCAAGTTTTATTGTTGGAGAATCGATCACAAAATGAGAAATTTCATAATAGAATTTAAAAATTATATTAGAATATCAAAAATGAGAATTTTGGATATATATATATATATATATATATATATATATATATATATATATATAACACTGATATCATCGTCACGTTAGTGCCACATCATCGTCATGTCATGGGTGATGGTATCACCCAAAAACTTGGGTGATGAGTAGCTTTTTTGTTTTTAACAGCCTGTCTCGAGGAGGCTTTTGAATCTTTACCGAAAATAAAACCGAACAATTTGGTCGGAGATAGTCCGAGCCTTACAAAGATAGACAGGTAGACCCAGCAGTACAAAAAAGAGAATTGGTCCATAACACTACAAGTTCATTTGGAGGGAATGGTCCTAACCCTAATGCAATGAAGGTTTGAGGGTTGTTAATCTCCGAATAATAGAGTTAGTCTGTTAGACACCGGCATTATATTCCGTGAGACATTTGAAACCACTTTGCGCTCGTGCGATGTTCATTTGTTCTTGTTCGATTTCGAGTAGTTGCATATTAATGCTTTGTGGATGGTGGTTTTGGTTGCTTCTTGAGCTTGGTTTGCAATGCGACACGCTCCTTCTTGAGCTCTTTGTCTAAAGAGGCAGTTCTTATAAGGTGTTTGTGGTTTTCCTGGTTTTTGTTGGCGATGCGCCATCTACAACCACAACCCCTCCTTGAAGTGAATTTCTCCCAGAGATCTCCTCAGTTAAAGGGGGTGGAAGAAGTAACTTATATATGTACTTTCCAAAATAATGATGAGAGAGGACATGGAAACATAAGGATATGTACGAAGGAAAAGAGATGAACTAGCTGCAGGTGGTTGAACCACAGTTGGCTGATTGTTTCCCGCTTCCACATTACAGGGATTTGTGGTTGGGAGGAGGTATAGATATGGAAGAGATGAAGTAAATCTTAAAAAAAATAATGTGGAAGTTATAATTTAGGGAAAACCAATATATCCCCTATTGCGACTAAATCTTTATTTATAATATATATATAAAGTTACAAAGAAAGACCAACATAACCTTAGAAACCCTAATAACTGACATAGCCCCTAAGTTTCTACAAAAACACATGAATCGTTAATCCTCATCACAAATCAAGATTTTCGATCCCAATCAGTTAACCGATTATATACAATTGGTTGACCGATTGGTCTCTATACTTCTAAACTCCCTCTCAAGTTAAACATGTTTATCGAAGGGAAACATGTACAACTTGCAAATTATTATTTTTTTAAAAAAAAATTACAAGTTCACTTAACTTGACCGACAAACTGACTCAAAACTACTTCTGATGACTAATGATCGTTGTTGCTCCTATTGATAAGATGACTATTGCTAACAATGGGATGACCAATGGCTAGGCTAGGTATGTCGATGACAACACCTAATGACTGCGGTGACTAATGACTCATTTGAGACGACTAATGGTTGATGATGCATGTGGTTGCTCCCTCGATATACGTCCCTCAAAAGTTGAGTATGATGTATCATCATGGCCAACGAACTAGAGCATGAGCCCTCAATCTGGAGCTTTGAAGATGAAGCCAGCGGTCTTATTTTGAATCCATCTCGGATCAACACACACTAAAGGACCATATGTCATTCCCTTCATCTGAATCCATATTTGATTCAATCTTGTTTGAATGCCCCAAACATGTCTTCAACTTGGATATTATGGAAATATATTTGCAACCGCAACTATGGGTTCTCCCCCTTACTATGATGGATGTGGATGGTCAGTGAGGATGGACAATAGTTGCTAACGCTGACGCGGCATGGTAGTGGCACGATAGTGAACCAAGATGAAGCGGTTCTAAAAAATAGCCCTCAACGAGTCTACCCAAGCCAATAATTGTTCGAATACTCGGATGATAGGTGATTTTCCTGTAATAATAGAATCGATGCTCCAACAGATTAATCTGGTTCGAATTTTTGGTCGGTTGTTCGACGGTTAACGCAGCAGGATGTGGCGTTGTTTTTAGTCACTAGTGATGTTTTTAGTCACTAGTGATCATAACTGATATAAATATGTAGCAGTATTTGAGCAGAGGTACGAGGCGAGACATGTCTTATCGATGGTTGACTGTGGTGATGATGTGATGCAGCTGTCACGATCGTTTTTCAAATACTTGGGTACGAGTACGTGGATTTGTCGAACATACGGCGCAGAGTCGACAGTAGTATGTTGTTTATAGCATCGTCAAAGTCACATTCACTACATAATATATTATATCCACAATATCTAAGACTACAAGATATAAAAAGAACATTAACCTAAAAGTCTCAAATGACATAAATAAAGATCTACCAAAATAGGTAAGGCATCTCCAAAAGTACCTCATGAACAGATCATAAAAAATGAAATAAAGCAACGAAACTACACTAAGATAAATAATGTCTGAGTGCATAAGGAAGGATAAAATGGTACTCCAGAGAACCATCAGAAGAATCAGGGATTGAACCAGTGATATTAGTGTCACCAACATACTCACCGTAGACCTCAGGACACAAGTCATCATATTATGTTACATGATATCATGTCACAGTGCAATACCAAAATACGTAGGACCGGCACATGACGTAGTCAACTAATACTGCTTACTAAGAGATCCAAACTTATTAGTCCACAAAAGCATACTCTGTTGTGTGAAAGTGAACCAATAATATTGTCTTTAGTCAGCGGGTTCTCTCTCTTGTCTTCCATGAGAGCAATAATATTATTTCAAGTCTTGGTACATTTTTGTACCTCTAGGTGAATAGAATATAACGAACTATGTTTCTCTAATTTCAGCTCTTCTTGAAGCTCACCATTCTGAACATAGAGACGATCTCCACACCTTAATATTATGTCCTCATGAATCCTCAATCTTGTTTGTACACTAGCTTTTGTCCTCTCTCCGAGTCTCTAAAATCTTGAATATATAAGCAAAGTTGTCTTGATCCTCTCAACTAGTTGTTTCGATACAAAAAGTGTAACGACCTTTGTATTAAAACTTTACAAAAAAAAGGGAGTACAAAAGAAACATTCTACAAGAATTCTAAGTACAAAAATGATTCTGGGGATTGGGACGATGGAAGTTAAGACTGCGGTCGACTTCTTTACTATGTTGACGATCCGAAGCGAATATTGTAAATGCTTGCTAACTTTGGCTCATGACTGGCAGAATTTTGGCAGCAAGTAGGTTCTGTATATGTCTGTTCGTCTGTGAGAAAGACATTGTCCCTCTATTTATAGCATTTCAATACTGGAAATGGCTATGCACGAATAGGCAGAAAATATGTTGTTTTCTGTCTCAGAGGCGCATGGGATGGAGTTGGCACGTAGGCTCTGGAAGTTAGTAGGAAATGAACGTGTACACAGATCACGCATGAACCGTCGCGTGGCTTCAGTTTTCTAGGACGTTCCGCACAAAACGCTGTCATGTAGCACACGATCTCTTAATGGAGAACGATACCTGAGTGGAGGATAGCAATGCGCATCATCATCATTGGTACATAGCGTTCTTGACTGCATACTGCAGTTTGGATGCTGCATTGTACGTCTGTCGCATATTGATGTTACTTTACAGTTGTAAAGTGTAATTAATGTATTGTCTTTCTCATAACCGTTGTTTGCATACTGCATAAGACGATTCAATCCACGAGGAAATGTCATAATAGTGTATCCACCTGTTGACGGTGTGCGCTTTGTTGATTCTGTTCCACTGTATCAGAATTCACTGTTTTGATCAAGAAGGTGACGCATAAGGTTCAGAAGGGAAGCCGCCACATGAAACGACCATGCGCCTGATGGTTATGCGCTATAATTTTTATGCTTCTACACTAGTGACGGCTGAACCTGAAGTTTTGCAAATTGTTCATCCATCCCAGGTATAATTATCTCTATCCCAAGCTTCTATAGATCCTCCAATATTTATCAATGAGTTGTCAAGAAATATTCTATCGATTTCCTGCTCAAAGCATCAATTACTACATTTGTTTTACCTAGATGATAATATAACTCGATCTCATCAACTCTAACCAATGTTTTTGCCGCAAATTCAACTTCTTCTGCATGAAGACATATTTTAAGCTTTTATGACATGTGCATGTATTTACTCTCTCTCTCTCTCTCTCTCTCTCTCTCTCTCTCTCGCCCTATGTGGATTATGTCTCAAAAGCTTCGAAGCAAAGATAGCTTTGCAAGCTCCAAGTCGTGTATTTGAGAGTTCTTTCCATGCACTCTCAATTGTCTAGATACATAAGCAACAACATTTCCATGATGCATGATCATAACACAACTCAATCCTTTTCCTGGAGCGTTGTTATGGATGACAAATCCTCCCAAACCTGAAGGAATGTTCATAACCGATTTCGTGGTTCAAATGCTTTTTCAATTCCTCAAAGCTGACTGATACTCTCATATGTCCTACAAATTCCTGATCCTTACATGTCAAACGTGTTATGGGCTCTGCTATCCTCATGAAGTTCTCCAGGAACCTTCGATAATATCCAACAAGTTCTAGGAAGCTTCTCACCTCTACTATTCAAGTCGGGGTGAGCCATGTCTCAACTGTTAAAATTTTCTCTGGATCCACTGAAATACCATCTCTAGTAATGACATGTCCAAGAAAGAAAACTATGGCCAAGGAGAACTCAACTTACTATTTTTTTTCCATGCAATTACTCATTCTTCAAGGTTTATAGTACAATCCTCAAATGCTCCTCGTTCTCTTTAATGGTAAATCAAGTATACCCCAATATCAATAATAAACCCAACCACGAAATGATTCAACTACTAGTGAAAATCATATTCATCAAGTTCATGAATATCACAGCCACATTTGACAAACCAAACGACATTACCAAGAACTCATATTGCCCATATCGAGTCTGAATGTTGTCTTCGAAATATCCTCATTTCGTACCTTCACTTGATGATAGCCTGACCCATATTCGAGAATACTTTTGCCCCATTCAACTAGTCAAATAAGTCGTCAATACATGATAGATGATACTTATTATTCACCGTCACTGTAATTTAATACCCTTTAGTCGATGCACATGCGTTCTGATCCATCTTTCTTCGGCATGAACAAAATTGGACCTCCCAAAGGTGATATGCTCAGTCGAATAAATCGTTTGATATCCAAGCCATCTAATTGTAATTTTAACTCGTCCATCTCCTTCTTTGTCGGTCTGTAGACATTGGAAGCTATATATATTGCTCCTGGAATCAACTTAATAGAAAATGCAACCTCTCAATCAGGCGGTAGTCCTAGCAACTCCTCTAAAAAGATATCATGGAACCTAGTCATGATCTGAGGATAAGTTACATCTTTAATTGATATCTATGTTCTATTAGTTGGCTGGATATACCTTTCTATGCGGATCCTCTGATGAACTCAAACTATGGTTGATCTGGTGGTCTGAATATAACACTCATCGTCAACGATCAAGTGTAGCATAGTACTGGCTTAACCAGTCTATCCTAAGAACGAAGCAAAATTCAACACTGGAAATATCAATAATCGAGTTCGCATCTCCCTACAATATATAACTACTGAACACTCTCTACATGTGTGATTAACATGTACTATACTTTATACCATCAGTAAGAATTCTTAAATTTTTAGTCAAAGGTGATGACACTACATTATGCATAGCTATATAACTAGTAGATATAAAAGAATTTATTGCACTAGAATCAAATAATGCCTCAAAAGGAAATGATGCGACAAGAATAGTACGTGCAATTACTTCTAATTTTTCCTTAACCTCCTCAAACGTCATAGAAAATGCATGTATATGCCTCCTCGCACTGATCTACTGCCTGGCCCTCTCGGATTACGTAGCTTGAGAAGCCAAGGGTGGACCACGTTAATATCCATCGAGTGATGGTGAATGTGGTTCTTTCGGTCCTGTACAACTAAATCCAATAGCTATTTTCCTAGTCTCAGTGCTGGTGGATCTGGCCTCTATATCGGCTGTTGTGATATAGTCTGCTACTCTAGATAGCCCTGAACCTTATGATGATTCGAGCCACAGATCTTACATTGACCCAATCTACAAAATCAATCTCTTAATAGGACCCTTCCTATTATAAGAATAGTAGGGAGGGACTATGTTGTTGCTTTGCAATGTGAGCTTACTGGTCCACTCTATATTACTCTAAATAGTATAGAAGATGGGTGGGAAGCCTCTACTTTGCTAGTCCCTTTCGACAAAGGGACTTTTGAATCTTTGCATCACTCAGAACTATTGCATTGTTATATGGGCTACTATACTAGTTAATTGTTGTAACTCGAAAATAAACAATTGTGGAATCTCCTTACTTCCTCATCTCCAGTCTGAACCAATGAAGGTGCAAATCTTCTTGAATAGATGGAGTCTCCATCATACTCATCCACATTCATAGTATCTTGTCTCAAATGGGTGAACTTATCTTGAAGCTCAAATCGAAAAACAACGGGGAAGAACCTATAATTGAATAGTCTGCTGAACTCCTCCCATGTTTGATCAATCTCTAAACTCGCTCATGAGACCCATCAATGATATGCAAGGTCTTCCAGTTGGAGTCAAAATGTAGTCACCCACTTGTCTCTCGGTAACTCAGAAGCCTTGAGCATGTTCTCAGTATTTCATAACCAAGGGGTGACTTCATTAGGGTTTTCTGTACCCTTGAAAAGTGGGGGATTCATCCTTCTATAGAACGCTACTGGGGATCTATCTAGAGTGGCCTCCATGCACTATTTTATAAGCTCATTCTATTGTTACTGAGCCTGTATCCTTTTTTGGAAGAACGAAAACATCTGTGATCCATTAGGCTGTGGGAATGATTGTTAGGGAGGTAAATAAGGAATCTGCTTTGCAAAATAAGGTGGCGCTATGTATCCTCCCTGAGGTGCTGGTGTATGCTGACCAGGTTGACCAATTTGTGGTCAAGGAGCCTGGTGATAAGGATTAGTCTGTGGTGCCTTTTCTAGCTGGAATGTTTGTCCCTATTGAAGCGGAATGGTTGGGGAGAACATTGGAGTTTGTCGGATACGCTCCAATGTCACTCGATGTGATGTCAAAGTGGGTGATATGTGTACTACGAAGATTCATCTCTTTTGACAACGAACAATAAGAATTTATTAACAAATAATTTAATCAAACAAGATGCAGTTCAAGCTGCAATTTAAGATATGAAAACATATTCAAGAACAGTGATCACGCAAGTAGATGAGATCCTATTATCAATCCTATTTGTAGACTCCCTCAATATAATAACGAATCGATATGATATCGACCTGCATGGACAACTACAGGCCCTAATACCTATTCATCAATGACTCCACAAATCCACAAGTAATCTCAAAAGTAAGAATTATCCTTAGCAAGCCTAGAACTTGGACAAGTTTTAATCGTCCCAATGACGTGTCAGACAAAGGAAAGTCGGCCAACCATGAATACAAGGTGATCATGTGCTATAGGGCTCTGATCATATCTATAATATACAACAATGTCTTGGTATTGAATTAAGAGATCTACAAGTACAAGTACTAACAACGCATGGATTGACATGCGTTGATCATGATCGACACCGACAGTCGATTACACCCGAGTTTGACTTGGACATTCGTTATCGATCAACATGATAATATAACAGAAATATAGTGCTTAGAAGCAAAAAATACAAATTGAAGTACTATTGGCAAGGTATACTTGCCTAGTCCACGGTTGAGTAGAGTCGATGTATCGCACACGATCGTATCGAACATGGAGGGATACATATAGATGAATAAGATAATAAATTTACCAATAAATCTAGAATCCCTCACTAAACTCATGAGTAGTATCCAATCATCCAGAAACATTCAGTGGTAAAAAAAGTCAAATAAAGTTAAATCGGACCGACATACGGGCCCCACATGACACGAAAACGAGATAAGGTAGAACATGTTCAAATTAGAAAATTGCATACAAAACCTATGTTACCTGGACTCGGGTACGATTATATATCCAAGAGTTGGGTCCTTCAAACCCATAATTGAAGGACACACAGACAGGCTAAAAATGATCCAAAAGTTGGGTACGGGAATATGACTATTAAAGTAAATATATTTGAACATGGTTTCATAAAAAGACAAGTAATAAAATTTGCATGTTTTCATGCAAAGGCAGATAATTAAATTTGCATGATTTCATAAAAAGACACAACATGTAATTAAATTTGTATTGCTTCATAAAAATATGTAACTAAATTTGTACAGTTTCATAAAAAGACGGCCTCTAATTAAATTTGCATGATTTCATAAAAAGTCAGTTTTAATTAAGTTTGCATGGTTTCATATATTAAGTTTATAATTAAATTTGCATGATTTCATAAAAACACACGTCATGTAATTAAATTTGCAAGGTTTCATAAAAAGACATGTAATTATAAACTACTAGTAAACTTTACTGAACTAGTTGAATAAGTCCCTAAGAGACCGTCCCTTCATCTCACATACTACTTTACTACCAGTCTATCATATTAAAATAAAATATCTACTTCACCACTTTAAAATAAACTATCTACTTCACTATCAGTCTCCTGATTGTCAACATGAAGGACCCGATTGTCACCATGGAGGATCGGATGCGGATCCCATACCCATACCCATGTCCTATCGATCGACACAGGCACTTCTCCTTAAAGTGGAGAGTCCGGGTAACAGAGTACAAAACAATAATTATGACGTGAACTCACTAATACTCTCAAATTTGCAATCCCAATTGCGGATCACTGAAACAATGATACTCGTTGGAATATGGGTCCGAAATATGTCATTACAGAAAAGTGACATATGTCAGAGCTAAAGAACCTCTTTTTTCTTGGAGCATTGGACATGGCAGAATGTAAGTTTGTTGGCCAAAGCGATTTGTTAAAGATAGTGAAGGACAAGATTGTGGTTTTGAAGGGACGTAGATTGTCGTCAAACTTGTTGGATACAAGCACAATTAATGGTGGTGCATCCATTGTTACAAAGAAAAGATGGAGGATACCGCAAGGCTATGACATGCCATATAAGTGAGAGTTATCTTCGTGAGTTGCACAAAAGGGAGTTTCTAAAGAGTCTTAAGGAGTGCAATCTAGATTTATAAGTATGGCACAATGGACAAACAACACAAAGTTGGCTTCAAGTAGGCAGTGCACAAAATGAAAGGATTTCTTGATTACTTCAGTCGAAACTATAGGGGCCATCATTAGTTCGACCAAAGGGAGGTGTTGAGTACTACATTACTTTCGTAGGTAACTTCTCATAGAAGGTATGGGTTTATTTTATCAAACACAAGTCAGAGATGTTTGCTAGATTTCCAAAAATAGAAGACAGTTGTCGAGAAGTAAAATGGACAAATAGTAAAGTATTTGTGGATATATCATAGAGATGAGTACGTGATCGATAGAGTTTTAAGACTACTACAAAGAGAAGGATATTCAGAGGCAATGGAAAGTTTAGAATATCTAGAGCAAAATAGAGTAGCAAACGCATGAATATGACCTTACTAGAGAGAGAGCCAGGAGTATACTATTGTAGGCCGGTATTATAGAGGACTTATGGGGTGTGACAGTAAGTCAAGCGTGCTAATTGATCAACATATCACCTAAATTTATCGATCTTCAAATTTTTTAGGAGGTATGAAGAGGAGAGCCAGTCAATTATTATTCCTTGTGTGTTTCGATGTCCTGCTTTTTCACTCGTTGAATCAGAAGGATAGAACCAAACTAGAGTCAAAATCAAACTGATGAGTTTTCTTGGGATTGAACTAGTCGAAGTCTGTAAGTTGTGGGAAATGGTCTTCAATAAGGATTATATGTTAAAAATTTTGAGGCGAGTGACACATAAGGTGACGACTCAGTGGAGGTAGAGGTTCATAGGACACTTGTGGATTCTGAAGCACCATAACAGCTTAATGATGTGGAGGAGGAAGAACAATTTACAATTATGGATGATGAGGACCAACCCCAGTCGGAACCCAAGGAAATAACATTAAGGAGATCATAACGTACACAGAAGGCACTGATACGATATAGTTTCAAAGTCATGGTTGTATTTACTTAGTCATGGAAACGAGAAATCCAAGAAATTATAAGGAGGCCATTAGGCAAGAGAACATAAATGTTATATAGTTGACATAACAAAGATGGAGTTACTTCGGAAAAATGATATGTAGAACTTGGTCGAGCTACCGAAGGGCAAAATACTATTGGCAACAAATGGATGTTTAAGAAGAAGGACAATAATCAATGCAAGGCACGGTTATTCGCAAAAGGGTATGCTCAGAAGAAGGGGGTGACTACAACAAGGTATTTTGATAAGTGGTCAAACATACGTCTACTTGGATGTTATTGGCATTGGTAGAGACTCAAGACATGGAGTTGGAGAAAATAGATGTCAAAATAATATTTTTGCATGATGAGTTGGAAGAGAAGATCTTCATGAGGCAACCTGAAGAGTTTATGGAGCCTGGCAAGGAGTCACATATGTAAGATCAAGTGGTCTTTATATGGGTTGAAGCAATCTCCCTGAGGAAGTGCTTCATCTTGTTCTAGTTGAAGACCATTTTTTGATGTGAGTATGATAGCGGCATGTACTTAAGGAGGCTCAAGGTTGAGTCATCGATATAGCTATCCTTATATATTGGTGACATGTTGATTGCTTCCAAGGGTATGAAAGAAATCAAAACACTCAAAGCTCCATTGAGTGTGAAATTTGACATGAAAGATCTAGGTAGAGTAAGAAAATCTATGGCATAGAAATTCATTGAGAAAATAAGGATGAAAAGTTGTGTCTATCTCAAAGAAAATATATTGACAAGGTGTAGGGTAGATTCGACATTTAGGAGTTGAGACAAATGAGCACCGCTTTCGTTGGTTATTTCAAGTTTTCCTCCAGTTGGGAGTGTCCAAAATCAGAAGATGATAAGGTAAAGATGTCCCGAATTTTGAATACAAGTGCAGTAGGTTCGTTGATATATGCTATAGTATACACTCATCCAGATTTATCGTAGGTGGTTAATCTAGTACAATTACATATCAAATCCATGGAGGCTTCATTAGAAAGTCGTAAAGTAGATACCTCAGTATCCTAAGGGATCTAAAGATATTGGTTTGTTTTTTTACAAGTTAAGGTACTGATCTAGCCAACTACAAGGATATATTTATGATGATTATGGTAATGACGGACAAGAGAAGATCCTCTGCGGAATATGTATATACACTTGCAAGTTCTCTACTAAATAAAAGCCAACACTTCAGGTTATCTTGGCGTTTTCCACCATAGTGTCCGAATACATGACAGCAGTAAAGGCATCGAAGGCGGCCCAGTGATTAAAAGGCCAAAATGGCGATTTTGTGTTCAATAAGGTGCACCTTCCCTTTTTCCAACAGCCAAAGCTCAATTTATCTTGCAACAAAAATTATTATATAATAATCGGATGAAATACATCGATATACAATCACAAGATACAAGAGTGGTGCAATAAGGATATGGTATCACAAGATATGTAAGTGTTACAATAAGATTTATCTTTTGAAGATTGATAGGAAGGTGCATCTGGGGGACATGATGACGAAGGTGATTCAAATGGAGAAGTTCAAGTCTTCCTTAACTTCTATTCAAATACCCAAGATAGAGAAAGTTCCTCGATCTTTGTTGGAGGGTCGTGGCAGTTTCACGATTTTGGGCAAAGACTATGTTAGTTAGAAGCAATTTTACGGTTGGCAAGAGTGTGGAGATGATCGGCTATGCAGTTCTGGATAAAGACAATGTCGGTGGAGAGAAACCAAAGGGAGCTAAAATTAAAGGAGTACAGAGTATCCACAACATTTTCATGAGATGGCTGGTTGAACGACAAGGTGGAGATTGTTGTATATGGCTCATATTCAAGTACGGAATGCGAAAGGTGTCATCCGAAGTTCGGAGAAGCCGACGAGGAGTCGAAACAACGATATAGGGCCAAAAGGAGCCAAGTGTATTACACTAGCACACATTTGTGCTGCCATTATCCTGTCGATCTATCACTGAAGTGAGATTTCATTTCAGCATGTTTGGGAGTCCAAAAATCCACTCACACTATCTTCTGGTGGTTTAGTGACGGTACACCAATGGGTTGGGAACTAGTGAGAACCATGAACAATTAAAATCTAAGTTGGTTGCTATCGATGGTTCATATATGCTCCTCGCGTAGGACTGTTTGGAGAGCGATAAATAAGGCTCTTCGTGTCCTAGATTTGGGGTGGCTTGAAGTTTTATGAGGCTTTGCTAAGAGAAAGTTCTTGTAAGTCATTAAGGGAATCTAGAGACGAGAAAAAAGATATTACGTTGGAGATATCGTAAGTTAGTGTTTCAAATTAAGGTATTATGTGTGTAATTGTTGTAAGGTTTTCTCTTATTGATTCAATAAAATTTATTTCTCCCTTGCCCCGTGGAGTAGATCAAATTTGACCGAACTACGTTAATATCGCGTGTTTGCATGTTTGTTCTTGGTTGATATTGTTCGGTTAATTTATGCCTTTTAAATCTCGTCATCTAAAGATTATTTGTATATGAGCTTCCGCGTGTCATACAACATATTGTAATCTTAGAAAGCTAAATGCCTATAATCCAGTGATATAGTTTGTGAGCTTTAGGCTGTCATAAAAATATGATCTTAATCATTGATTACTTCGTAAATCCCTAAAAAAATTAAGCTCATAAGATATATGTCTATTATTCAACGACTACATGCATAAGCGAAGATTTTAAGAATCCTTTATTCTTCAGTTTGCAGGAACTAACATATTTCTCATGACATTATTGTGGATTTTGTATATAGTGAACACTAGCTAATAAACATTAAGAAGTCTGACCCTGACGCACACATACTTGTCAGGCAAAAGTTGGACGGCGAAAAGAGTTTAAAGTTGCATTACAGAGACTGAGAGGAAAGGATGCTGACACCTCCGACGAAGCAGCAGAAATCGAGGTACTTACTCTATGTTTGGTTTGCGGAATTGGAGCCTTGGGAAAGGAAAGTGATTCCTTTCCTTTGTTTGGATGCCAAAGGAAATGAGGAGGAAAGGAATTTGGTTCCCAAGAGGAAGGAAAATAGGGGGGAAAGTGGTTCATCCCACCAACCCAAAGATTCATTTTTCCCCTCTGAGGATTCACTTTCCTTCCCAATTTCCTTTTTTTTCAAACACCGGAAAGGAAATTGATTGGAATTGTAATTTCCCAAAGGAAAGGAAATATCAAAGAATCAATTTCCTTTCCTTTCCTTTCCTTTCCGCGAACCAAACGAGGCCTAAGCTCAAGCCCATTCAAATTCTATTATCAAAAGCCTTGGACAAAGTTGTCTCAGAAACTTTGGAAAGAGAACAGCACGAAAGAGTGATGAGACTATTTTTCTACTCAGGAATTCATAGAAGCCCTTGAAAACCTTCCCAAGGCTAAACTATTAGATATCCTTCAAAGAAGATATATCCATGCGGTTACTGTAAGCACGCATTCTATTATCTACTAATCAATCAGGGTTCTTTATTAATATTTATGTTAGGAGTATCTTTAGTTTATAATGCTCAGGTGGGAGTTGGTTTAATGGTCTTCCAACAATTTGGAGGGGCCAATGCGATTGGATTCTATGCAAGCAAAACCTTTGTCTCCGCAGGATTTTCCTCAGCCTACCTCGGAAACATTTTGATGGGCTCTGTTCAGGTTATCTGCCAATATCACCGACTTGTATACATCCATGTTCTAGAAACATAGTAAATATCTGGTAATACTTTTACAGGTACCAATTACAGCATTGGGTGCAATTCTGATGGATAAGAGCGGAAGAAGGCCTCTTCTCATGGTAAGGAAGATCAGTGGTCAACATTTACTTCTAAAATGTCGCATGACACAAACAAGTATACTTCCCTTAAATTTCAGGTATCGGCATCAGGGACTTTCATTGGATGCTTCCTAACAGGAATATCATTCTACTTGAAGGTAACAGTCTTATGTGGTTACGGCAAACTTACCTAGCCAATAATTGTTCACAGCTTGGCACTAAGACTATTCTGAACCAGGGCCGAGAAATTTATATGCAGTGGGTTCCAGCCCTAGCTCTTACTGGCATCTTGGTAAGCATAATAAACATTTTGAGGAAGTCTTCTCTACTTGTTAATAATATCTTCCTGATGAAAATTCTCATTGAAAGAAGCCTTAATTTTTCCCGTCATTTATGCATTGGCACTATCAAAACTTCCAAATCTTTTTGTTTTTCATGTTACTCAATGCAACAGGTGTTTTCTGGATCATTCTCAATTGGAATGGGAGGTGTTCCATGGGTGATGATGTCTGAGGTAGGTTTGTTTTCAGGGTACCTTTTCATACTCATCAAGATTTCAGTTGATTTTTTTAGAGAAAACAAAAACTAAATTGTGTCGGTTGTAGATATTTCCGATCAATATCAAAGGAACTGCTGGAAGCTTAGTTACCCTTGTGAGCTGGTCAGGTTCCTGGCTGATGACCTACGCTTTCAACTTCCTCATGAGCTGGAGTCCTGCAGGTAACCAAAAATCTATCAAACCAGCCATCGTAGTCAAGCTTGCATATGCACGAAGTAGTTGTATCGATACTCATGATGGAAAAAATGGTAAGACTTTACAAAACAAAATTCATCATCGACTACTAAAGGATAGAGAAGATATTTATGACTGGTCACAGACTCACAGCTATTCCATTCCTGCCCGAGTCAATACTTGATTTTTGGTGAGGACGACACAAGCAAGTGAATGACTCAATTAAAAGACCAAATGGCAAGAGGGAGTTGTAACAACTTTCTGCGCTCGTGCACACAGCTACAATCATCTAAGATCTTCCTAAACTACAAAGTATAGTTTACCTTGTGCAAGTAGTTTACATGTTTGTTATGGTTCCAGGTACATTTTTTCTCTACTCTGCAGCCTGTGCATCGACAGTTGTGTTCGTCGCAAGGGTAGTACCTGAAACTAAAGGCCGAACGCTGGAAGAGATACAAGCATCAATGAATTCCTGATATATCAGAAATGAAATGTTCGGAGGAACTCAGGTTCCCTTTGCCTTATTCCTCCAGAAGAAAACTAACTGAAATCTGAATAGCTCTTAGTTGGCTGGAGTGTTCTTCGAATTTTCATGTACATGTTAAGATGCTACAATGATAATGTATACTTGGATTTTGTGCTGCAAGACTGACAAAGGAATATATTATGCATAATCATCCCTAACAGATAAATTTTGCATCCTCTGTGTAGAGAAAGCCAAACTGCAATTGGCCAGGACATAATGTAAATTTTGCTCTATGTATTTTTTTTTTTTGGCCAATATTATGTTTCTCTTGCTAGTTCGGAACTTCCCAAAAGGGTAACACTTGATCATCGCTTGCTAATTTTATCCTTATTTCTACTACTACTGTAAAGAGAAATAACGAAACGATGATGGGTGCAACTTTATTGCACTAAACATAAAGAGCTTTGTAATATATGATGCAAGTAAAATTGAAACCAAAATACTAGTAAAGCAAGAATCAGACACTTCTGATTTTGTTATAAGAAGAGCTAGAAGGGACAACAATAGTCTATTGAGATATGCTTTGTTGCATAGCAATTAAATCCTATGTACAGAAAAGGATTAAGATCGTAGTAGAATAGCATTGTAGTAGGCATCACGAAGTTCTAATATCAAATTTGACCGAGTTATTGCTTAAGCTCCTTTCTTCCCACAAAACAAAGCTATTGTTGTCGAAGGTAAATTTCCCAAAACTCTCCTAGAGTTCAGGGGGGGGGGAGGGGTGACCTTTATCCTCCACAACAACAATAACAACAGTCTTTATCTCAAATTCTTGGGATTGGTTGTTGAATCCTCTGTTAAGAGCCATGTCCACTGTGTAGCTAACAAAATCCATATCCTTATTTCACAATTCAAACTATAGTTGTCTAGGCTTACCACTAGTCCTAGGGGCTCTATTAACTATTATATTTTCGCTCCTCCTTACGGAAGTATTGACTGGTCTTCATTGCACATGCGCAAACCCTATAAGTCGATTGTTTTCTCATCTTGTCTTCAATTTGCATCACCTCTAATTTTCATAGACACACTCATTTCTTATCGTATCCTTTAATGTATTGTCCCTCATCCATCTTAGCTCATTTCAGCTACACTAACTTTCTAGACATCATGTTTCTTAATTGCTCATTTCTTATTGTATCCTTTAACGTATTGTCCCTGATCCATTTTCGAGTGCAGAATTGATCACCCATTTTGTTCACCACTTCCACTGAAAATTGACAGAAAGAAAGTAAATTATACCTAGCTAGTTTACGCTGAATCAAGTGGTTCCTGGATCGGTTCAATGTAGATTGAGAAATTCTCCCGTCAAAATGGCTCTTCCCTGCACAGATTTGACACAGTAATTTACACGATGATGAACGAACGAACTTTGAGTGAGAGTGAGATTGATCTCTCAAACTTTAGAATCAAGAAATAAAAATGGCAAGATGAGAGTTGAACATACCAGCTCTAGAATCGAAGTGATGGATTAGAAATTGATGACCGGAGGAGGGGGAAATCGTCTTCCGAAATTAGTCTGGAAACTGATCCAGACAACGATCGAACACATGCTTCGACAAAATTTGATCGGGAGATGTGATCGGAAAGACTGCCAGCGACGTCGGGGACGATCGTCGTCGATGAGTCGAGGTGACTCAGTTTAGCGGTTTTGGCAGCGGAGCTCTCCGACGAGACCACGCACAGCGAACAAACTGTTGTTTCTGCTACTATTCACTTTCAAAAACCAACTCCAATATCAGTGGATGGAGCCACCGGACGCATTTGGTGAGAGTTGGAAGACAAATGACCCAACAAGCATGCAATACAGCATGCACAAAATTCAATGCATATAGTCGGACATCTCATAGAAAAAACACTAAAAATTGCTGAAATACCTACTTTCGGGGTGGTTGTTTATGAAAAATTCACCCGCATGATGAGTTTTATGAAATACCCAAAATTATGTATTTTTACGTTAAATATTTCAAGATTCCTTTTAGATGCTCCGTATTTACAAAATTACCATTTTTGATAATACCATAACTATCCCTTCGCACAAATTTGGTCATATATATGTATTTGAATTCACAAAGTCATATTTGGATTGCGATTTTCGTCTTCTTCTTCACGAGAGATCTGAATTCCATTGCTCTCATCTTCAGCAGAGATCGCAAAGAGCGTTCGTAGTTCACTGTGCTTCTATTCAGTCAAACTCCGATCATTGCTTATCATCATCATCTTCGTGGAAAGATTTGAAGTTTTCCGACGAGAAATGGTCATCCTCCGTTCACTTGTCACAGAGAAAGATCATTCTCCGTTCAACTCTCACGGAGAACAACCGTTCTCCGTTTTACCCATGACAGGGAATAGTCATTCTCCGTTATAGTAGGACGGAGAACGATCAACTGTTCTCCGTCATTTTAACACGGAGAATGGTCATTCTCCATGATTTTAACACAGAGAATGACCGTTCTCCTGCATTTTAACATGGTGAATGGTCATTATCCGTGATTTTAACAACTTTTAACGTCAATTTAACAAGGATAATGACAATTCTCCGTGATTTTAACACGGAGAATGACTATTCTCCTACATTTTAACACGGGAAATTGACATTCTCCGTCATTTAACACGGAGAATGACTATTCTCCTGCATTTTAACACGGGGAATGGCCATTCTCCGTGATTTTACCATGAAGAATGGACATTCTCCTACATTTTAACACAGAGAATGACTATTCTTCTGCATTTTAACACGGAGAAAGGCCATTCTCCGTCATTTTAACACGGAGAATGGCAATTCTCCATAATTTTAACACGGAGAATGACCATTCTCCTGCATTTCATGAACATAACTTAAAGTTATACCTTCTTTTTGCCCTTCTTTTTTGGTTACCAGCCTTTGGCTTATGTGCAACTCTCTTAATTTTTTTCACATCAGCTCTCTTCTCTAACTGGGGTTCCAGTTGATGATGATGATGATGATGAAGTGGGAACTGATGATGACGACATGGTGTGAAGATTGCGAATGGAGAGTCACTAAAGAGTTTTTGAAGTAAGGTTTGAAGATTTTGGAGGAGAAAACCTAGATTCGAAAATAAGCAGCGTATGGAAGAAGAGGAAGAATCGAAACGTTTTTTTAAGAGTAGATTTCGTGGGTGTTTTCAATAAATTAAAATGACAAAAAGGTCATTCCGCACCCTTTTACATATTTTTTTGCTAATTCTGGGCACGTGTCACGACCCGCACCCGCTTTTCGGACGCGAGCTCGTGAGCAAGCCAGCTACGTATCACGCAGACTCCAGCCCGACTCGAGTACGTATAAGCTGTCAAGGTCATGGTATCATCAACTCTAAACTATATCTCAATCCACATGAATCATATAAACAAGAATGAACAAGTATGGGTCATGGTCTGCAGCCCATTAGCATATTGTTCGATTAGACTCTAAAAATGATATGAGTCTATAAACAAGCAAAGTATATCACGGTACTGAATATAAAGCACGAGAGGATAATAAAGAAATATCACAAGCAAATACCTGTATCATGCATCGCAATCCTCTACCATCTCGCTCTGCTAACTAACTCCATACAATCGCTAAACCTGAAGAGATCATCAGGTCCTCAGAGGACTAGCAAGATACATAAAACATGCCTATCTAACAGTTTAATCATACAATAATATATACAGGGTATAAACAGGAACTAGACATGAGACTGATGTGTGGTCACAAACAGGTAACTATGAACACGGATACGGGATCAAGTATGCATAAATGAACTGTTGGTAGATCAATGGATACCAACCCTCGCCCCGAATGTGGACTCGCAGGTCATTTTCAAGACAAGTCACCCTCGCCCTGTATGTAGACTCGCAGGTGCAAAGGACAACCCTCGCCCCGTGTGTGGACTCGCAGGTTGTGGGAAAGACAAAGGAATAGCAGTTCACTCACTCATACTTGCAGACACGACTCGGTCAAGACACAGGTGAAGACACGACACGACCCAATCACGATACACGAGAGAACCAATCCAATATGAACTACAAGGCTAACCATGTACAAGGACTATATCTATACTAGCATGTACGATGTACAAATCACAAGTAATAACCAACTAGTAAAACTATATAATAATAGAAATATGCATATAAATAAACTGTAGAGGGAGGCAAGGTATACTTGCCTGGTGGTAGCACGAAGAATCAATAAGATACCGTCAACTGGTGAATCGTAAAGTCCAAATCAATATAACTGTCTCCGAAAGCTGAAACAGACAATGCCAACAGTCTCAGAATAGTCAAATTAGCTAGGATTGCCTGTCCTTAAGTCCAATTCTGGACACAGGGGCAAAACGGTAATTTTAGGTAAAAACGATGTCCGCCGTTGGACCCGCTTTGCACCGAAAAGCGTGTCAAAGTCTACGGTCTCTAAAGACGTCAAACTACATGTCTACGAATTTGTTTTGATGATACAAACCCAACGGTATGTCCAATTTTGGATTCCGGTGGGCCGTGCACAAAACCGCCCGTTGAGCCGGACCGTGGGGCCCACAAAACGGTAATTTTATCAACTGTCTCAGAATCGGACCAAACTTGGCATACAGGACCAGAAAAACGATACGGACCTGTTGGCGCAAGTTTCGTCTCGATCTGACGAGCGTGCACAAAGTAATTGAGAAGTTTGCACAGAGGTCGATACGGTGAATTTTGACGGATACGCATCAAATTTGTCGCGCACACACGACCAATTTGAATTCTGTCAAAGCCCATACGACCACGAAGTCGTTACGCACCTTTTGATGCTTACGGTGCGCGACCACGTCGCCCGGATTGGCGGAACGCACGTCGTATCGAATGGTTTTTCAAGTTTTCTACTGTTTTTGAAGATGGTTTTTCCTGATATTTAAACTGATTTATCTTTCTATTTAATCAACTAGAAATAAAACTAAAAATTTGGTTTCCATCTCGGTTAGTTTGTCTAAAAACCTGTTCAAGTAGATTCCTAGATTTCTCACTGGATTGACCGAGAACAGCCTTCTAACTTGGGTCCCTGGATTAAGAATTCTGTTCTGTTCGAGATTGTTTTCTCGTCCACTTTGCCTCAAATTTTCGAGCGATTAGCAGCTTCTAAATTTAAACTAAATGAAGGGATTTATAGCCCTAAGGGTTGCGAACATACCTGAAAAGATGGATCGATAAATGATCCCCTGTGCGATGAGAAAACGTGTCCTGAACTCGGACCGGCACTGTGTTACTGCTGTCGTTCACTACGTCTTGTCGTGCGCGTGCTGCCTTCCTGGCCGGCCGGCGACGCTCGCGGTGGCGCATGGCGGTGGCACGCGTGGGGAGAGATCGCCCGGGGTCGGCGCCGTGGGTTGGATTAGGGTTTCGAGAAATTTTTTCTTTATTCTCCTCGTTCTGTACATATCTATAAATACGCTGTAGTATAAGGGGAGGGTCGGGTTAGCTGAGCTCTGCTTGGGGAAGCAGCTTGGTTGGCTGGGCCGTGGGCTTGGTTTGCTCGGGCCCAACTGGGCTGGGCTGTTTATGTGGTTTTATTTGTTTTCTATTTCTTATTTATTAACCATTGTATATATATATATATATTTTTTATTAACTATATATATATATATATATATATATATATATATATATATATATATATATATATATATATAAATATAAATATATATATATATATATATATATATATATATATATATATATATATATATATATATATATATATATATTTATATATTTATATATTTATATATATACACCGACCACATATATTCATATACATGTATACATACACACATATTATATATATATATATATATATATATATATATATATATATATATATATATATATATATATATTATATATATATATATATATATATATATATATATATATATATATATATATATATATATATATATATACACGTATACATATATATTTATATATATACACACACATATGACCAATAATAATAAAATAGTATTGTTTAATAATAACATCAACATTATTAATAATAATAATCCTAATAACACTGTAATTAAACCAATAATATATTTCGGTGAACTCATTAACCACACCATTTATTTGGCCCAGAAATTCGTACAATATTCTAAACACTATTTAATATTAAAAATACCTAAAATCTTCCATATAATAAATATTTATAAAATAATTGTCAATTCCTAAAAATATATACAAAATATTTGCATTTATCAAACATGTCTATAAGGCCGTATTTGGTCCCACTACATGCCTACATGAGCTTGGATTTGGTTCGGTCCAGTTCGGACTAACTTAGTTCAACCAGGTTCCTGCAAAGTCAATAAATATAATAATAAATAATTAAACTATTTATAATGGTCATGCCATAACTTGGCCTGGTTTTTCTAGTTAGGACACACTTATGGCTGGGTCTTCCTTGGCATGGCTAATACACTAGTCAAGGCACGCCACTACACTTTCCGTGCCATGATTCCTAGTCACCTTGTACTTTAATTCCTAACCATGACTAAAATCATCTACCGTAATAATTAACTAAATAATTATTTATAAAAATCTACACGTCACCATTTAAATCAAATAAATAAAAAAATAAAAAATATTTCAAAATTCCGGGAAGGGGAGCTACAGCACGCGATAAAATATTATTTTGCAGTGGATTTTTTATTTTGTAGTCGATCATTTGATAAATTTTCTCAACAAAAAAAACCAAATCCTCCAATATATAGTTCCACATCGCCAGTAGCATTAATTTGAATAGTGCTTTTAATCCTTTACTTCTTTTTGCTTCATTGAAGTCTTGTGTGGGCACCCTATGGGCCAAATGCTTGAGCCGCTACTGATGCCCGGTCTGGCCCGCGTTGTGTACATGCTCATATCTGCGGGCACGGAATCTGGGTTGAGACCCTAAAAATCTTTATGACTCATAAAATATTTGAACATTGGACATTTAGTATCTATTAATTTCCCATGAGCCGTTACAACACATTTTTTTATGTATCATCAGTTACGATTTTGAAAGCCTATAAATCAAGGTCCTCTCATCCTTTCTTCTACAAAGAAAATATATTTTTTATGTGCCATCTATCATGCCCCAGAACCAGAATACTGGAGAGCGGGGGCAGACACAGCCAGCTACGTATATTAAAGTGCAACCCACCTTGCTATACGGTCACGGCTGTCTAGATATATGAGGGTTTAACTACAAGCCATCAGTCTCTTATGGTCATGAACAAGCCTATTGTCTCAATCTCAAACAAATAATAGCAGTTACAAGATGTCAGAGCACCAAATATACAATGGTAAGGCGTCCTATACATTACATATTTGGATGATCATGAAGCTAGTCATACAAAATGTGAAGACTAGCAAGAGTTTCAGTCATACATGATCAATCCTAGGATTTGTTAATCATGCTACAGCCCGTAGGCAGACAGTAAGTAAGTGCAATCGAGCTAACACGTGCTCGTCGGCTAAACGCCTCAAAAGAATACTTTTACAATAGAGTGGGAGCCAAAAATATAACCCATTCGTTGTCAGGGTTACGTCTGGTGGTCACCATCTGGCTGGAAGGTAGGGAGATCCTCTAGAGCTGCTCTGGTATCTGGCCACGCAAAACCAGCTGGGTCAGATCCCAGAAAGAGCAAGTGCCACAATGGAGACTTCACTTAAGAACTAAAACCAGCAATTAGCACAAGAACATAATTATATAATAAAAGACTGGAAATATGGAAAATCATGATGATATACGATAGGATAACCATGGGACTATTCAGATAACCAAGTTACAACCCGTAAACCAAACAAAGACCGGGGTTGTAATCCTTCATATGAACAGAACTTGGTTTCCCACCATTTATCGATAAGGTAAACACAAGCAATCAGGTCATGTAACAATCTTGTACAGGATCAGGACAAGACTAGACTGGTTAGACTCCATCCAACATTCACGACCAAGCAATAAGTACGGCTTGATACTTTAACTAACTAGGGTTATCACAGGCCTAGTTACTAACAAGATGCAATGAGATTGTTCCAACAACCACAAGCCCTGCAGACCATCCAGGTTATTCGGACGCAATTAGGGGTTGACTTCATGTGGGCACATCGTCCAAGAAATGCATATACCCTTAAGTAGCTTGAAGGGTGCAACACATGACAGTATGCTAGAAATGTGCCCTACTCGACGGCAGGCTACAGATCCCAGGATGGGATGTCCAGATAACGGGATTGCCTGTAGCTGGAAAATCTTTTCATGACTACTGGATTATTCTAGTTATTAGCCTTAGTCAGTTTAAGTAGGTACCCCCGACCGTGGTACTCAGGGATCCTTGCCCTAGACATGATGCAAGACAGTACTGGTTCATTTGTACAAACACAATCATTCACGGTGTCCAGGTCATTCATTCTTGTCATGTCATGCTAGCCGTCGTAACAGCATTCAATAGTTCCCATCATGCTTACTAGTCATATCTTGTCACGTCATATCATGTCAGAACTCGTCATGCCATGCCATGTTCAATTATTGGTCCAGTCACATTAATAAATTCATAGTTATCGAGCTCATGACAAGAGGTGCAAGAACAATAAAGCAAACGAGTGCGCATAGGGGCTCAAAGCCTCTACGCGAGAGAAACTACGCTAGGCTAGGGGCCCTGAGCATAGAAATGGCTTTATGCGAGCAAGACCGAGGAAGGACCCCTCTACGCGAGCAATCACCCTGCGCGAGCAGCCCTCTACGCGAGCAAGCACTCGAGCGGGACTCTACGCACGTGAGCGTCTAAGCGAGACTCTACGCACGCGAGACTCTACGCGAGCGGGGGTAGCCCCTGCGTAGAGCTCGAATGAGCTCGGCGTAGAACGGGTTACGCTGGCACGCAATACGTGTGCGTAAAAAGGAAAACACTACGCAGGCACGTGAAAATGTGTGCGTAAAAGGAGGAAAATGCTACGCTGGCACGTAAAATGTAGGCGTAAAGGAAAGTCACTACGCGAGCACGTATGAACGTGTGCGTAAAAGGCTCATTTTCTCTCCCAAGGCCGAGACAAGCAGTCATGGGACTCAAAACTCAAGAAACCCCATCACAGCCCAGACTTGATGAAGTCCAGCCATTCAAAAGCCAAACTTGCGTAAAATCGAAACTCCTACCACATGGAACTCTCCATTTCGAAAACAGCCAAGTTTAGAAGATCAAAACCATGAGGATCAAAAATACTAAAAATCTAGATCTACAAAAATCCATACACCAAAATGGAAATCTTCAAGTTCTAAAGTTGTTTAAGAATCATGCTAAGAAGCCATTGGAACCACCAAAATGGATTCTCAAGTGAAAGCAAGTTGCACTTGCCTACTGGGGTGGTCGGTAGAGAAATAAAGAAGAAGAAGAAGAGTAGTAATGAGAAATGAAAGAGGAGAGAGAAGGGTTGTTGGGTTAATAAATAAGGGATGGTGGTAGGTAGGGGTTTGCATACTAACCCAAACCAAGCCAAACCAGCCGAACCCAACCGAACCCGATGCATGCCCAAGCCAGAATAGACCATACGAGCCATGAAATGCCAACTAACCCATGCCAATACAAAAACCCAAGACTGGCTAGCCAGGACAAGTCGAAATACGGGTCCGAGATTGTAACGCCCCAGAACCAGAATACTTGAGAGCGGGGGCGTACATAGCCAGCTACGTATATTGAAATGGAATTCACCTCGCTATACGGTCACTACTGTCTAGATATGAGGGTTTACTACAAGCCAACAGTCTCTTAAGGTCAAGCCTACTATCTCAATCTCAAGCAAGTAATATAGTTACAAGATGTTAGATCACCAAATACACAATATAAGGCGTCCCAAATATTTCATATTCAGCTGATCATGAAGCTAGTCGTACAAAATGTGAGGACTAGCAAGAGTTTAGTCATACATGATCAACCCTAGGATTTATTAATCATGTTTACGGCCCGTAGGCAGACAGTAAGTAAATACGCATCGAGCTGACAGGTGCTCGTCGGCTAAACGCCTCAAAAGAATAATTTTACAATGTAGTGAGCGAATCAAAATGGAAAATCCACTCTTGGCCCGGGTTCCGTCTAGTTGTCACCATTAGGCTGGAGATTCGGTAGATCCTCGGGAGCTGCTCCAAAATCTGGCCACACAAACCAGCAGGGTCAAACCCCAGAAAGAGCAAGTACCACAAAGGAGGCCACGAAATAAGAATGAAAGCCAGCATATCAAATCATAAGGAAATAGAAGAAAGTACAAGTAATTGTTTGCCATAAAATATAAAAGAGCAGAACAATTATCGGAGGACTGGACTTTTACTTTACGTTACAAACTCGCTTGTATAAAGAAAGCCTAGGGACGAAAACCTAGGAACAGCAATCTAAGTATAATTGTTTATTTTAGATTCTGGGGGTGACGATAGAGGCTCGGGAAAGCGACAGCCGCTCTGCCTTACTCCTTGGACGATCGGTATGCAGCCTTGGCTCCGGAAGATTGCTTGGCGTTGAAGAAATGCTCTCTTTGCTCTCTCTCTGCTCTTTTTCTCCAAGTCTTCTAATGCTCTCTGATCTCCAAAAAAGGGTCTCTTGCAAGGGAATGGCACCTTGTTATTTATAAGAAGGGGAATGCAATCATTAGGGTTTGCAATGATTCCCCTTTAGAATGGCGGCGGCCTGTTGTTTGATCAATCTGGGCTATTAATCTTGAGTGTGATGAATCCGGGCCACTTAATGTAGATTGCACCAAATTCTATCAGTAATTAATGCTGATTGGAATAAATCTTCGTGATGATGATTTGCTGATGTCTGCGAATCTGGATGAATAAGTTTAATTCATTCCCATGCCACGTGTCCCAGATTATTGGGATTTGACCCAATCTTTGATTCCAGTAAATCTGGGAAATTGATTGGCTTTATGACGCGTATCCAGGGAATTACTGGGGGGATTTGAGCCGCATGAAGTTTGAGCCGCATAAGGTTTGGGTCGCATAAGGTTTGGGCCACATGTCAGGGCTGTTTGGGGAGTAGCCCCCCGGTCCTTCGAACCATATGATGGGTAGTGAGCTGCATGGAGATGATCCTTGCGAGCCGCATGGGAAGGTCTCTGCTTGAGCCGCATGAGACTGTTCCCCTTGAGCCGCATGGGGAGGCCTCTGCTTGAGCCGCATGAGACTGTTTCGGTCTGAGCCGTATAGGGCAGCTTCATCCTGAACTGCATGGGAAGTCTTCGCTCGAGCCACATACGAACGTCCACGTGGCAAGGCCACGTGGCATTTTCTGGATCTCGGGGGGTTATATCAGAGATCTCTTTCGCTTTCCTAGGGGTCTGTCATTATGACAGAGTCATAATTACCTTTTTTGTGTCATGGCTGTCACTTTTTCGGAGTTGTTAGCCGTCCAAGTAATTAATACAGTATAGGGCGGAGGGGAGGACTGTTAAGCCATGTGTCTTTTGAGCCGCATGGAATGTCTCGAGCCTCATAGTCCCTTGTGCCGCATGACTCTCTGAGCCGCATGGGCCTTCTGATCCGCATGGGTTTTCCTGGCCGCATGGATCTTTCTTTATTATTATTTTCCATGCTTCTACAAGACCCCCTTCAAAGTTTTTAATTTACAAAATTGAAATACTTTGAATAAGAAGCATGGTTGTATTCTTCTGGCCGCATATGAAGTCCTGGCCGCATGGATGTTTCAGCCGCATAGATGGCTTAGCCGCAGGGAATTTTTTGAACCGCCTAGCTTCCTGCCACGTGTGCGGGTCTTTAATGGCCTCCAATTCATTTCAGCGTCGTCTTTAGGGGAAAATCCCAAGGGTCGGCTAATTAAATCTTTTGGATTTTATGCCCTGGGTGAATCACGGGGACGAAATCCGAGGAGTCGGTTTCGCCTTTTACGAGGCGGTTACTAGTCCACGTGTCCTCCTTCTCCCGTCCTCCTATAAATAAGAGGAGTTTGAAGAGAGAGAAAGGGCTCCTTTACTTTCTCTTTTTCTCCAAATCTTCCCTATCCCTATTGTCCTTTTCTTTTCCGATAACTAATGGCTCCCAAGAAGAATGTGGCAGCAAAGGGCAAGAAGGCGGCCTCTGCCTCGACTGCGGCCGCTCCTCCGCCGGTCGTCGTACCTGATGTTCATCCTAACGTTTGTCCCTCTATTGTTGGTAAGGATATTGTATGAGTTAAAGAACCCTAACTGCCATGGCTACGTCGCATATTTATACACGAGCCTTTATGAGCCGTACGTTCGTCCTTTGGCTGAGCTGCGAGCCACATGAGAATAGCCACTGTGTTCGCATACGCGCTTCGTCGATGAAGCCGCATAAGCGACGCTGAGCCGTATGGACTTTCACTGAACAGAGCTGCATAAGTTTTCTTCTGAACTTGAGCCGTATGAGGCTCCATTAAATTGGAGCCGCATAAGGTTTCATTAAGTTGGAGCCGCATGGGTGTTTTTCTGAGCCGCATGAGGCTTGGAAGCACCCAATTAGTTCTTTTCATCCATCTTTTCAACTTATCTTTTTTTGTCTTCTTTTTAGTGAATCTACCGGTTAATGCTGCTGGAGAACTCCTGGTAGGTAGTGCCCAAGCTGCCATGGGCTATAGGTACGACCATATTGTTCAGCACATGATAGACCAGTTTCCGAGTGACGAACCTCCGGCTAGACTGAATGCCATCAAGAACTAGTCTTTCCATTTCCTTAATGCTATGATAAACTCCGGGAAATTCAAAGGAGAATATTTAAAGCCTGCGTTCTTCTTTGGAGATGCCTTGACTGTGAAGAACAGTCATGTTCTGGAGGTGTCAGAGAACTGGAGTTTTGTCTCTAATGGGATGGCGATCCGCATCCCCCAGATGGAGCGACACTTTCCATTATCTTGGTTCAACATGCTTCCACTGGACCGGAAGATGGGAGAGAATTTAACTCCTACCTGAGGTAGGATGTTCGTGGGAGACATCCATTATAACAATGGCCTGAAGTCAGTGACTGCAGGCAAGGTGCACACCAGCTATTCTGTAATAGGATTGGTCCCAGGTACTTTTTCGAACGTGCCGGGCCCCAATTTCACATTCTCTACCGCCGACACTTTTATAAATCAACTGGCTCGGAAGGGCTCCTACCCATTCGCCGGTTGATGCTCCCTAGTTGGACACATCCTATTCCCTCATGGACCAACCTGTCTACATGGATCTTGCAAAAGTATGAGGCCTTCTTGTGTGAGATTGGCCTTTACCATGCTATTCGGGGTAGTAGTCATGGCTTGCCCATAAACAAGAAGTTGTTCATGTCTCTGCTGGAGATGTATAACTGCCGTATGGGAACCTTCTATACACCCGTAGGAGAAATGGGGCTTGCGCTCCATGAAATGCACGCGATCTCCAAGCTTCCTTGGGGAGACGAAGCTTTTGAGGCGTATACTCCCACGAATGAGGAGTTCGAAGATTTGGAAAGGCGGTATCCAGGCTTTGTAGCCCTTTACCAAGAGATATTGTGCCACTATAGCACATGTCATCAGATAGCCAGAAAGGATAACAACTCGGAAGGGAATGCTCCCCACACCAAGGACTGGGTGCATTATCTCTTCCCGACGGATGCCTCAGGTCGGATTACTTCCCGTCACCCTCGATCTCGGGAGGCGGTTAAAGACTTGGTGTCGTCGGCTAAGAGGGTGGCCACCACTAGTGACAGATTCGGGAGTAAGACCGACTCTTTCGGTTACTTTTACCAGGATATCCAAGAGCTGTCAAAGAAGGCGCTCCTGGCGGGATTTTTGATGATATAGCTGCGAAACTGTGTAGTCTCTGGAGGAGCTGGTTCTATCGAGAGAATTAGTCGTAACTTCATCCTTCCGGCTGTGAAATTAGTTTTATGAATCAGGCTAGCTCTCCTCCCGGCCATGGTGTGCAGCATACACCGTGGCCTTCGCACCTTCACATCCAAGGTTATTGCTCGCGACGTGACCAAGGATTTTGAACGGACTGAGTTGCCCTATCATTATTTGTTGGGGTGGCTGTTAATGCATTATCCGTCTTTGATGAGACCAGGCTCTGAAGACGGTGTAACTGATGATGACGCACTTATGTTCCGCTATCGTGATGAGCCTTGGGAGTATGAGACCATGCGGGCTTGCCGGATGGCATTGGCGAGGGCAGATATGTACCATATTTTTGCATCCGTCCCTTGCTTTACTGCTAAGGATATAGAGGCTGTACATCTTGACGGTATTGCGCCCCCTCAACTTCTGGATGGCCAGATGCTCCTATGGCTGCGTAACATCCGCCCCGCACATCTGGTGTATCGTAACCGCAATACTGTTTTTCTGGAGCCTTATCTGCCTAGCAGGTTTGCCCGACAGTTTGGATACATCCAGCTTTGTCTAGACAGTCCCAGCTCCTGTCTGGGTTTTGAAGGTAGCCTTCTTGATGGTATCAGGACTTGACAATATTACGATTCATTCCATACCCGTACCATTTTCTCGGTCCCTGCTATTAAGGCGTCAGTAGAGATCTTGTACATGGAGGCTTTGTATCATGCCATGGCGAACAAGCCCCCAGTCGGTTTTAACCCGGGTGCCAGTTTTATTGTTGGTACCGGCCTGGAGGAAGGATCCCAAGGGGCCAAGAAGAGAAAGACTAGAGTCGAAGTGCCAGATTTGGATTTCGCTGCTGAGGATGATGAAGGCGATGAGCATGGCGGAGATGACTCTACCCATCCGGCGGCAGACGTAGAGGTGGATCAGCCGTCTATTTTGTCAGATGAGATGTTGGGAGATCAGCCACCCGTTGCGCCTGGCCCTGCTCCCAAGCGTAGCAGGCAAGCTTCTCCTGTTGGCGGTATTTCTCGTTCCCGGAAGCTGGTTGCGACCAGACACCGCCAGCTAACTATAAGTGAAAGCGGAGAAGAAGTTAACCCCGCGTCAGAGGTAACCAGGCCACTCCCGATTCTTCCTTCCTTCTTTCCTTTTAGCTTCGATTTTAAACATCTTCTTTCCCTCTTGTAGGTGTCAGGAGAAGAAGAAGGGTCTCAAAATACCGAGGTGGTGACCCGGGATGACGGGGACTTAAATGAACATGTCCCTGAAGTTGCTGAATTTTATCAAGATGATGTTGATCGCGTCGTACTTCCCTCCGGGGTGGCTGGGATAGAAGATCCCGCTGAATCTAACTTGGAGGTCGCTGGTAAGGAGGTCGTGTTAGCTACGCACGAGCTGCAGCCTCCACGTTCCTCCCCTGGTAAGATAAGCCGAATCTTAACCTGCGAGGAGGCCTATCTGCTCTATCATCACATCCTTCAGGTTACGTCGACTGATCATTGTTCTGGGCATACAGGTCCTGCCTCTCCAGTGCTGAGGATGGACACTATTGAGACGAACTATGCCGAAGGGGCACCGGTGGAGAGGGGCGTACTTCCTCCCCTTCTGGCTCGTCTTGAAGGGCCTCCCACGGGCTCGAGTTCGGAAAATCGGGTGATGGGACAGCCAGGGCAGGGGACGATGGTCCTTTCATCTTCTTCTGCTCGGATGGCTCCGAGAGTTGACCTCTCTGCCCTACCGAGTATCCAGGCTCTTCGGGTGGCGGAGGAAGAGTTATCCGTTATTCATGCATCGTTCTGCTCGGACTCCATCCCCCTGGTGGCAAGTTCTAGCATTGCTACTCCGATATTGTCGGCCACGCTTCCTCTGACGCCGTCATCTACAAAGGTCCTGGATGACGCGTTACAGGACGTGGTTGACAGCTTTCATCGTCACTTGAGGAGGGGAATAACGGCTGCTGTGGAAAAAGGGACCTCTTTCGTCTTGTCCCGGCAATATGCCCAGGGTTAAATTGATATCCTTAAGACTCTTCTTGGTGGTGCAGGGTTGGCTGCGCTCTTGGAGGTGAAGTTGTTGGAGACTGAGCAGCTGGTGACCCAGCTGCAGGTGCTGCGGCAGGCTAATCTGTCTGCTGTTATAGATCGGGAGCGCGGTTCTCTCACCGCTACTATAGAGAAGACAAGGGCTGCTCGGGATAAAACCAGGCCGGCCGTACTGAAGGACCTTCGCGATCTATCTGATCGATATGATCAATTGAGCCACAAGAGCGAAGATGTCATGGCTCGGGAAGCGGCTTCCTCCTGTGGGATCACTGACACGCGAGAGCAGATCCTCGAGCTTCAGAGGAAGTTAACTTTCTTGGAGTCCGAACTTGAGGCTGCCCGTATTGATAAGGAGCTGATTATTCAGGAGGCTGACAGAGTCAATCAAGCTTCGACTGACCTGGAAGTTGCCCTGAAGAAGTTGGAAGATGACTGGCAGGAGCTCATGGGCTTGGATGATGAGGAGCGGTTATCCCAGGAGGCTGAGCGTCGAGCTAAACAGCGGCTCGAACAGGAGGCAATCTCAGTGAAGAATCGCCTTTTGGAATTGTGTAGTGCCGAACTATAGTCAGCTTTTTCTTCTTTTGTTTCTGTTTCTTTTTCTTTTTTGAGAGAGATGTGGTCCCAAAAGATGTAATGCTTTTTTCTTCCTTCAAATAAAGAGTACTTTCCATTCTACCCTTCATTTGTATTGCTTGTTATGCTTGTGGTATTGTGGTGGTGTTTGTCCCGCGTGGGGGGACTTGTTTGTGGACCTGCTACCCATGGCATACCTTGGTTTTAGGTACGGGTAACAAGTTTGGTTAGGATATCTGGAACAGTCATGCACTACAACAAAAAATCCTTTTAAAAACGCTCGACACGGAGTTTTAATGACGGCTGATACATAAACGTTATTAAGTTGAAAAATACCTTTTTTCTATGACGGTTTGGGCTAATTCTGGGCTTTTTATAACGTTTATAAAACAAAGCGTTATTAATAGTTTAGAGCGGTGGCAAACTTGTAATATTTTTTAACTTCAATTTTTGGCAAAATCCTTGCTGTAGCCCGCCTCTCCCCCAAAACATTCTGATCTTCTCCTTCTCCTCCTTTCTTCTTCCTCCTCTCCCCCAACTCCAAAACCCTAACCCTAGATCCAAAATCTTCGAGGAGGGCCTCATGCTCCTCGTCGCCCTCCAGGACAAGCTCGAGGCCGTCGCGTACGCGATCGACAAGAACGCGAAGGAGGAGCGTTAGGGTTCTGCTCGTCCTCTTCTCCGCACTCTCCCTCTCCTTCCTCCGGCGTCGTCGATGTCGTGGGTCCGCAACCACCGCCGCTTCATCGGTTTCGGCGCCGGCCTCGAATCCGAAGCCCTCATGGGTCAGTTCCTCTTCCTTACACCCTCCTCTCCTCTTCTTCTCCTTCCTTTTCCCCAACTCCAAAACCCTAACCCTAATTTTGAAGAAATTAAAAACCCTTTTATTTGAGGAAGAAGGAGGTGACGGTGACGTCGTCAACAACAGCTTGGGGTGCTGATCATCCCAGCGTTCAGCTGAGAGCTGCCTACCATAACTGCTTCAATAGGTATCATCATCGTCATTATCGTCAATTCTACAGCAGCTGCTGCTGCTGATGATGATATTCTTCTTCTTCTTTACTATCAAGAAAATAAATTGTGGAGAATGTTTTTTTTTATTGATATAGGTGGTACGCGGAGAAATTCTCGAAGGGACGGTGGGACAAGGAAGAATGCGTCTCCGAATGGGAAAAGTACAGAGCCTGTCTCTCTGTAAGTTTCCTTCTTTTTTTTACCCCTCCGGAAAAGAAAAAGCTAACTCATTTCTTGAATTTTACTACATTTTTGTGATCTGGGTCAGAGGGGTTTTGCGTCTAATTTCTGAATTTGGGGTTTAGTTGGCACTTGCATTTCCTTAATTGTAGTTGGAACAAAGGGATATAGGCTTTGATGCTTACAGGTTCTCCATCTCATGGACAAGGATCTTGCCAAGTAAGATGGCCAAACTATTTCTTCAATTTTAATGCATGTGGAGGACTAAACTATTATTAGTTTCAAACAACTTTGCTAAAAGGGGAATAAAACCAAATTCACAATACTCTTCGCACAATGTTGAGAAATTTTTTTTGTATCAATGCTAAAAGGGGACTAAACTATTCAGAAATTTTTTGTATCAATGCTGATATCGACGAGTCAATATTAATCTCAATACTCTTCGCACAATGTTGAGAAAAATTAGGAAGCACTTTCATATAATGATGACAATGTCCGTCCTTTGAGATTAGGTCCACTATGGATGCCGCAGTAGATGTCTCAAGGATAAATTTACTTTTATCCATTTCTGAAAGAAACTCCATAGCTCTGTTTACTTCACCATTCTCCAACAAGCCCTTAACAATAACATTAAGCATAACAGAATCTGAAGAGTAACCATCATTCTTCACTGACAAAAACAACTCATCAAACTCATCCAACAACCCTTCTTTAATAAGGCCGTTCATCATTATAGTGTATGTTGCAACATCTGGTGACACTGTCATTTGCAAGAATAGAGTTAAAGAGATCCTTTGCTGTATTAACCTTACCAACTTGAAACATTCCTTCAATTAAAATATTGAAGGTCGTAGCTTCCAGTTTTTCCTTCTGACATGATAGAGTGTCCAACAGATTCATGGCCTCATCAATGTGGTGTTTTTCCTTCCAGTTTTTTCTGCTGCTAATCCCGCTGCTACATTTGAATTATGATACAAAAATGTGACTAACTTGAATTCTTTGCTTTTATTATGAAGTGATAATATTGTTGCTGCTACATGGAGACAGAAAGTGGATAGGACAGTAGAGTTTTTCCCAAACCCATACTTTCTAGATATTTACCTTAGCTGAAATATAAGGAACAGGGCATGTTTCAATTGGAAAACCAAATTCACAACCCATATTTCACTGCAAACAATTTTTTTCTATTCTATTGTCTACATACCTACAACTTTATTGTGTTCCTACCAAAAAATTTATATATTGGCAATGATGAGATACAATTTGGAGATGGTTTTGTGACTTCCATTGCAATGAATTATGGTTTTGAAAAAATCTGTCCTTGCAGTTCTACTATGCACTATGAGCCAACCTTATGTATTTTGATACTGCTATTTTTTTTACCTTTCTTTGGTCATTTTCTTGACTGTTTTTACAATTTGCAGTTGTGGTTAACTTGTTTTTACATGGCAGTTTTGTTCCTGCAGTTCTACTATGCACTCTGAGCCAACCTTATGTATTTTGATCCTGCTATTTTTTACCATACTTTGGTCATTTTCTCGACGGTTTTTCCAATTTGCAGGTGCAGGTAACTTGTTTTTACATGGCATTTTCTGTAGTTCTACTATGCACTATGAGCCAACCTTATGTATTTTGATCCTACTATTTTTTTACCTTACTTTGGTCATTTTTTGGACTGTGTCTACAATTTGCAGGTACGATTAACTTGGTTTTACATGGCAGCTTTGCTCCTGCAGTTTTACTATGCACTCTGAGCCAACCGTGTTGTATTTTGATCAAACTAGCTTAGTTATCCTCTAATTCAAACTAAGTTTTTTTTAATCTTTTTCAGGGTTTTGCTACGTGATGCCGACAGTTTTGATGTGCTCAAAGTTGAAGCCAATGTACTAATAGTTTTGAGGGTCTACTTACTAGTAGTAGTTGTAAATATATGTATTTGGATGTCCTATTTTGAAAAAATGTAATGAAGATGGTGATATATTATGTATATATTTGTAATTGGATTAAATGGTACTCTATAACATTTAGATGTTTTCTTGTGAATATGGTCCAAAATGAATGTTTTAAAATTGAATTGAGCAACATTGAGCATTGTTCTATAATTTTTTGGAAAGTAATATATAAATATACAGAATTGAGCATTATAAATGTGCTGAATTGAGTCTATACAGATTATCTATTCATAACGCTTTCAAACTACGCTGAAAATAAGTGTAGCAGAAACTCATCATATTCATGACGGTTATTTTATGACGCTTTTAAAAAACATTTATAACACCCGTTTTCATGACGGTTGCTGTGGAAAAAAAAGCATCATGGTACGTCATTAATGACGCTTTTTAGCCGTCATTAAAAGGGTTTTTTGTTGTAGTGATGGCAAAGTGGTCATGGATGCTCCTGGTATCGGGAAAAAAATGCCGTAGAGCAGTTGGGCTCCCGGGACATGATGAGGAATGGTGGGCCTGTGCTGAGAAACTTAGCAAAGGATATTTATGGGCCTATTATCCTTGGCGTACCCTGGTTTAGGATACGGATAATAGGATGAAAGGGGAACCAACATACTTACTCAGAGGTAATGAGGACATGGCAAGTATGAAGGCTTTACCGTGGAATCTTCCTACTCAGAGGTAACGAAGACATGGCAGGAGTGAATTCACCAGAGGATATTTGTGGTCAACAGAGGACATTTGTGGGCCTATTACCCTTGGCGTACCCTGGTTCAGGGTACGGGTAATAAGACGAGAGAGGACCAACATACTTACACAGAGGTAATAGGGACATGGTAAGTACGGAGGTTTTACCGTGGAGTCTTCCTATTCAGAGGTAATGAGGACATGGAAGGAGCGGACTCAGCGGAGAATATTTGTGGACCTATTATCCTTGGCGTACTCCGATTGTGGGTACAGATAATAAGTCGAAAGGGGATCTTCATACTTACTCAGAGGTAATGAGGACATGGCAAACATGAAGGTTTCTTCGACGGAGCCTTCCCACTCAGAGGTAATGAGGACATGGCAGGAGTGGGCTCAATGAAGGAGGGTACATAGAACGACTCAGAGGTAATGAGGACATGGAAGTTCTATGTAAGGGTGATTTGTTTTTAGCAGAAGTGGAACGACTCAGAGGTAATAAGGACATGGCCGTTTTTGAAATTTGTGGATCGATTACCCTTTTTGTGCACTGGGGAGTGCGGGTAGTGGATCATGAGGGAGGATCTCTTCCAGAAAGAAAGTTCAGAGGTATGATCATACATGACTTACTATCTGACAGAGTGACCGGGATGTGAGTTCAGAGGCACCAGCGGGTACATGATTCGATAATTTGGAATATTGTATAGGATGAGTTCAGAGGTACCAGTGGGTACGTGACTCGATAATCTAGAATGGTGTGAGGGTGAGTTCAGCTGTACTAGCGGGTACGTGACTCAAAAATCTGGAAAATGTGAAGATGCGAGTTCAGCGGCACCAGCGGGTACGTGACTCAAAAATCTGGAAAATATGAAGATGCGAGTTCAGCGGCACCAGCGGGTACATGACTCGATGATCTGGAATATCGTTCAGACATAATATTTGTTCAGGAACTTGCCATTGACGGGCAACATGAGCAAGTCTCTATTTTGTTTTGCGAGGCGGTAATCACCGTTGGCGAATACAGCCTCAATGATGAATGGGCCCTCCCACTTTGGCTGGAACTTGCCGACGGTCTTATGAGTCATGACCATCGGCCTCCGGACTGCCAGAACGAGATCGCCTACTTGGAATGTTCTGATTTTAACCTTCTTGTTGAAGGCTCCAGAGGTGCGTGCTTGGTATAGCTCGATTCGTTGCTGAGCTAAGAGGCGCTTTTCATCTAAGGCCTCCAACTCTTGCAGCCGACGACGGTAGTTATCATCTGTCGTCAGTTGGTAAGTAAGAGCGACGCGTAGTGAAGGTATTTGAGTCTCCAATGGGAGAACTGCCTCACTCCTGTACACCAGGGAGAATGGCGTATTCCCTATGGCCGTTCAGACCGTGGTATGGTATTCCCATAAGCATTCACCAAGCTTCTCGTTCCAGTCGCATTTGTTGGACGATACGAACTTCTTGAGTAACTTGATAATGGTTTTGTTGAATGCTTCTGCCAATCCATTTACTGCTAGATTGTATGGTGTCGAAGCAATATTCTAAATTCTGTGCTTGTCGTAAAACCGATAGAAGGCGTGGCTTACAAACTGCGGACCGTTATCATGGATGATCCTTCGGGGCAGTCCAAAGCGATAGATGACGTGATGCTTGAGGAAGCTGATCACATTTGAAGTCTTCACTTCTGCAAGTAGGACAGCTTCCGCCCATTTGGAGAAATAATCCGTGATCGCGAGTATGAAGCGATGTCCTCGGGAGGAAGGTGGAGTGATTGGACCGATGATATCCATTCCCCATGCTTCGAATGGCCAGGATGCCACTATCGGATGTAGAAATTTGGATGGTTGGTGGATGAAGTCCGCGTGGATTTGGCAAGCCTTGTACTTCCTTGCATAATCTATCGTATCTGCTACCATTGTGGGCCAGTAGTAGCCCATTCGGCGAAGACAGTCTTGCAATTTAGGGCCAGGCTGATGGGCCCCACAGACACCGTCATGAGCTTCGCATACGGCTTCTTTGGCTTCTGCGTTTGATAGGCACCGAAGTAATAATCCATCATAAGATCGATGATACAGCATTTTCGTCTCTGTATCGTAGAAGAATCTGAGAGAACGCCTTCTGATGGAAGTAGCCTCCTTTGGGTTCTTGGGCAGGATATCGTAGACGACGAAGTCAATGAATGGCTGTCTCCAATCTGCGGCATCGTCAATCGTCTGGGCGAAATAACTCGCCACAAACTGAATGTTGTTCTTGGGACAGACTAGTTCGTGGCCTATCACATCCACCGATTGATGAGCATGATTTGGCACTGCTAGGGAGGCGGCAAGGCCAGCTAGGACATCGGCTTCGATATTTCAGAGTCTGGGAACATGTTCGATGAAGAACCCTTCGAACGACGAGATGATGTCGATCGCTATTTGGTGATAGGGGATCATGTCTTCATGGCGAACTTCGTATGAACCCCGGATCTGATTGACGATTAACTGCGAATCGCCGTATGCTTCAAGATATTCTACCTCCAGCTCTCTTGTAAGTTGGAGGCCGATGACTAAAGCGTTGTACTCGGCCACATTGTTAGAGCAGGGCTCCGTGAGGGAGTAAGCGCGATTGATCACCAACCTGGAAGGAGACACCAGCACCACCCCAACTCCGACGATGATGTTGCCTTTAGGTCTGGTTCTCGAAGCACCGTCGAAGAACATTCGCCATATATCATCGTGAGAGGTTGTATGCGAGTCGGCGACCTCATCTGGGATCTCTTCATATATTCTAGACGACTCCGAGCCTGGGTGGGCTGCTAAAAAGTCTGCCAGAGCTTGACCCTTAACAGCCTTTTGGGGGACGAAGATCATATGGTAGGGGGACAGCAATATTGCCCACATAGCGAGGCGGGAGCTGAGTGCTCCTGGTTTAGTCATAAGGACCCTGAGAGGGTTGACTCGTAAGATCACATGTATGGTTTGTCCAGTAACATAGTGCCGTGTCTTCTGAATAGTGAACACCAGGACGAGGCATTCCTTCTCCACAGCAGTGTATCGGTGTTCTGGCCCAATCATCATTCGACTGAGGTAATATATAGCTTGTTCATGGCCTGCATCGTTGTTTTGTGCCAGCAGAGCCCTGAGGGAATGTTCTATTGCTCGTACGTAGAGCAGGAATGGTTTTCCAGCAACCGGAGCCACCAGGACTGGAGGGTTCGACAAATATTCTTTGATGCTGTCGAAGGCCCATTGGCATTCTTCGTCCCATACGAATGAGATACCTTTCTTCATGAGATGGGTGAATGGTCGACATCGCCCGAAGAGGTTATAAATAAACCTCCTGATGTAAGCTAGCCTCCCTTGGAGGTCTCTGAGTTCGCAGAGATTTCTCGGGGGACCCATCTCCATAATTGCCTTTGTCTTCTCAGGGTCTACATGGATACCCTGGGTTGTGATGATAAAACCCAAGAACTTCCCGCTGGATACGCCCAGGAAGGACTTTGTAGGGTTCATTTTCAAATTGTGCGCTCGCATCAGATCGAATACCGTCCTCAGATCCTGCAGATGGTCTCCCTTACAGCGACTCTTGACGACGATGTCATCAACGTAGCACTCCACCGTCTTGCACAAGTGTTCTTTGAGGATGATACTCATGGCTCTTTGATATGTGGCACCAGCATTCTTTAAACCGAAAGGTATGACTGTGTAAGAGTATGTGCCAATCGGTGTTCGGAATGATGTATGCTTTTCGTCGTCAGGAGACATCTTGATTTGGTTGTACCCCGAGAAACTATCCATAAATGACATACGTTCGAAGTCGCATGTGTTGTCAATCATGATGTCTGTGATAGGGAGGGGAAATTTATCTTTGGGACATACCTCGCTCAGATTACGGAAGTCGATGCAGATTCGAATCTTTCCGTTTTTCTTGAGGACTGGTACTATGTTGGCGACCCGGTCAGGATGTTGTTCTTCGCGAATGAAGCTGCTGGCTATCAGTTTGTTGACTTCGGCTTCGATCGCATCCATGATGCCTGGGCGGAAGCGTCGCTGTTGCTGCTTGATCGGCTTTGCATCTGGCTGAATGTTGAGTTTGTGGATAGCAATATCGAGATCTAACCCCGGCATATCTTCATAGCTCCATGCGAATACGTCAATATATTCTTTGACAAGTTCCAGCAGCGATTCTCGCTCTTCGTCTGTTAGGCTTTTACTGACGAAGATTGGTTTTGGAGAAGATTCGCAACCAAGGTCCACTTGTATAACTTCATCTTCAGTAGGGGGTTCTCTCAGCTCAAACCGCTTTTCCCATTGTGCATCGAACTGTTGGGCCCACGGCTCTAGCTCGAGGATTTCAGGCATGTCCTCATCTTCTTCATAAGCGTCGGCGAATGCCATGTTGACTGACAGGACTTGTCTGAATATGTCTCCAATGCTGGTATCCGAGTCAGAAGTTGGTGACCCGGTTGAATGTGACTGCCAGTCACATTCTTTATCTGAACTCTCAGGGGTCGTCGTGGGTGTTACATACCCTAATCCACATCGAGTTTTGCTATAGTAGTCCCGTGGCTTGCCAGCCGGGACTGGTGGCTTCAAAGGTAATCGTCGCCCGGTGCCATAGTTCAAGCCTGGCGTAGCCTCCAGATAATATCCCTGTTTTTGTATGAGATATTTGGATTGAGAGCTATAAAGATACAGAGGCAGTCTCCCGTCATCTGACCCAAGGTCGACTTCTTCTATGGTGAAGGGATGCAGATCGTCCTTCCGGCCGAAGATGATTGGATGATCCCCTCCCTCGATTATGCGGTAGGCGTCTTCCACTGGAATAAGCTGGATTGCAGTGTGCACATTTGTCACCTGTGTGTGTAGGTGAGTGCCTATACCATGTTCCATAGCATACATTGTACATAGCTTATTGAGCTCGAGGTAGTTTAAAGATAGCCCTTTTATTGATGAAGTAAGGTATCTTTTCTAGGAGGATTACATCATCTGCGGAGGGAACATCAGTATGGGCAGCCACATACTTGGCTAGCTCGGGTTCCTCTTCGGCTACCCCCTGTATAAACGAAGACTGAAAGGACGACCTGGGCAGCTTGATCGTCAGAGGTTCAGTTGGTGGAGCGGAGCATGGAGTTGTTGGCAGGCTAGCGACCCTCAGCTTGATACTTGATGCTGAACGGGGAGTGGTTGGTTCGCTAGTGTAACACCCAGTTTTCTAAAATTGGGATATTTTGAAAATTTATTATTTTTATTATTAAATAATGGTGTTTTAGTCATAATATGATTTTGGTGAATTTTAGTTAGATTAAAACTATTTTCTAAGTCATGGCTTATGACTTTGGTTAACTACTAGTGTAACCCTAGTGTAAACCCTAGAGATTATGTGACTTAGAGACTAACCATGACCATGTAAGCCTAACCATGTGATTAGGATATCAAATTACCACTTTTTAGTCAAAAGGATATTTTGGTAATTTATTAGAATTTATTTGGATTTATGTAATTTATTATTATTTAATTAGTTGATTAGTGTCATGTTAGCTCCTAACCTAGTTTAGCACTAATCTAGAGGTTAGCAACTAACCTAGAAGACTAATGTTAGATGTTAGCTTTATGTGTAAATATCTAGTTAGATAATATCTAGATATGTTACTTTTTAGATATTTTAGAAACCTAAATATCTATCCCCTTAGTCAAAGACTTAGTGACTAAGTTTGCAAGGTGAAAAGGAGCCCTAATATCTACCTATACCCTTCCCATGGCAGCCCAACCCTACCCCCTCTATATAATTAAACCCCCCTTCATTCAAGCTTCTTTTCATTTACACAAAAAAACCTAGTTTTTCCTACAACTTCAAGACCTCACTCTTTAACCATTTTAACACCAAATTGAGCCTAGTTTCTTGCATTGGACTCCCCTACACTAGAGGATACCAGTTATGGCTTGCTAGCAAGGAATTGTGGAGCTTTGGACATTGGGAGTTAAAGGAGGTTTTCATTCAAATAGGCCTATTATTGAGGATTTTGCACTCATAGGTAAATACTCCCAAACCTTGTTAATATTGTGTTTTATCTTCATGGTTGCATGCATATAGGTATACCCTAGCTGTGGGTCAAGTTTAGTAGGAAATAGATTGGGTTTGGTGTCTGTATCGGACACGTATCTGTGCTTAAATTAGTGTGTTTGGTGGAATGCCACTTAGGATTTAATGTTGTGTTTTTGTAAAACAAAATACATTTTTGGGTAGCCCTAGGCTTGTAGGACACAACCTTAGTTGACTGAGCACGAAATCGTATCGTGTCCGTGTCCAAATTGGACACGAACACACTGTTAAACACCACACTGTGCACACTGTTAAACCCTAATGTTTGACACTTCGTGTCGTGTCCATACGTGTCGTGGACACGATACAGGAACTTGGACACGTGCCCTGATACCCCACCTATCCTAGGACACGACCACGACACCATAGGTTGCACACACGTGGCCCTAGACTGGCCGACACGTGCACACGAGACTGTGCATGCTATCCTGCTACTCGACACTGATTGCGAACACGACCCAACACGTGGACACGTGCCACTTGGCACGAGGGTAGGGGCACCCTCTGACAACCTACCTACGAAGTTTCATGCGACCACGTGTCGTATCGGACACGAAATCGCCTCTATATTGGTCACTCACTGACACTGTAAACACGAACTCGAGGCTCTTATACGCCTCTCTTACTCGGACACGACACGACCCCGACTCGATTCAGGGTGCTGGACACTTAGAGTAACCCTAGGCGAATCTACCTACGTGTTCACGAGACTTCTAGACCCTTGTGTCGTGTCCACGAGACACATGAACCCGTGCACGACGCGGTCTGAACACGTGCATCAGTCGTGTTTTTCACGACTGATACGGATCTCGTGTCGTATCCTGGAGTGACGTGGACACGGGGCAGGCACTTGGACACGTGCACAACCCCTAGGCGAACCTTCGTGCACGAGCACGAGACACGTGAGTGTGTGTGTCGTGTCCTAGAGTGAGTTGCACACGTGCACGACACTGTGTATATGTGTGTGTATCAGTGTTTACCCGATTGGGGTTTTTCACTCCTGGACACGCCGTGTCATGTCATGGTGGACTCCCATGGACACACACGACACGTACACGTGCGGGGACACGATTACCAACCCTTGGTTTTAGGTTATAGTTGGGTTTAGATCAATTTTGGGTGGTTACCTATGGGTTCAGTTATGAACAGTAATTCCTGGAGGTTTTTCTGTATTTAAAACGAATTTTAAATTGATTTTTGTGTGTATATATACGTATATCTGTGTGTACATATACTGTATATATATGTATATAAGTATATGTGTGTGTATGTAAGTGTGTGAGTGTGTATATGTATGTATATATGTAGGTTTGTGTGTATAAATATATATATTATAAGTATGTGTGTGTAGGTGTGTCCCCATCTCAGTTTTCCTGAGATTTAACCCCCTTTTTACAGTACACACACACACATGTTCACACACATGACACCCCATCACCCTCACACTCTCACTCTCCTTTCACTCTCTCTCTCTATATGTAGTATATATGTATATATAGAGTATTATATATATAGTGAATCATATCTATATATAGAGTATTATATATATATATATATATATATATATATATATATATATATATATATATATATATATATATATATAGGCATTATATATATAGAGGGGTTATATGTGGGTATTATGTATGTTTAGGTATATATGGTTATATGGATGTGTATGGGTATATATATATAAATTATGGTATTATATATATAGTTGGGTATATAAAATTAGATATGTATACATATGATATAGACTTGATGTCTTAGCCTATGGCCTATGTATATATGTATTGTATATATGTCTTAGTGCCCTAGGATTACTAGCCTATGGTGAGTAGCAAGTTAGAGTTGACCATTAGGTCTAGTAGACCTAGTTTGACTAGATTGTTGACCCTTGTTGACCAAAGTCAACTATAGGTCAAACCTTGACCTAATTGACCTAGAAATGACTTGCATGAACTTAGGAGGACTATTTGACTAAGGTTTGACTAAACCCTAACTAGATGATTAGGTTAACCATATGGATCATGAGGGTAATCCTATATAGATTAAGATATGTATGGGGTTAAGTGAAATACTTAGAGTTGAGTCATGACTTGAGTTGGAGTATGGGATTAGCTTGATTACAGGATTAAGGTTGGTATTGTACTATATATATTTTGCGTGATATACTTTGTATAGATAATTGGTTATACCTTAATTTTATGGTATAGTATCTTAGGTATCCTAAGACATGTTAGCCTATGTTTGGTTTTGAGTTAGCCTTATAGAGTTTGACTTAGGTAGTTGACTATTGACCTAATTACCTTGTTGACTAGTCTTTGTTTAACCAAAACCTTAGTTGGTCTAGACTTTGACCTTGTTTGACCATTGTTGACTAAACCCTAGATAACTTGACTAGTTTGGCTAGAATGTTTGACCAAGAGTTAACTTTAACCTAGATTAGACTTGTTTAACCTTGTTTGACCTTGTATGACTTAGTTTAACTTCTTGTGACCTAGTATGACTTAATTTGACTTAATTTGACTGTAGTGTTGACCAAGTTTGACTTTGACCTAGATTGGCTTAGAAATTATGTAGATTGCATTGTAGATTTCATTTACCTTCATATTAGACATGTCATAACTGTATTGCTCTATTTTAGGACATTGTGACCCTGGTACAGATATCTGATATTATACTCCTCTTTTCAGAGTATCAGGCGAGTACATTCTCTGATAGTTCTCTCATTTATTTGTCAATTACTGTATTTCAGTTCTAGTTAGTTCTATGTGATTCTCTGTATCAACACATATGGATATTTCTGGATTCATGTATCGACACATACCTTACTTGCTGGCCTCTATTACTGGAGTCATTGAAATCATTCCGGAATCATTTCTGGAATCATCATGTATTGGCCAGACTCATCTCGATTCTTTTGTCAATTTTGGATTCACTTGCTGGGCGAGGAAATATTGAGTAAGACATGTAGACATACCCCAAATCCGGAATCTCCCACTGGAATCTACCGGAAGCATAGCCATCTCTTGCCCGATCAGTGAGAGATGTGTCTGATACCTACAGCCGTTTACATATCGACCTCGGTATTTTAAAACACACTGTTAGATCATAGTTGGACTCACCCTGGATTCATTGATCACTGTTGGACTCATCTTGTACTGGAAATCATTTGGTATCGGATTATATGGACTGGACGCACACTGGGATTACATTAGACTTATATCGTACTGTCTGGACTCATACCTGTTATTCTAGTTCAGTTAGCTTTTATTACAGTCTTCATTGCCATAATTCTTCTCTCGTTTTAGTTACCTTTCTTTTCTTGTATCTTACTGTTTCTCTATGCCATCATTACCTGTATAAAACTGCCATGCTCATCAATAAAACTGTCTATAACTGCTTTATAGTTCTTTGTCATTTACTTGGATTTTCGAGATGAGTTGTACTCGTTTCTGTCCTGATTGGACCTGTTGAAAATATTACAGATGATAATCCTGAGGACACATGCCCTACTTACCATGGATCTGGTGAGGGATTAGCTACCTTTGGTCCCGACTCTCAGGAGTGATTCAGGAATTAGCTAGCAGACTACTTTAGCTTTCATGTTTTGACTTGTTGTATTAAAGTTAAGATATTGAGTTTGTATTAAGTTGGTTTGAGACATTGTTGTATTATGTTAGTAGTTAGTTGTTGTTGTCTTTAATTCCTTAGGTAGAAACTTCTGTGTTATCTTATCGTGTTCTAGACTGTGATTGAGTATATCATACCCTTTACTTGTCCTCCATTCGGAGCTGATATCTGGACAAGTACATTATATACGCTGCATGAGATTAGTTAGCAACCAAGGACAGCTTACTACCGCCGACACTGCGGCGTAGGCTGAACGTACCCACTTCTCGTGCCCCTATACAGGGTGCGGGTCGTGACACATTTTTAGTGGTGGCCCATGCAGGTCAAGAGTCGCATTAGAGCGATATCGTGGTAGTACGACGACTTAGTTGTACTGCTGCGAGCCTGCGATAGGATTGAGAGATAGGCTTTACCGGAGAGGCACTCAATCACAGTTAGGACTACTTGAGAAGATTCCTGGGATGACCCTTGAGAATCTCATTATAAACTATCTCGAAATTTGATTCTGACAGTATCTGTCTATCTTCCTTGTTCATCGTTGAATTTGATTCTTGGTATTCATTATTGACTTGATTTTCTACCAAGATAACATTATGGGCTAGGTTGCCTTAGTCATGGAATCTAGAGTCTTCTACAGCCATATCAGCTGGTTGGGCGATGAGATAGAGTCTGATTTTGGATATATTTCTCGGGTGTGGGAATTTAAGGTTTTCGCAGCCAAGCTAGCGGCAATGCAAAAATTTTAAATACCATGATTCTAGAGGTATGTACATTAGTTGTGGACTCTATGGATTATCGCAGCCATACTTACTGGTGTGACGAGGATTCTGGTAACATGGTTCTGGATAGACGGGTATGATTATCAAATTGCAGGATAGATACCATATAGATGGTGCCCTAGAGAATTTGAGTGGAATATCAGGGTGGATATTACTTGAGAGGGAGCTAGGCCACCTGTAGCACAGCACCGTGCCCCGCACCAACAGAGGGATACACCCCAGAGGGATGGGGCTTCTGTGCTGACAGTCGAGTAGATCGACGCTGCAGGTGACGGGTTAGCAGGTTTGTCTTTTCTGTCCTTCTTTTCCATCTTGTTGTGTGATTCCATTAGTACCTGTCAGGATATGCTTGTGATATACTAGATAGTGTAGTTATCCTGTTCAAGACCGTAGAATCACGACCAGTAGGACTATGATTGCATGTTATCTTTTGACTTTGATTGACTGAGGGTTTGACCTAGAAGGAGTACGACCATTTTAATTTCGAGGACAAAATTCTTCTAAGGAGGGTAGACTTGTAACACCCAGTTTTCTAAAATTGGGATATTTTGAAAATTTATTATTTTTATTATTAAATAATGGTGTTTTAGTCATAATATAATTTTGGTGAATTTTAGTTAGATTAAAACTATTTTCTAAGTCATGGCTTATGACTTTGGTTAACTACTAGTGTAACCCTAGTGTAAACCCTAGTGATTATGTGACTTAGAGACTAACCATGACCATGTAAGCCTAACCATGTGATTAGGATATCAAATTACCACTTTTTAGTCAAAAGGGTATTTTGGTAATTTATTAGAATTTATTTGGATTTATGTAATTTATTATTATTTAATTAGTTGATTAGTGTCATGTTAGCTCCTAACCTAGTTTAGCACTAATCTAGAGGTTAGCAACTAACCTAGAAGACTAATGTTAGATGTTAGCTTTATGTGTAAATATCTAGTTAGATAATATCTAGATATGTTACTTTTTAGATATTTTAGAAACCTAAATATCTATCCCCTTAGTCAAAGACTTAGAGACTAAGTTTGCAAGGTGGAAAGGAGCCCTAATATCTACCCATACCCTTCCTATGGCAGCCCAACCCTACCCCCTCTATATAATTAAACCCCCCTTCATTCAAGCTTCTTTTCATTTACACAAAAAAACCTAGTTTTTCCTACAACTTCAAGACCTCACTCTTTAACCATTTCAACACCAAATTGAGTCTAGTTTCTTGCATTGGACTCCCCTACACTAGAGGATACCAGTTATGGCTTGCTAGCAAGGAATTGTGGAGCTTTGGACATTGGGAGTTAAAGGAGGTTTTCATTCAAATAGGCCTATTATTGAGGATTTTGCACTCATAGGTAAATATCCCCAAACCTTGTTAATATTGTGTTTTATCTTCATGGTTGCATGCATATAGGTATACCCTAGCTGTGGGTCAAGTTTGGTAGGAAATAGATTGGGTTTGGTGTCTGTATCGGACACGTATCTGTGCTTAAATTAGTGTGTTTGGTGGAATGCCACTTAGGATTTAATGTTGTATTTTTGTAAAACAAAATACATTTTTGGGTAGCCCTAGGATTGTAGGACACAACCCTAGTTGACTGAGCACGAAATCGTATCGTGTCCGTGTCCAAATTGGACACGAACACACTGTTAAACACCACACCGTGCACACTGTTAAACCCCACTGTTTGACACTTCGTGTCGTGTCCACACGTGTCGTGGACACGATACAGGAACTTGGACACGTACCCTGACACCCCACCTATCCTAGGACACGACCATGACACCATAGGTTGCACACACGTGGCCCTAGACTGGCCGACACGCGCGCACGAGACTGTGCACGCTATCCTGCTACTCGATACTGATTGCGAACACGACCCAACACGTGGACACGTGCCACTTGGCACGAGGGTAGGGGCACCCTCTGATAACCTACCTACGAAGTTTTATGCGACCACGTGTCGTATCGGACACGAAATTGCCTCTGTACTGGTCACTCACTGACACTGTAAATACGAACTCGAGGCTCTTATACACCTCTCTTACTCGGACACGACACGACCCCGACTAGATTTAGGGTGCTGGACACTTAGAGTAACCCTAGGCGAATCTACCCACGTGATCACGAGACTTCTAGACCCTTGTGTCGTGTCCACGAGACACATGAACCCGTGCACGACGCGGTCTGAACACGTGCATCAGTCGTATTTTTCACGATTGATATGGATCTCGTGTCGTATCCTGGAGTGACGTGGACACGAGACAGGTACTTGGACACGTGCACAACCCCTAAGCGAACCTTCGTGCACGAGCACGAGACACGTGAGTGTGTGTGTCGTGTCCTAGAGTGAGTTGCACACGTGCACGACACTGTGTATATGTGTGTGTATCAGTATTTACCCGATTGGGGTTTTTCACTCCTGGACACGCCGTGTCATGTCGTGGTGGACTCCCATGGACACACACGACACGTACACGCGTGGGGACACGATTATTAACCCTTGGTTTTAGGTTATAGTTGGGTTTAGATCGATTTTGGGTGGTTACCTATGGGTTCAGTTATGAACAGTAATTTCTGGGGGGTTTTCTGTATTTAAAACAAATTTCAAATTGATTTTTGTGTGTATATATACGTATATCTGTGTGTATATATATACTGTATATATATGTATATAAGTATATGTGTGTGTATATAAGTGTGTGAGTGTGTATATGTAGGTTTGTGTGTATATATACATATTATAAGTATGTGTGTGTAGGTGTGTCCCCATCTCAGTTTTCCTGAGATTTAACCCCCCCTTTTCACAGTACACACACACACATGTTCACACACATGACACCCCATCACCCTCACACTCTCACTCTCCTTTCACTCTCTCTCTCTCTATATGTAGTATATATGTATATATAGAGTATTATATATATAGTGAATCATATCTATATATAGAGTATTATATATAGTGTATTATATATATATATATATATATATATATATATATATATATATATATATATATATATATATATATATATATATATATATATATATAGGCATTATATATATAGAGGGGTTATATGTGGGTATTATGTATGTTTAGGTATATATGGTTATATGGATGTGTATGGGTATATATATATAAATTATGGTATTATATATATAGTTGGGTATATAAAATTAGATATGTATACATATGATATAGACTTGATGTCTTAGCCTATGGCCTATGTATATATGTATTGTATATATGTCTTAGTGCCCTAGGATTACTAGCCTATGGTGAGTAGCAAGTTAGAGTTGACCATTAGGTCTAGTAGACCTAGTTTGACTAGATTGTTGACCCTTGTTGACCAAAGTCAACTATAGGTCAAACCTTGACCTAATTGACCTAGAAATGACTTGCATGAACTTAGGAGGACTATTTGACTAAGGTTTGACTAAACCCTAACTAGATGATTAGGTTAACCATATGGATCATGAGGGTAATCCTATATAGATTAAGATATGTATGGGGTTAAGTAAAATACTTAGAGTTGAGTCATGACTTGAGTTGGAGTATGGGATTAGCTTGATTACAGGATTAAGGTTGGTATTGTACTATATTTATTTTGCGTGATATACTTTGTATAGATAATTGGTTATACCTTAATTTTATGGTATAGTATCTTAGGTATCCTAAGACATGTTAGCCTATGTTTGGTTTTGAGTTAGCCTTATAGAGTTTGACTTAGGTAGTTGACTATTGACCTAATTACCTTGTTGACTAGTCTTTGTTTAACCAAAACGTTAGTTGGTCTAGACTTTGACCTAGTTTGACCATTGTTGACTAAACCCTAGATAACTTGACTAGTTTGGCTAGAATGTTTGACCAAGAGTTGACTTTAACCTAGATTAGACTTGTTTAACCTTGTTTGACCTTGTATGACTTAGTTTAACTTCTTGTGACCTAGTATGACTTAATTTGACTTAGTTTGACTGTAGTGTTGACCAAGTTTGACTTTGACCTAGATTGGCTTAGAAATTATGTAGATTGCATTGTAGATTTCATTTACCTTCATATTAGACATGTCATAACTGTATTGCTCTATTTTAGGACATTGTGACCCTGGTACAGATATCTGATATTATATTCCTCTTTTCAGAGTATCAGGCGAGTACATTCTCTGATAGTTCTCTCATTTATTTGTCAATTACTGTATTTCAGTTCTAGTTAGTTCTATGTGATTCTCTGTATCAACACGTATGGATATTTCTGGATTCATGTATCGACACATACCTTACTTGCTGGCCTCTATTACTGGAGTCATTGAAATCATTCCGGAATCATTTCTGGAATCATCATGTATTGGCCAGACTCATCTCGATTCTTTTGTCAATTTTGGATTCACTTGCTGGACGGGGAAATATTGAGTAAGACATGTAGACATACCCCAAATCCGGAATCTCCCACTGGAATCTACCGGAAGCATAGCCATCTCTTGTCCGATCAGTAAGAGATGTGCCTAATACCTACAGCCGTTTACATATCGACCTCGGTATTTTAAAACACACTGTTAGATCATAGTTGGACTCACCCTGGATTCATTGATCACTGTTGGACTCATCTTGTACTGGAAATCATCTGGTATCGGATTATATGGACTGGACGCACACTGGGATTACATTAGACTTATATCGTACTGTCTGGACTCATACCTGTTATTCTAGTTCAGTTAGCTTTTATTACAGTCTTCATTGCCATGATTCTTCTCTCGTTTTAGTTACCTTTCTTTTCTTGTATCTTACTGTTTCTCTATGCCATCATTACCTGTATAAAACTGCCATGCTCATCAATAAAACTGTCTATAACTGCTTTATAGTTCTTTGTCATTTACTTGGATTTTCGAGATGAGTTGTACTCGTTTCTGTCCTGATTGGACCTGTTGAAAATATTACAGATGATAATCCTGAGGACACATGCCCTACTTACCATGGACCTGGCGAGGGATTAGCTACCTTTGGTCCCGACTCTCAGGAGTGATTCAGGAGATTAGCTAGCAGACTACTTTAGCTTTCATGTTTTGACTTGTTGTATTAAAGTTAAGATATTGTGTTTGTATTAAGTTGGTTTGAGACATTATTGTATTATTTTAGTAGTTAGTTGTTGTTGTCTTTAATTCCTTAGGTAGAACTTCTGTATTATCTTATCGTGTTCTAGACTGTGATTGAATATATCATACCCTTTACTTGTCCTCCATTCAGAGCTGATATCTGGACAAGTACATTATATACACTGCATGAGATTAGTTAGCAACCTAGGACAGCTTACTACCGTCGACACTGCGGCGTAGGCTGGACGTACCCACTTCTCGTGCCCCTATACAGGGTACGGGTCGTGACAGCTAGAAGTCCCAGACCTTGTATCGGGATGACGACTCTTTTTGGGAAGACGTATCGTCATTGACTTATCGGAGGGATTGAGCTTCTCTATTTGCGGCTGGCCGACTCTCGGCAGCCTGATTGTCAGTGGCTCCGTTGTGGGTCTTGGCACTTGGCCAGACCTTGGCAGCCGGATTATCATCTGCTCTTCTTGCACCGAGAGGCTGATTGCGTCCTTACGTAGAGTGGCTGTAAGGGGTGCAGACTTGCCAGGTTTGCGAGCTTGGAGGTGGATCGTCAGAGGTTCTTCTGATCCTGTGGCTGTCTCGGTACGAGCTTGCACATCTCCTTCATTAAGGTGTTTCTTTGACTTTTTGTACAGGCAAGAATCTGAGTAGTAGGATTCGACCCCTTTGAAGGGATCGATATCAGCAAATTCTGTCCTCACGAAGCCGTATTTGTCGACATATTTGAAGCACTGGTGCAGCGTGGAAGGCACGATCATATAATTGTGTATCCAAGGGCGCCCCAAGAGGATGTTGTAAGAAGTGTCCGCATCTATGACGTAGCAGGTGACTTCTGATTGGAGATCGCCGATCTGACACTTCAGACGAATCTTTCCAATTGGGTAGCTCATGTCCGAATTGAAACCGCTGATGGCGGTGCTTGTAGGCGTCAGGCGATGCATCGAAATACGAAGATGATGTAGCAGACCCTTCGGAATAATGCTTATGGAAGACCCAGGATCAATGTGCATCCGATCCACCTTTACGTCGCCGATGTATCCAGTGTAGTATAACGGGCGATCGTGCAGGTTGGTTTTGATGAGCATGTCCTGCGGAGTGAAGATAATGTTGGGCATCGCTCCCGTGCAAGCGCTGTCTTGGAGATCTGCAGGCGGGTTTTCTCCCGTGAGGTTGACCTGAGCCATGTATGCATCGGCATTTTGGAGTGCATCGCTCAAAGCCATGCGGACATCCTTTGAGAGTCTCAGAAGCTCGTATAATGACAACTTGGCCGACGTGTTGGCCAACTGCGCCAAGATGTCGAAATTGTAGGGCTTTTCCAGCCCCTGCGGTGCCTCTTTTCGGAGGGATTTGTCAAAGCGAGTCTCCTTCGGCCTAGGCTTGTCGGTCGTCGAAGGCTGAGCCGGTCCCGGAGCGTCAGTTGTAGCAGGCTGATGATCTTCAGCCGAGTTATCAGCCACAGGTTGGGATTGTGCCCCCGACCGAGTGACAACGGCTGTAGCTTCTTCGATATCTGCCAAGATTGTGCGGCAGGACCTGACCTTTCCACTCTTCTTGCGAATGGAAGATGGTGTGGGCTGAGTTACATCTGATACTAGGTCTGGATGGACCCACATAATCTCCCCTCGTGATGTGGTGAGGGGCACTAGCCCAGCAGCCTGATCTCAGGGAGGTGGAAGATTAGCAACCTCCATTGTCGCCAGAGGAATGGGCACCACACCGTCTTGAGCTTCGGTTGGAGGAAAGCTGCCAAACTGTACGAACACATGTTGGCTGCCACGGTCACCTCTTCGAAATCGATGGCCAGAGCGTTCGAATCGATGAGATTTTGGATGTACCGTTTTAGTTGGTAGCAGTCGTGTGTGGCATGGTGGACGTAGCGGTGGTAATGGCAGTACTTTGGATTTTTCATGTCTGCCGGCCGAGGTTCCCATCTTGGTGGAGGAAGCTGAATTCTGTCTCCTTGTATGAGCATGTCCAAGATGGGCTTGATGTGACCGTCTTCGAAGGAGTAAGTGATTTATGGCCATTGTTTGTCTGCCGGCTTTGGCTCAGGTTTTTGTGCTGTATCGGCCACCATAGCCTGCTTACCCCTGATGTCCCAGTTGTTGGAGGGGATACCTCCATTATCGTTGTTGGTGTTAGGACGCTTGCCCTTGTTCTCTCCGTCCGAGATGTGCAATCCCAATTGGCGAGCCTTCTTCAATCGTTCTTCGGCGCTAGTGGCACTAATGATAAACGTCTTTCAGTCCTTGAATTGACTTTCGCCCATCCAGAGACTGATTGTTGGGAGCAATCTCTTTTGGCAAATTTCAATTAGGGAGGAATCCGGATTTCCAGACGGCAACTTCATTGCAGTCTGGCGAAACCGCTCGATATAGTTCCTTGTTAGCTCTTTCTTTCCTAGGACGACGTCCATGAGGGTGGACATTGTGATGTCTTGTCCTACTTCATAGAATCTCTCAAAGAACATACGCTTGAAGCTGGCGAAGGAGTGGATGCAGTTGTCTGGCAGGTTGTGATACCAGTCGAAGGCGACTCCTTCCAATGCCCCGATGAATAATCGTGTGAGGATGGCATCATCGTGGGGTAGATGGTCGGTGGTGACCTCGAAGTAAGTGATATACCGACTTGCTGAGGTCTTGCCATCATAAGGATATATATTGAACGGCTTATATCTTGGTGGGAATGGAACATCCCTCCAGGCAGCAGGGTACGGTTGCCGTATTCTGAGGTCTTGGAAATTTTCTCGAGCGTGAAACATGGCTTGGAGCTCCTGGACCTCTTTTCTCGCCTCGCGGGCTTCGTCCACGGCGGTGGGGGCCGTTCCTTCAGGAGGATTGTTGTCCGGGTTCGGTGCCGCTGAATTCGAGTCTGCGTTTACCACAGGACCCGCGCTTGTTTGGCCAGGCGTTCCTTCTTGCAGAGTTGGAAGAGCCGCCTTGATCTCGTCTACAAATTTTACCAAGGCAAGCAGTATGGCCTCCAGAGTGTCGATGCGTTGGCGATCACTGGAACCGCCTTGGTTACTGTCCGTCACGAATACCGTCCTTATGTGAGGGGAGAGGGACGGAGCGGTAGAGGAAGCGCCCTCCGAATCATACCCCTGTAGTGAGAAGTCATCGGGATATGTGGGAATGTTCTCCTCTGGTTCGGACTCGAAAGGAACAGTACCCCCAATCTCCGAGTTCGCCTCGTCTTGGGAGTTATGGATGTCGTCGGGGACGTCAGGGTTTGTTGATGGAAGAGTTGTTTCCCTCGGCTCGTCTTCTTGGAACATTGGATTGTCGTGGAGGTTCAGAGGGGTGCTACCCCCAGTCCCAGCAACCCCCAGTATTGTGGACGACGAATCTCCCACTGTAGCAAATTTCGTCTTAGAACGGGTACCTTGGAAAACTCCGGTGGTGGGCACCCGCTTAGACGAGAGTCTCTTTGTCATAGTGGTTGAAATCCTTGGGCTAGAAACATTCGTCTTCTTCCCTTTTCCATCGGCGGGGACTTTCTGAACAGAGTTGCAGGAGATGACGGGAGGCGCCTCGTCTTCTGAACTTGATCGTTGCAGTCTTTGGAAGACGGACCGCCGGTCCTCTTGTACTGTTGTGTTGCTGCAACAGCAGTTGACGATGAGTTGGGTACAGTGACGTCCGTGGGAGAATTCTTTGCACCCCGGGGCACCTTCTCTTTCCTTGCGTTTGTGGAGGATGGCCTCACGTAAGTCAGACGGGTCCAGATCGACCATGTTTGCTCCCTGGATTTTAGGAGACTTTTGGGAACCTCTCTGTCCGTCTGCCGCCGGGGGATGGACTCGAGTGGTTCTGTACAACTGCCCATCAGAGGCCCGCATAACAGTACACGGGACGTTCGGATGGTCAGAGGTCGAATCAACGGACCGAGCTTGCCAAGCTCTTGCTACCCTAGACTTCTTCACTCTAGTGCGTGAGGGCACGTAGTAGGAAGAGTCTAAGTGGTGCTGGAGAGAATCAGACATATCTTCTTGGGAGCACAGGAGATCAGGACCTTAGGTGAGGCGGTCGAAGACAGAACCTCGTGGAGTAGACGTCATGCGGCTAGAATCATCAATCCTCATGCGGCTGGCAGCCGTAGCCGCATGGGTCTTCTCCATGCGGCTGGAAACTCTGGCCGCATGAGTGTTCTCCATGCGGCTGGAAATCCTAGCCGCATGAGTACTATGCATTTGGCTAGCAGTTTCAGCCGCATGGTCATTATTCATGTGGCTGGCCATCTTGGCCGCATGAGTCTTCGTTTTGTGGCTAGTGCCCTTGTTCGATTTCTTTCTGGAGCCCATAGAATCTCTCTTTGCCCCTGCAAGTCCAGCATCGTAGTGCTTTTCTCTGCCAGACTTGGGGACAGCAGAGTTTTCTGTGGCTTGAAGTGGGGCCGCGCGAGAGTCGCCTTCGCCGTATTGGGTAGCATCGAGGACTTGGGGAGGAGCAAATGATTCTGACCTCCACTCTTTGCGAGCCTTCGTTGTGCGGGTGCGCTTCTGGACCGGGCCAGCGCTTCCTTCGGAGAGCATTTCTTCGAACGCCTGTTGGTAGAAGCGGACGACCATCTTCTGTTGTGTGGAGCCAAGTTTGGCTGCATCCGATTGCGTCACCAACTCCTCAGCCATGGAGAAGTTAATCCCCAGCAGAGTCGCCATCGTGTTTGCCATGAAATATAAAAAAGCAGAACAATTATCGGAGGACTGGACTTTTACTTCACGTTACAAACTCGCTTGTACAAAGAAAGCCTAGGGACGAAAATCTAGGTACAGCAATCTAAGTACAATTATTTATTTTAGATTCTGGGAGGTGACGATAGAGGCTTGGGAAAGCGACGGCCGCTCTGCCTTACTCCTTGGACGATCGGTATGCAGCCTTGGCTCCGGAAGATTGCTTGGCGTTGAAGAAATGCTCTCTTTGCTCTCTCTCTGCTCTTTTTCTCCAAGTCTTCTAATGCTCTCTGATCTCCAAAAAAGGGTCTCTTGCAAGGGAATGGCACCTTGTTATTTATAAGAAGGGGAATGCAATCATTAGGGTTTGCAATGATTCTCCTTTAGAATAGCGGTGGCCTGTTGTTTGATCAATCTGGGCCATTAATCTTGAGTGTGATGAATCCGGGCCACTTAATGTAGATTGCACCAAATCCCATCAGTAATTAATGCTGATTGGAATGAATCTTCGTGATGATGATTTGCTGATGTCTGTGAATCTGGATGAATAAGTTTAATTTGTTCCCCTGCCACGTGTCCCAGATTATTGGTATTTGACCCAATCTTTGATTGTAGTAAATCTGGGAAATTGATTGGCTTTATAACGCGTGTCCAGGGAATCACTGGGGGGATTTGAGCCGCATGAAGTTTGAGCCGCATAAGGTTTGGGCCGCATAAGGTTTGGGCCATATGTCAGGGCTGTTTGGGGTGTAGCCCCCCTGTCCTTCGAACCATATGATGGGTAGTGAGATGCATGGAGATGATCCTTACGAGCTGCATGGGAAGGCCTCTGCTTGAGCCGCATGAGACTGTTCCCCTTGAGCCGCATGGGGAGGCCTCTGATTGAGCCGTATGAGACTGTTTCGGCCTGAGCCGTATAGGACAGCTTCATCCTGAACTGCATGGGAAGTCTTCGCTCGAGCCACGTGGCATTTTCTGGATCTCGGGGGATTATGTTAGAGATCTCTTTCGCTTCCCTAGGGGTCTGTCATTATGACAGAGTCATAATTACCTTTTTTGTGTCAGGGCTGTCACTTTTTCGGAGTTGTCAGCCGTCCAAGTAGTTAATGCAGTATAGGGCGGAGGGGAGGACTGTTAAGCCACGTGTCTTTTGAGCCGCATGGAATGTCTTGAGCCTCATAGTCCCTTGTGCAGCATGACTTCTGAGCCGCATGGGCCTTCTGATCTGCATGGGTTTTCCTGGCCGCATGGATCTTTCTTTATTATTATTTTCCATGCTTCTACAGTAATAAAGAGTACAACAGGACAATAAACGACTAGTGACGTGGAACCATTCCGGGAGCCAGGTTACAACCCTTCACCAAATAAGGACCAGGGTTGTACCCTTCGCCTGAATAGCACCTTGTCTCTACCTATTTATTGTTAAGATAAGTAAAACAAACATGCTCAGGAGAAACCAGGTACTGTGACTAGACGAGACTTAGACAGGGCTGGACACCATCCATTCACAAGCGGCCAAGCAAATACTACGGCTTACTACTTAACTAACTAGGGTTATCATATGCCTAATTACTAAACAAGATGCAAATGAGAATTTCCTAGTCCCAAGCCCTGCAGACTATCCAGTTATCCTTCCGCGGGTTGAGAGTATGGTTGGGTACATTGCCCGGGAGACAATATACCCTTAGGTGACTTAGAGGGTGCAACACATGACAGTGTGCTGGAAATGTGCCCTACTCGTCGGCAGGCTACAAGTCCATTAAAGCGCCCAGATAACGAGATCGCCTGTGACTGAGAATTTTCTATGAACTATAGTTTGATCTAGTTATTAGCCTAATCCATATTCAGTGCTAATCCCCGACCGTGGTAACCAGGGAGTCACGTCCTAGACATGATGCAAGACAAGACAAGACAAGTGGATTGCACGAAGCAGCAAGAATGAACTCCCACGGTGTCAAGTTGGTTATATGAGTCAAGTTCGCCATCGCAACAACATCAAATTATCAAGTCAAGAGTGTGGCACCACGGGCCACTATCAAGTTATCCAGTTACAGAGATTAATTATGAATCACAGGTTACAAGTTAAGAGCGCACCCCATCGGGTCACTGCTAAGAAGATCAGAAAGTAATAGGATCATAAATCACAGAAATCACAAAAATCGTACTAGTCATAAGTAAAACACCGAAAACCGTGCCAGGTCGTGTTGGGTCAAGACAGTCGTGTTGTGTGGAACAAGATCTCAAAACTCCAATCCACAAAAGAGAAGCCAAGCCCAAAGAAAATAAAATCAAACCACCATGGACAAGTAGGTTGCGCTGGGGTCGGGTTGCGCTGGGATCGGGTTGCGCTGGCCAAGTTGCACTGGGGTCGGGTTGCGCTGGGATTCGGTTGCGCTGGGATCGAAGGGCGCTGGTAAAACGAGCCAAGGTGCGCCGGAGCCAAGCGCGCCATGGGGAGGGAGGTGCTGGAGCTAAAGAGCGCCAGCGAAGAAGAGGGGGCGCGGTTCGCCAAAGGGCACCGGCAGCAAGCGCTGGTCAGCCCAGCGCTAAAGAGCGCTGGCCGAGGAAGTTGGCACGGTTCAGCCCAGCGCTAAAGAGCGCTGGCCGAGGTCATCTTCTCCAGCAAGCTGAGAGGAGAATCCCTAGAACACCAAAAACTCCAAATCTCATAACTTAGCCAAAACAAAACGAAATTTAGATTTTCAAAGTTCTATCTTGGGTAAAATTGAATTCTCTACCACATGGAAGCCTCAAAACAAGCAAAAAATCTAAGTTTAATAGATCAAAACCAAGAAATCCGAAAATGGGTAAAACTTAGATCTAGAAAATGAAAACTCCAAATAACAAATGCCAAGTTCTAATATGGTTCACCATGGCCTAATCTAACTAATGGACAAATAAAATAGGGTTCCTATTTGGTGGCAAGGTGCACTTGCCTATGGAGGTTGGGTGTTGTGTGGAGGAAGGAAGAAGATGGAAAAAATAAATAGAAGAGTAATGAGGAGAGAGAAAAGTTAGGTGGGGTTTAATGAGGGAGGTATGTTGTGTTGAGGGTGGAGGTTAACTAAGGGTAGTCCAATAGAAACCAAATCAAATCCTTCTCCACAAGGAATGAAACCACTCCAGGTAAAAACCCAATTTCACGAGATAACCAAAATCCGCAAGTCGAGCCAAAATACAATTACATGCCAAAATTCGAGAAAATAAAATACAGGCCCGAAATACATATAAGCCTAATTAAAATACGTATTCCGAAATACGGGCGTTACAACTCTATCCACCTTAAAAGAATTCCGTCCTCGAAATTTAAATCAAGATGCTTAGAGATGTAAGAGCCCGCTATACTATCCACAAATAAGCCACACTAAGCAAACAATCAACCAATCATACATGCAAGCAAGGGATGGAAAGTATAAGGCATAAGGAAGACATTATACCTTACGAGTCAAACAAGTCGGGGTATCGCGATCGGATGTCGTCCTTACGCTCCCATGTTGACTCACCTAGAGAGCGATGACCCCAAGCAACACGGACTAAGCTGATAGTCTTGTTCTTGAGTATCTTCTCTCTCCGGTCCAATATAGACACGGGCCTCTCCTCATACGAAAGGTCGGTACCAACAACCAATTCCGAATGGTCCAGGATATGGCTCGGGTCCGGGATGTACCGTCGTAATTGGAACACATGAAATACATCATGTACCTCACTTAGCGACGACGGAAGAGCGAGACGATAGGATACGTCTCCTACTCGCTCCAGGATATCGAACGGCCCTATATACCTAGGACTAAGCTTACCCCGTACGCCAAAGCGAATGACGTCGCGGTTAGACGAGATCCTAAGGGATTGTAACACCCAGTTTTCCAAATAAGGGTAATTTTGAAATTTTGTAATTATAATTATTATTATTGATATTTATTTCATATTATAATTTTTGGTGATTTTTAATAATTTTTTTAAACTATTTAAAAACTGCCTTAAGTCATGGCTTGTGATTTTGAGGTCTTGCTAGTGTAACCTGAGAGACTGCATGACCTAGAGCCTAACCATGTCATTAGGATAATTTAATTATTATTTTTAGCCTAGGGGTAATTTGGTCATTTTGACTTATTTGAATTATTTGATGATTTATTGAATTAGTGAATTCTACTTTGACCTTGACTTGTTGAGACCTAATGGACTAGCCTAAAAGCTAACCCTAGCCATGGTGACCCTACTCTAACTTAGGTTAACCTACTTTTAGTCATTAGAGATTAGTTTTAGAATGAGAGGATTTGTTTAAGTGGAATTATTTCATGGTTTGTGATTTTAATGAAAGGACTAGTGATTTAAGGACTTAATGACTTGTGACTTGGCCCATGGCCCATTAATTGACACCCTAACCCTAACCAAACCCTAAATAACTGGCCACATAGGAATCCCCACCCTATATAAACACTTATTCATTAGGGCTTGCCTCCTTTATTTTATCCCAACACTTGGAGAAAGAGAGGTATTCTTCCCCCTTCCAAAAATTCCCATAAATTCATTTTTATTCCTTTTTAATCCTAGTTTCTTGCATTAGAACCTAATACTCTCCTATTTTCTGATTTTGGGGTTTAATCCCAGCTTTGGATCAATTTGGAGCTTTTGCCATCAAGAGGAAGAATCCTCCATTTGAAGCTTTTCCAAGCTTTTTGCACATATAGATAAAACCCTTTAAATTGATTTAAATTGCAATTTTCTTTGCATTTAGGGCTAGATCTAGGAGTCCCCTAGGTGTCCCCAAAATTTGGGTGGAATTCGTGTCCGTTTGGTGTCCGTATCGGACACGTGTCTATGTGTTATTTAAGGTGTTTGTTGAAATACCTCAATGGATTGAATGTTAATGTTTTTTTAAACAAATTACATTTTTGGGTAGCCCTAGACTTGTAGGTCATAAACCTAGTTGACTGAGCATGAAACTGTGTCGTATCTGTGTCCAAATTGGACACGAATACGCTGTGCACACCCACACACACTGTCCTGCTCACTGATACCTCGTGTGCACTGTACACGACACGTGGACATGTGCCACTTGACACGGACCTAGGAGCAATGTCTGACAAGACACCCCCAAAGTCTCGTGTCGAGTCGTGTCATGTCGAGTGAGAAAACTCACTCGCACTGTCCTTGTACTGTGTCGTTTCAGACTGGTTTTACGCTCTGATACGCGCTGATTGACACAACACGACACGCATTATACACGATACATGCACTTGTATCCCTAGCCCTATATCTACCCTAGGGTTGGACACGAGCACGAGGCTCGAGGGTCGACACACGAGCCCCTAGGTCACGCTGTACCTCTGTACGAGGCTGTCAGCGTGTCCTTCCTGATCTATGTGTATTTTTATGACTTGGACACGTCGTGTCCCACTTTGGGGACACGATACTTACTGTGTGGCATGTGCACATGTAGCCCATGGGTTACCAACCTTCGGTTTCGATTTGTTGCTTGAAATTCGGTTTTGATTTGGGTTTTTCCCCAATTGCTGATACTCAAGTTTCAGTTGGATTTTCTGAGTTTAATTTCCTGTTTGAGCTGAATATGAATGTTACGTTCATGATTTAACTATATGTGCATGTGTATTAGTTCCTACTGGATAGGATTTACATATTAGATTAGGCTTTATGTTCATATAATGGATTTCGATATTGTTTTGGGTTGATTTAAATTGGGTCGGCTGATACACAGTTCATTAGTGAATTCTGATGTTAACTTATAATTTCTTACTGTTTTGTAATGTTTAAATACCATGATTAGATCACCCACACTCGTATTAGATTACTGGAAGTTTGATTTTGAATTGTGTTAAAGTTTTGGATTTCGATATTTGGACTGGGCTGCCAACTGATACATTTTCTTTCACTGTTTTATAATCCTGAATTTGATTCCTATTCTTTTAACTGGATTCAATGTTCCAATTTACTATGTTAAACCCATGTACATTGTGGTTAGTCACTGACAGAAATTCTTGTGTAGTTACATTGTTGAATGTTAGGTTATGTTGATGTAGGAGCATGGTTTTCGAAATAGGATTTGGAATGATTCGTGAACTGACATTTTAGTTATTTCCTGAGAACTGTCACTTGAACTCTATTTTTTTCTGAGAACTTAATCTGGACACTTTGAGACACACACATACACTATTTTTCCTATGATTTCACTCACTCACTGATTTTTCTGAGATTGTACACTGGGTTTCCATACCCAGTTAGCTAACTGGTTGAACTATTCTATTAGACAACTGAGAACTCATTCCTCCACATTTCCTGAGAATTGATTGAACTTAACCCTGCATTTCTCCTGAGATTCACATATTCCTGTACATCCCTACATTGCTCTATGTACACACACATCCTGAAATTGTCACATACCTACACACAATGCACACACACACTTTCCCATTTCCTGTCACTGTTTTCCAGACCATCACACACACAGTTAACACACACATTGATTCATTCTCTGTTAAACACCACACTGTTCAGCCATATTTTGATGATACATACACACACTCCCTAAAACTGCTACATATATATGAACACATATGGACACATTGCATTTATTCAAATTTTTACTAACCTGTCTCTTACTAAAACCTGAGCTACACTCTTCATTAACCTATTTAACTGCCACTTGACACACCCTAGCTAAATGCACACACACACACACATTAAATTACAGTTTTCCCCTATATGTTTTCTACTTGCTATCAATATTGTATCACATTTACCATACACACACAGGCCCCTTTTACTTGCCAATTCTCTGTTTTGGTATGCATACCCCATTTACTGTTTTCCCCTTCTTTCCCTTGCATTACTATAAGTCACATTGGAATTTGTTGCACATGTGTTAGGCACCTATTCTATAGTGATTTCATATGATATATAATCGATATATACTTGTTTCCTGTGATAGGATGGGGTTGAGATAAGTGACTTGGTAGGTATCCTTAAGTGTAGTTAAGTAGAGTGGTAGTTTAACCTATAGTGTATAGTTTGGTTTTGATAGCATTAGCCTAGTGTGACTTTCATTAGGCTTGTATCAAGTGGTTAGGGTATAGGTTGACCATTGGTTGACCTTAGCTTAGAATTAGCCTAGAAGGTACATTACTAGTATATACACATGACTTAGATAGTGATATTGATAGATAGTCTACTCTAGTATCTTGTGATAGATTGGTATCCTAGTCTAAAGTTAGTAGATAGCCTATAGAATGACCTAGATATTGACTCTATATGCCTAAGTGACTTGGTTGACCGAGATAGCCTTGTTGTTGACCTAGTTGACTAGATGCTGACTTGGGTTGAACATGGTTGACCAAAGAGTGACTTGACCTAGTTTGACCTAGACAAGTTGACCAGGTTTGACTTAGAGTTGACTTGACCTAGAATGGCCTAGAATCATGTAGATTGTATCATAAACTCTATTTATCTTATTTTAAACACATTATAACCTGTATTACTCTGTTTAGGACATTGTGACTCTGGTACAGGCATCTGATATTATCTTACTCTTTTCAGAGTAACAGGCGAGTACATTCTCTGATAGTTCTCTCATTTATTTGTCAATTACTGTACTTCAGTTCTAGTTAGCTGTATGAGATTCTCTGTTACAAACACGTATTATTATTTCTGAATCCATGTATACGATACACATACTTACTCGTCTTACCTCTATTATTCGAATCACCGTACGAATTACTATTCGAACCACCTATTCGTATCTTCATATGCTGGTTGGACTTTTATTCGATTGATGTGTCGGATTTGGATTCATTTGTATTAGATGGGTGGGGAAATACTTGATTAGACATGTGAACATTCCCACTATTCGAACCACCCCCAGTGAATGATATTCGAACGATAGCCATTCCACACCTGGCCAGGTGTATGATGTGCCGGATTTACCCTTAGCCGTTTACATGTCTAACTAAGTATTTTAAAACACACTTGGAGAATTTATTCGAATCATTATTAGAACATCATGTGAATCACTATTCGTATCACCTTATTCGTATCACCTTATTCGATTCATCTTATTAGAATAATGATTAGAATCACATTCGACTCATCTTATATTAGACTCACATTGGGATTACACTCGACTTATATTGTACCATCTGAACTCATTATGTTACTCTAGTTCAGCTAGATCTTATTTTACAGTCTTCATTGCTATGTTTCTCTTCTTGTTTAGTTACCTTACTTTCCTTGTACCTTAACTGCTCTCTACATCATTACTCGTACAAACTGCCATATTCATCAATACAACTGTCTATAACTGCTTTATAGTTCTCTGTCATTTACTTGAAATTTCTTGATGAATTGTACTCGTTTCTGTCCTGACTGGACCTGTTCAAAATATTACAGATGCTTGCCCTGAGGATATTTGCCCTACTTGCCTTGGAGCAGGAGATGGCTTAGCTACCTATGGCCCCGACACTCAGGAGTGATCGGGAGACTAGCTAGTAGACTTCGTTTAGTTTTTATGTTTTAGAACTTGAATTGTAATAACTGAGATACGAGTTTGTATTTGAGTTTATTTGAGATATTATTATTTAGTAGTTTATAAATGTTGTTGTTTAGTTTTTAGTTATAAACTTCTGTGTTATCTTATCGTGCTTAGACTGTGATTGAGATTTCATTATATCTATACTTGTCCTCCATTCGGAGTTGAGTTTTGACAAGTACATTATATAATTGCGTGAGTTGTTGATTAGATAGTAACCTAGGATAGCGTTCTACTGCCGACACTGCGGCATAGGCTGGACGTACCCACTTCTCGTGCCCTCACAGGGTGCGGGTCGTGACAGGAATACATGGTTGCCGATAGCAAACTCTAAAGGACGTCGATGAGCATCGGCCCAATGTCGCTGGCGATCTTGGGCCACTCGAAGGCGATCTCTGACTCTTCTGACCACTTCAACTGTCTGGACAATCATTTTTGGACCAAGTATCTGCCTCTCTCCAATATCATCCCAGGCTAACGGGGATCTGCACTTCCTACCATACAGTGCCTCGAACGGGGCCATCTGAATACTGGCCTGGAAACTATTGTTGTAGGAGAATTCTACCAGGTGCAGGTGATCCTCCCATGAACCACCGAAGTCAAGGGTACAAGATCTCAACATATCTTCCAAGGTCTGAATTGTACGCTCTGACTGACCATCTGTCTGCGGATGATAAGCTGAGCTAAACTGAAGGTGAGTTCCCAAACTCTCTTGCAGGCTACGCAAAAAGTGTGATGTGAATCTTGAATCCCTATCCGAGGTGATACTAACGGGCACACCGTGAAGCCTAACAATTTGCCTGAGGTACATCTCTGCTAGCTGAGCCGTAGACTGCCCAACTCTGAACGGGAGAAAGTGAGCCACTTTCGTGAGCCTGTCAACTATAACCCAAATAGCATCTCGACCAGTTGGGGATCTAGGCAATCCAGTCACAAAATCTATGGTCACATGCACCCACTTCCATTCTGGAATCGACAAGGGCTGAAGAAGTCCAGCGGGCCTCTGATGTTCAGCTTTAACCTGCTGGCAAACCAAACACCGAGAGACAAATCGGGCTATCTCCCTCTTCATGCCATTCCACCAGAAGTGCTGACGGATATCACGGTACATCTTCGTACCACCGGGATGAATAGAATACTGTGAACTGTGAGCTTCTGCCATGACCTCCTGTCTGATATCTCCACTGGGTACACAAAGACGAGTGTCGTGTCGAAGTGTACCATCTTCATGAATGCAAAACTCTGGCCTTCTTCCTGCCTCACACCCTGCTCTGAGTCGCTGAATCTTGGAATCTGTAGACTGCGCCCTCCGGATCCTCTTAACTATGCTGGACTGAACCTGTAGACTGGCCATCAACGCCACGTTGGTAGGAAGAACCACTTCAACTCCCATTTTCTGAAGATCTGCCAATAACTCTGGTTGCACCATTAGGAAGTAAACTCCGGCTCTCCTGCTCAACGCATCTGCCACAACATTGGCCTTCCCTGGGTGATACTGCAAGTCCACATTATAGTCCACCAGTAGCTCGAGCCATCTTCTCTGCCGCATGTTAAGGTCCTTCTGGGTGAAAACATACTTCAGGCTCTTGTGATCAGTAAATATCTCCACTCTGTCCCCGTACAAGTAGTGCCGCCAAAGCTTAAGCGCAAACACTACTGCCGCCAGTTCCAAGTCGTGGGTCGGGTAATTCTTCTCATGCTCACGAAGTTGACGGGATACATAAGCTATTACCTTCCCATGCTGCATCAAGACACCCCAATCCTCTCCCTGAAGCGTCGCAATAAACTGTGAATCCTCCGGTCCCATCTGGAAGTGTGAGAATGGAAGCCGTTACCAAACCTCGCTTCAACTTCTCAAATGATTCCTGGCACTCTGCTGTCCATACGAATGACACATCCTTGTGGGTCAACTGGGTCATCGACGCCGAAATCCTTGCAAAATCTGAAATGAATCGCCGGTAGTAGCCGACCAATCCAAGGAAGCTGCGAACATCTGCCACTGAGCTAGGTACTGGCCATGTCTCGATAGCCACAATCTTCTGGGGATCCACTTCCACTCCTCCACGGGTAATGATGTGACCCAAGTACGAAATGCGATCGAGCCATAACTCGTATTTACTGAACTTGGCGTACAACTGATGCTCTCTAAGCGTCTGAAGAACGATTCTGAGATGCTGCTCGTGCTCTGCTTCATTCTTGCTGTAGACCAGGATGTCATCTAGGAACACGATCACGAACTGATCCAAGTAAGGCATGAAAATACGATTTATGAGGTCCATGAATACGGCTAACGCATTGGTTTCTCCGAATGGCATAACAAGAAACTCCCAATGCCCATACCTTGATCTGAATGCTGTCTTTGGAATGTCCTGCTCTCTGACCATGATCTGGTGGTATCCTGATCGCAAGTCTATCTTCGAGAACACTGAAGCCCCCTTGAGTAGATCAAACAAGTCATCTATCCTCGGAAGAGGGTATCTGTTCTTGATTGTCATCGAGTTCAAGGTACGATAATCTACACATATCCTGGACGTACCATCCTTCTTCTTCACAAGAAGCATCGGGGCTCCCCAAGGCGATCCACTTGCACGAATGAATCCCTTGGTCCTCAGTTCTTCAATCATCTTATACAAAATCTCCAACTCTGAAGGCGCCATCCTGTAGACTCGCTCTGATACTGGTGCCGTCCCGGGGATCAAGTCTATAGTGAATTCGATCTCTCTTTCTGGTGGCATCCCTAGAAGTTCCTCTGGGAAGACGTCTGGAAACTCTTCAACTATCCTGGGTAACTGTACTGTTGCTACTGTCATCCGCAATACTGGAGAAGATGGCTCCACTGCGCCTCGGGAGAAGGAAAACTCTGGCTCGCCTGGAACACTGAAAACAACCTTGCCAATGTGGCAGTCTATCCTAGCATACTGGTTCCTCAACCAATCCATGCCTAAGACAACATCATAGTCTGCCATAGGAAACTCTATAAATCTGGCGGGAAACTCTCTACCGCTAACTACGATCCGACACGAGGAAAACACTCGATCTACTCCCACAAGACCATTACCAGTAAGTATATTGAGCCTCACTGATAATGACTCAGGCTCCAATTCTATCCGCATTGCGAATCGTGCAGACATGAATGAATACGATGCACCAGAATCAAATAATACTGATGCTGGAGAGTTGACGAGGATAGTACCTGCCACTACTTCACCTGGTGCAACCTTTTCTCCCATAGCCATCATTATTGCATGACCTTGTCCTCTGGCTGTGGGTCCCCTCTGCTGGAAATCTCTCTGCCTACTCTGCACTTGAGCCTGGATGTACTGCTACTGGTTCTGCTGCTGAAATGCCTAGGCCTGAGGCAACAATAGCCTCGGGTACTGCTGCTGCTGCATAGGAGCTGGTCCCCTAACCGACGGACTGGTTAGGTTGGAAGAGGACAAACTACCCCTATTCGGGCAGGCTCCTATCTTGTGATCTGCCGCTCCACAAGCCAAGCACAATCCCTGCGCCCTACGACAATTCGCCATCACGTGCCCTGGCTTCCCGCAATGAGAACATCCCATCGCGGAAGTCTGCTTCTGCTTCTGCTGCTGCGGGTACGTCGGGGTTGAATGTTGAACCGATGTTACTGAGGTCGCCCGCCTCGGAGTTCCAATGGTCAAACCCCTTGCTGCCGGGGCTGGAGCTGATGATTGGTGCATCTGATTGTGGGACCGCTTCCTACCTCTGGTCCTATCTACGATCCTCTGGGAGGTGTACTCGTACCTCCTAGCTGCCCTCAATACTGCATCGAACGTCTGGTGCTCGAACTGCTCAACTGCCAGCAAGATTTCCAAATACAGCCCCTGCTGGAACCGCTGGGCCTTGTCAAACTCGGTTGCCACCAAGGTGGGGGCAAACCTACTGAGTCTAGAAAACTCAGATGCATAACCGTCGACCGTCCTGCCTCCTTGCTTCAAGTTGGTAAACCTCGTCTGCAGGTCGTACCGAGCTACAGCATCAAAATACTTCGTCTGGAATCTTTCTCTAAACACCGCCCAAGTAACCGACGCCGATAATCCCACGGCCTGCGCCACCCACCAACTGCGAGCTAAGTCTAGCAACTGTACGTGTACCACCGCCACCTTCTCATTCTCAGGTGTCCTAGCTGCTTCCAGAACCACCTCGGTATCCTGAAGCCAAGCATCCGCGGCAATCGCATCTTCGCTACCGTCGAAGAATGGAGGGCTCAGGCGCTTGAAGCTGTTGGTCGTACTGTTCCCTGGATGACCGCCTCTGTTCAAAGCATCTGCCACTGCCTGGTGCAGGGCGTCGCCCCGACGATCCTGGGAAGCTATCAAGGTCCTAATGAGACCTACCAAGGTGCCATCATCAGGCTCTGCAGGCTGGACGGGCCGAACTGGTGGCTCTCCTCCAGTAGGTACAACTCTGGAGGCTACTCCGGAATGCTGGGCTTGATCTCCGGGTTATTGCTGGTCCACGGGAAGTGCTCCACCTCGCTGATCGGCAGGGCCAGGTACAGTGCCGCTGAAGAGATGACATAGGGAACAATAAGGAAGGACTAGGACAGATCAACGATACAAGCACATGATCAGGGCAAGAATCCAGAGATTCAGAGGATATGAACAGAGATCAAGGACGAGTACTGATCGAGACATCTATCCAGTAAACCCTCATATATCATGATTTACAAGAACTGCATGGGCCACCACTTAAACCATGTAATGCCCCAGAACCAGAATACTGGAGAGCGGGGGCGTACATAGCCAGCTACGTATATTAAAATAGAATTCACCTCGCTATACGGTCACGGCTGTCTAGATATGAGGGTTTACTACAAGCCAACAGTCTCTTAAGGTCAAGCCTACTATCTCAATCTCAAGCAAGTAATATAGTTACAAGATGTTAGATCACCAAATACACAATACAAGGCGTCCCAAATATTTTATATTCAGCTGATCATGAAGCTAGTCGTACAAAATACGAGGACTAGAAAGAGTTTAGTCATACATGATCAACCCTAGGATTTATTAATCATGTTTACGGCCCGTAGGCAGACAGTAAGTAAATACGCATCGAGCTAACAGGTGCTCGTCGGCTAAACGCCTCAAAAGAATAATTTTACAATGTAGTGAGCAAATCAAAATGGAAAACCCACTCTTGGCCCGGGTTCCGTCTAGTTGTCACCATTGGACTAGAGATTCGGTAGATCCTCGGGAGCTGCTCCGAAATCCGGCCACACAAACCAGCTGGGTCAAACCCCAGAAAGAGCAAGTGCCACAAAGGAGGCCACGAAATAAGAACGAAAGCCAGCATATCAAATCATAAGGAAATAGAAGAAAGCACAAGTAATAAAGAGTACAACAGGACAATAAACGACTAGGGACGTGAAACCATTCCGGGAGCCAGGTTATAACCCTTAGCCAAACAAGGACCGGGGTTGTACCCTTCGCCTGAATAGCACCTTGTCTCTACCCATTTATTGTTAAGATAAGTAAAACAAACATGCTCAGGAGAAACCAGGTACTGTGACTAGACGAGACTTAGACAGGGCTGGACACCATCCATTCACAAGCGGCCAAACAAATACTACGGCTTACTACTTAACTAACTAGGGTTATCATATGCCTAATTACTAAACAAGATGCAAATGAGAATTTCCCAGTCCCAAGCCCTGCAGACTATCCAGTTATCCTTCCGCAGGTTGAGAGTATGGTTGGATACATTGCCCGGGAGACAATATACCCTTAGGTGACTTAGAGGGTGCAACACATGACAGTGTGCTGAAAATGTGCCCTACTCGTCGGCAGGCTACAAGTCCTTTAAAGCGCCCAGATAACGAGATCGCCTGTGACTGGGAATTCTCCATGAACTATAGTTTGATCTAGTTATTAGCCTAATCCATATTCAGTGCTAATCCCCGACCGTGGTAACCAGGGAGTCACGTCCTAGACATGATGTAAGACAAGACAAGACAAGTGGATTGCATGAAGCAGCAAGAATGAACTCCCACGGTGTCAAGTTGGTTATATGAGTCAAGTTCGCCATCGCAACAGCATCAAATTATCAAGTCAAGTTACAAGTCAAGAGTGTGCCACCACGGGCCACTATCAAGTTATCCAGTTACAGAGATTAATTATGAATCACAGGTTACAAGTTAAGAGCGCACCCCATCGGGTCACTGCTAAGAAGATCAGAAAGTACTAGGATCATAAATCACAGAAATCACGAAAACCGTACTAGTCATAAGCAAAACACCAAAAACCGTGCCAGGTCGTATTGGGTCAAGACAGTCGTGTTGTGTGGAACAAGATCTCAAAACTCCAATCCACAAAAGAGAAGCCAAGCCCAAGGAAAATGAAATCAAACCACCATGGGCAAGTAGGTTGCGCTGGGGTCGGGTTGCGCTGGGATCGGGTTACGCTGGCCAAGTTGCGCTGGGGTCGGGTTGCACTGGGATCGAAGGACGCTGGGATCGAAGGGCGCTGGGATCGAAGGGCACTGGTAAAATGAGCCAAGGTGCGTCGGAGCCAAGCGCGCCAAGTGGAGAGAGGCGCTGGAGCTAAAGAACGCCAGCGAAGAAGAGGGGGCACGGTTCGCCAAAGGGTGCCGGCAGCAAGCGTAGGTCAGTCCAGTGCTAAAGAGCGCTGGCCGAGGAAGTTGGCGTGGTTCAGCCCAGCGCTAAAGAGCGCTGGCCGAGGTCATCTTCTCCAGCAAGCTGAGAGGAGAATCCCAAGAACACCAAAAACTCCAAATCTCATAACTTAGCCAAAACAAAACGAAATTTAGATTTTCAAAGTTCTATCTTGGGTAAAATTGAATTCTCTACCACATGGAAGCCTCAAAACAAGCAAAAAAATCTAAGTTTAATAGATCAAAACTAAGAAATCCAAAAATGGGTAAAACTTAGATCTAGAAAATGGAAACTCCAAATCACAAATGCCAAGTTCTAATGTGGTTCATCATGGCCTAATCTAACTAATGGACAAATAAAATAGGGTTCCTATTTGGTGGCAAGGTGCACTTGCCTATGGAGGTTGGGTGTTGTGTGGAGGAAGGACGAAGATGGAGAAAATAAATGGAAGAGTAATGAGGAGAGAGAAAAGTTAGGTGGGGTTTAATGAAGGAGGGTGTGTTGTGTTGAGGGTGGAGGTTAACTAAGGGTAGTCCAATGCAAACCAAACCAAATCCTTCTCCACAAGGAATGAAACCATTCCAGGTAAAAACCCAATTTTACGAGAAAACCAAAATCCGCAAGTCGACCCAAAATACAATTACAGGCCAAAATCCAAGAAAATAAAATACAGGCCTGAAATACATATAAGCCTAATTAAAATACGTATTCCGAAATATGGGCATTACAGAGATACGTACACGTATACCAAAATACGTATAACAAAAACTGAGGGTGACAACTCTACCCACCTTAAAAGAATTTCATCCTCAGAATTTAATCAAGAGGCTAGAGATATCGAGCAAGCTACACTAATCACAGGCAAGATATAACTAAGCAATCAATCAAACAATCAATCATGCAAGCAAGGGATCGAAGGCATAAGGAAGACATTATACCTCACGAGTCAAACAGGTCGGGATATCGCGATCGGGTGTCATCCTCACGCTCCCACGTTGACTCACCCAAAGAGTGATGACCCCAAGCAACACGAACTAACTTGATAGTTTTGTTCTTGAGTATCTTCTCTCTTTGGTCCAATATGGATATGGGTCTCTCCTCATATGAAAGGTTGGTACCAACAACCAATTCTGAATGATCAAGAACATGACTCGGATTCGGGATATACCATCGCAATTGGGTTACATGGAAGACATCATGCACCTCACGTAACGACGGCTGAAGAGCGAGACGATATGACACATCACCTACTCGCTCCAGAATGTCGAACGACCCTATATACCTAGGACTAAGCTTTCCCTGTACGCTGAAACGAATGACGCCACGGGTAGGCGAGATCCTAAGGAATACATGGTCGTCGACAGAAAATTTAAGAGGATGCCGATGGTAATCGGCCCAATGACGCTGGCGATCTTGCGCAACTCGAAGATGATCTCTGACTTGTCTGACCATCTCAATAGTCCGCATCACCATCTCTGGACCAAGTATTTGCCTCTCGTCTATATTATCCCACGCTAGCGGGGATCTGCACTTTCTGCCATACAAGGCCTCAAAGGGTACCATCTGGATACTGGCCTAGAAACTGTTATTATAGGAGAATTCCATAAGATGTAGGTGATCTTCCCACGAACCACCGAAGTCGAGTGTACATGACCGCAACATATCTTCAAGAGTCTGGATCGTGCGTTCCGACTGACCATCTGTCTGCGGATGATAAGCTGAACTGAACTTGAGACGAGTCCCCAAACTTTTCTGAAGACTCTGCCAAAAGTGCGATGTGAATTTGGAATCTCTATCGGACACAAAACTGACTGGTACTCTATGCAACCTGACTATCTGCCTGAGGTACACCTCTGTAAGCTGATCCGTCGACTGACCAACCCTGAAAGGAAGAAAATGAGCTACCTTGGTGAGTCTGTCGACTATAACCCAGATAGCATCTCTCCCTGCTGGGGATCTAGGTAATCCTGTTACAAAATCTATGGTAATGTGCTTCCATTTCCATTCTGGGATCGGCAAGGGTTGAAGAAGTCCAGCCGGTCTCTGATGTTCAGCTTTAACTTGTTGGCAAACTAAACATCGAGAGACAAACCGGGCTATCTCCCTCTTCATGCCATTCTACCAAAAATGCTGTCGGATATCACGATACGTCTTCGTGCCGCCCGGATGAATGGAATACTGAGAACTGTGAGCTTCTGCCATGATCTCCTGTCTGATATCACCACTAGATACACAAAGATGCCTCCCATGTCGAAGTGTACCATCCTCATGGATACATAACTCTGGTCTCTGCCCTGCTACACATTCTGCCCTAAGCAGCTGAAGCCTAGAATCTGTGGACTAAGCCAATTTGATCCTCTCAACTATACTGGACTGAACTTGCATACTGGCCATCAAGGCCATATTGGTAGGAAGGACAACTTCTATACCCATCTTCTGAAGATCTGCTAACAACTCTGGTTGTGTTGTTAGAAAATAAACCCCGGCCCTCCTGCTCAATGCATCTGCAACGACGTTGGCCTTCCTAGGATGATACTGCAGGTTGATATCATAATCCACAAGTAGCTCTAGCCATCTCCACTGACGCATGTTAAGATCCTTCTGGGTAAACACATACTTCAGGCTCTTGTGGTCGGTGAAAATCTCCATCCTATCTCCATATAAGTAATGTCTCCAAAGCTTTAGTGCAAACACTACTATTGCCAGTTCCAAGCTATGGGTTGGGTAATTCCTCTCATGATCATGAAGTTGATGTGACGCATAAGCTATTACCTTCCCATGCTGCATCAAAACACATCCTAAACCTCTGCCTGAAGTATCACAATACACTGAAAATCCTTCGGTCCTATCTGGAAGCGTGAGAATGGGTGCCGTCATCAAGCCTTGCTTCAGCTTCTCAAAAGAATCCTGACATTCTGCTGTCCAAGCAAACCGTACATCCTTACGGGTCAACCGGGTCATAGGTGCTGAAATCCGTGCAAAGTCTGAAACAAATTGCCGGTAGTAGCCGGCCAAGCCAAGAAAACTGTAAACTTTTGCAACTGTGCTGGGTACTGGCTACGTCTCAATGGCCACGATCTTTTGGGGATCCACTTCTACTCCACCTCTAGTGATGATATGACCCAAGTATGAAATACGATCGAGCCAAAACTTGCATTTACTGAACTTCGCATACAACTGGTATTCTCGAAGAATCTGGAGGACAACTCTGAGATGCTGCTCATGCTCCGCTTCACTCTTACTGTAGACCAGGATGTCATCTATGAACACAATCACGAACTGATCCAAATAAGGAAAGATACGATTCATGAGGTCCATGAATACAGCCGGCGCATTAGTTGCTCCAAATGGCATAACAAGGAACTCCCAATACCCATACCTGGATCTAAATGCCGTCTTCGGGATGTCCTGCTCTCTGACTCTGATCTGGTGGTATCCTGACCGCAAGTCAATCTTCGAAAATACGGACGCCCCTTTGAGTTGATCAAACAAGTCATCTATCATCGGAAGAGGATATCTGTTCTTGATTGTCACTGAGTTCAAGGTACAATAGTCAACACATAATCTAGACGTACCATACTTCTTTTTCATAAGAAGCATCGGGGCTCCCCAAGGCGATCCACTAGCACAGATGAATTCCTTGGTCCAGAGTTCTTCAATCATCTTATACAAGATCTCCAATTCTGACGGTGACATCCGGTAGACTCTCTCTGACACTAGTGCTGTTCCAGGGATCAAGTCTATGGTGAACTCGATCTCTCTCTCTGGTGGCATACCTGGAAGCTCCTCAGAGAAAACATCCGAAAACTCTTCTAAAACTCTAGAAAATCGAACTGCCACTGCCATCCGAAATACTGGAGGATAAGGTTCTATACCACCTCGAAAGAATAAAAACTCAGGCTCACCAGAAATACTAAAAAAAATCTTGCCGATATGGCAATCTATTCTAGCATACTGGTTTCTCAACCAATCCATCCCTAAGACCACATCATAGTCGGCCATCGGAAATTCTATCAACCTAGCGGGAAACTCTCTACCGCTAACTACGATCCGACACGAGGAAAACACTCTATCTACTCCCACAAGTCCGTGTCGCGAATCGTGCAGACAAAAATGAATGCGACGTACCAGAATCAAACAATATTGATGCTGGAAAGGAGTTGACGAGAATAGTACCTGCCATTACCTCACCTGATGCTAACTCCTCCTCCACGGTCAAAGCCATCACTTGACCTTGCCCTCTGGGTGCTGGTCCCCTCTGCTGAAAACCTCTCTGGCGGTTCTGGATCTGAGCTTGGACTTATGCATGCTGCTGGGGGTTCTACTGCTGAAAGGCTTGGGCCTGAGGCGGCAAGGGCCTCGGGAACGGGTGCTTTTGCTGCTGCTGAACTGGTACTGGGGCTGGCCCCCTAACCGAGGGACAAGAAAAGGTCGAAGAAGATGAATTCCCCCTATTCGGGCAGTTCCCAATCCTGTGGTCCGGTGCCCCACAAGCCAAGCATAAACCCTGTGCTCTGCGACATTGGGATACCACATGCCATGGCTTCCCACAATGAGTACAACTTATTGCGGAAGACAGCTTCTGCTGCTGCTGTTGGGGATATGCCGGGGTTGAATGCTGAGTCGACATAACGGAAGTCGCCCGCCTCGGAGCTCCAATAGTCAAAGCCCTAGCTGTCGGGGCTGGGGCTGAAGACTGGTTCATCTGGCCGTGAGACCGCTTCCGACTCCCGGTCCGGTCCACAATCCTCTGGGAGGTATACACATGCCTCCTAGCTGCTCTCAATACTGCATCGAAAGTCTGATGCTCGAACTGCTCCACAGCTAGTAAAATCTCTAGGTGCAGTCCTTGCTGGAACCCTGAGCTCTGTCGAACTTGGTCGCCACCAAGGTGGAAGCAAACCAACTAAGCCTGGAAAACTCGGTCAAATATCCATCGACCGTCCTGCTTATCTGCTTTAAGTTAGTGAACCTCGTCTGTAGATCATATCGAGCTATAGCGTCAAAGTACTTGGTCTAGAATCTCTTACGGAATACTGTCCATGCAATAGGTGCCACTAATCCAACGGCCAGCTCCGCCCACCAGCTGCGGGCTAGATCCAATAACTACAGGCGGACCACAGCCACCTTCTCATCTTCTGGGGTCCTGGCTGCTTCTAGAATAATCTCAGTATCCTGCAGCTAAGTATCTGCGGCAATAGCATCTTCGCTACCATCGAAGAAGGGAGGGTTCAAGCGCTTGAAGCTGTTGGCCGCACTATTACCTTGATGACCACCTATGTTCAAAGCATCTTGTACTGTCTGGTGTAATACATCACCTCGACGATCCTGTAATGCAAGCAACTCCCTGATGAGTCCAATCAAGACTCCATCATCCTGCCTCGTAGGCTGGGCTGGCTGTACTGGGGGATCCGGATCTCCGGGAAGCATGACTCGGAAAGCTGCTCCTGAGTGCTGAGCTTGATCCTTTTGTTGCGGGAGTACTCGTGGAGCTCCTTTCGGCTGATTGGCAGGACCAGGAGCAATGCCGCTGAAGAAGACGACACAGGGATCAATAAAGAAGGACCAGGACAGATCAAAGATACAAGCATGTGATCAGGTCAAGATTTTAGGGATTGGAGGATACGAGCAGAGATCAAGGACGAGTGTTGATTGAGACATCTATTCGGTAAACCCTCACATATCTTGATTCACAAGACCTGCATGGGCTACCACTTAAATCGTGTCATGCCCTAGAACCAAAATACTGGAGAGCAGAGACAGACACAGCCAGCTACGTATATTAAAGTGTAACCCACCTCGCTATACGGTCACGGCTGTCTAGATACATGAGGGTTTAACTACAAGCCATCAGTCTCTTATGGTCATGAACAAACCTATTGTCTCAATCTCAAACAATAATAGTAGTTACAAGATGTCAGAGCACCAAATATACAATAGTAAGGCGTCCCATACATTACATATTTGGATGATCATGTAGCTAGTCATACAAAATATGAAGACTAGCGAGAGTTTCAGTCATACATGATCAACCCTAGGATTTGTTAATCATGCTACAGCCCTCAGGCAGACAGTAAGTAAGTGCAATCGAGCTAACACGTGCTCGTCGGCTAAACGCCTCAAAAGAATACTTTTATAATAGAGTGGGAGAGCCAAAAATATAACCCATTTATTGCCTGGATTACGTCTGGTGGTCACCATTTGGCTGGAAGGTAGGGAGATCCTCTGGAGCTGCTCTGATATCTGGCCACGCAAAATCAGCTGGGTCAGATCCCAGAAAGAGCAAGTGCCACAAAGGAGGCTTCACTTAAGAACTAAAACCAGCAATTAGCACATAAACATAATTATATAATAAAAGACTAGAAATATGGAAAATTATGATGATATACGATAAGATAACCATGTGACTATTCAGATAACCAAGTTACAACCCGTAAACCAAACAAGAACCGGGGTTGTAACCCTTTATCTGAACGGAACTTGGTTTCCCACCATTTATCGATAAGGTAAACACAAGCAATCAGGTCATGTAACAATCTTGTACAGGATCAGGACAAGACTAGATTGGTTAGACTCCATCGAATATTTACGACCAAACAATAAGTACGGCTTGATACTTTAACTAACTAGGGTTATCACAGGCCTAGTTACTAACAAGATGCAATGAGATTGTTCCAACAACCACAAGTCCTGCAGACCATCCAGGTTATCCGGACGCAATTAGGGGTTGAGTTCATGTGGGCACATCGTCCAGGAAATGCATGTACTTTAAGTAGCTTGAAGGGTGCAACACATAACAGTATGCTGGAAATGTGCCCTACTCGACGGCAGGCTACAGATCCCAGGATGGGACGCCCAGATAACGGAATTGCCTGTAGCTAGAAAATCTCTTCATGACTACTGGATTATTTTAGTTATTAGCCTTAGTCAGTTTAAGTAGGTACCCCCGACCGTGGTACTCAGGGATCCTTGCCCTAGACATGATGCAAGACAGTACGGGTTCATTTGTACAAACACAATCATCCACGATGTCCAGGTCATTCATTCTTGTCATGTCATGCTAGTCATCGTAACAGCATTCAATAGTTTCCATCATGCTTAGTACTAGTCATGTCTTGTCACATCATGTCATGTCAAAACTCGTTATACCATGCCATGTTTAATTATTGGTCCAGTCACATCAATCAATTCGTGGTTATCGAGCTCATGACAAGAGGTACAAGAACAATAAAGTAAACGGGTGCGCATAGGGGCTCAAAGCCTCTACGCGAGAGAAACTACGCTAGGCTAGGGGACTGAGCGTAGAAATGGCTTTACGCGAGCAAGATCGAGGAAGGATGGGGAAGTTTAAGGCTCGACCTGGGCTTTGAGTTACTCGGGTGGTGCTTGGGGTTACTCGGGCTGGGCCCGGCTGGAAAGTTGCTGTGGCTGGCTGGGATTTGTCCATAATCATCCTTTTCAGTCCCATCTCCAGCAACTAGAAGAATAAATCTTTACAAAGTAGAGCTTGGCTCTGTTCATAAACACATGCTAGTTGGCACGTCATAATTATAAAATAATGCCTCAAAGTAGATCTCATAAGAACTTTATTACAATGGCGATATCAAAAATAAGTTGATATCCTCATGAGAGAACTTCCACTTAATATTTAATTGACTAGTCACTACTACCAAGGTGTTAAGGAGTGTATGTCCTAGCAAACCATTAGTAGACTAATTTAGACTGAACCACAGGTTGCTCACATAAGTCATGCTAATGCCAATTTTAAATCAAAAGACTTGGCCTCGAGAGATTTGAAGAGTTCAAGTTATAAAATTGCAACTTAACATGATAGTTCAAAATTGATTAGAATTGGTACAGAAAAGATGTACATTATTTTATATACATAATTTTACATAGATAGACATAACTTAAGGAATAATCTTCAAAGTAAAGAATTAGTTTCTACATTACAATTGTGCAATAAGTTAATTTGACCGGTCAGAGATCAATATGCCTCAAAAGTTTTGGGTTTATAAGAAAACTTCTTTCATACATCTAATTGAATCATTCCTGCCTGTATAATCCCAAATTAAAAAAAATCATACTAAATACATCAACACGAATCTCCTTGGACGTACCGTATGACTCCATAGGCTTGGACTTGTTTTGGGTCCAATCTGGACTAGTTTGGTACAGCCAGGTTCCTTAAAACTCAATAATATAATTAACAAATAAATAAATCTTCGGTAAGGGCTAAGTCGCAACTTGGCCTGGTTTTCCTAGTTAGGACACACTTATGGCGGGGTCTTCCCTGGTATGGCTAATACACTAGTCAAGCATGCCACTCCACTATCCGTGCCATGCTTTCTAGTCGTCTGGTACTTCAAAACTCAACCATGGCTAAAGTCATCTACCGTAATAATTAACTAAATAATCATTTGTAAAATTCTAAAATCACTATTTAAATCAAATAAATAATAAAAATTCAAAAAATTTCTGGAAGGGAGGCTACAAATCTACCCAACTTAAAAATAATTTTGACCTCGAAATTCTAATTCATAACTATTCCTTACAAATTAAAGTCTACTATTACCTTAATCTCCTCAAATTTAATTTCTCCAAAAATATTTCATGGCCTTCTCTAGTCATTTTATAACTCCGAGTACTTGAGGACTTCTACCCACCTTTGGTCACACTACTCCTCAAAACATGGTCACTAAAATCTCATAATTTTCTAACTAGTAGCTATCAATTCTACCAACAGATATCTAGGGCGTATGGCATCTATAATCTCTCATATCTATAGACAACCAAATATTCAATAGTCAAGCAATATTATACTATAATTTAAGAATTTTTGATAAATCCTAGACAGCACGATCGTTCGTCCCCTCGAAATAAAGAGGGACGAGAATCAATGGTACGGAGGGCAAGGAAGTATAATCGAGAGCAAATATGGAGTTTTTAAGGACGTAGAGAATTTCTAGGAGAATTTTCAAGGCATAGTGGATTGAGATTTCTAAGGTTTAGTCATAGTCCCAGGCTCGTACCAGTACAGTTACGTAATCGGTATGACATGCTCTGACCTGCATGGGCCACCAAAAAAAATTGTTACGACCCACACCCGCTTTTCGGATGCAAGCACGTGAGCAAGCCAGCTACGTATCGAGCAGACTCCAGCCCCTCTCGAATACATAAATGCTGTCAAGGCTATGGTATACTACCAAATCATGGCAAAACAAATCTATATCTCAAATCCACAATAAGTGTACGAAACATGAATAAACACTATATGTTGTGGTCTGCAGCCCACTAGCATATATGTCCGATGAGACTCCAAGAAAAATAGCAAGAGTCTCTAAACTGAATCAATAAGCAGGATAACTCATGATAAGGAATATAAAGCACGAAAGGATAACAATGTAAAATTACTGACTAATACCTGTATCATACGTCGCGATCCTCTACCATCCCGCTCTGCTAACTAACTCCATGCAGCCGATAAACCTGAAAAGATCATCAGGTCCTCAGAGTACATAGCAAGATACATAATATATATGCCTATCTAACAGTTTTATCATGCGCAAGAAAATAAACAAGAAAAATAGAAACACGACAAATGACTACGAACACGAACACACGAACACCAGAACAACTACGCGTAAATGAACTGCCCAGCGAACAATAAACATGAGATCAATGGAAGAACCAAACCCTCATCCCGAGTGTGGACTCACGGGTTTGAACTAAGCACTAACCCTCGTCCCGAGTGTGGACTCTCTGGTTAGTAATAACCCTCGTCCCGAGTGTGGACTCTCTGGTTAGTTCACGGTAAGGCACCCTCGTCCCGAGTGAGGACTCTCTGGTGCAAATAAACATCCTCGTCCCGAGTGTGGAATCTCTTATGTAAACACCCTCGTCCCGTGTGTGGACTCTCTGGTGTAAGTCAAGTCAACAACCTCGTCCCGAGTGTGGACTCTCTGGTGCAAACAATCGACATCATCGTCCCGAGTGTGGACTCACGGATGTAAACAGATCAAGAAAAACACCCTTGTCTCGAGAGGACTCTCTGGTTCCAAGGAAACAATATCAAGGATTTAGCAGCTCAATTACACGTACTCGTTCTATAACACGACTCAAGCAAGGTACTGACGAGAAACTCCAAGTGTGAACCACAAGACCGAACATGAACACGGCTATATGCGATAAAAACAACTCAAAAGAATATAATACGATAAGCACATGTCCATAAACAATCAAAATTGGGAAATAAAATACAATGCATGTAAATAAAACTGTAGAGAAAGGCAAGGTATACTTGCCTGGAGGTTGCACGCAGATCCAACAAAATATAGTCAACTAGTAAGCCGATAAGTCCAAATCATCATAACTATCTTCGAAAGCTGAAACAGATATTGCCAACATTCTCAGAATAGTCAAATTAGCTAGGATTGCTTGTCCTTACGTCCAATTCTGAACACGGGGGCAAAACGATAATTTTGGACCAAACGATGTCCGCCGTTGGACCCGTTTTACACCGAAAAGCGTGCCAGGGTCAATGGTCTCTAAAGTCATCAAACTATATGTCTACAGATTCGTTTTGATGATACAAACCCAATGGTATGTCCAATTTTGGATTCCGGTAGGCCGTGCACAAAATCGCCCGTTGAATCGGATCGTGGGACCCGCGAAACGGCGATCCGATCAACTGTCTCAGAATCGTACCAAACTTGGCATACAGGACAAAAAAAATGATACGGTCCTGTTGGCATAAGTTTCGTCTCGATCTGACGAGCGTGCACAATGTAATTAAGAAATTTGCACAGAGGCCGATACGGTGAATTTTGACGGATACGCATCAAATTCGTCGCGCACACGCGACCAATTTGAATTCTGTCAAAGCCCACACGTCCAATAAACTGATACGCACCTTTTGATGCTTTTATTTCATGACCACGTCACCCAGATTGGCGGGACGCACGTCGAGTCGGATAGATTTCTAAGTTTTTGAAAACTATTTTCGTAGATATTTCTTGATTTTCGAGTCGATTTATCTTAGCATCTACTGACTATAAAAATAATCTATAAACAGGGTTTGAATGCTGGTTAGGTTGTCTATAGGTCCCTTTAAATAGGTTCCTAGGTTTCGCACTGGATCGACCAGAAACGGCCTTCCAAATCAGGGTGTTGGGACTGAAAATACGTTCTGTTTTGGCAGTTTTTCGTCGATCTTGGGTTCGATTTCTCGACAGATATAGACGACTTAGATTTGAACAAATTAACAGAGATCAGAGTTGGTTAGGTTGTGAGCGTACCGAAAGAAACGGTTCCCAACATGGTCGAGCGTGCGTCGCGAACGCAAGGTGCGAAGTCAGCCGTTCACCCGCTGAGACTGCTCTATCCAGTCCGCCCGCGCACAGATTGCGGCGGCCCTGGCCGGCACTCCAGCGCTCGTCCGGTGGTCGTGGTCGACAGCGTGACGGCGCACCAGGTCGGGGCTGCATTGGTGTTAGGGTTCTTCGTGAGAATCCTCCTGATCGCTCGGTTTTATAGGTGTATACATGTGTGTGAGTACTCGAGCGGATGGGGAAGTTTAAGGCTCGGCCTGGGCTTTGAGTTACTCGGGTGGGACTTGGGGTTACTCGGGCTGGGCCCGACTGGAAAGTTGCTGTGGCCGGCTGGGATTTGTCCATAATCATCCTTTTTAGTCCCATCTCCAGCAACTAGAAGAATAAATCTTTACAAAGTAGAGCTTGGCTCTGTTCATAAACACATGCTAGTTGGCAGGTCATAATTATAAAATAATGCCTCAAAGTAGATCTCATAAGAACTTCATTACAATGGTGATATAAAAAATAAGTTGATATCCTCATGAGAGAACTTCCACTTAATATTTAATTGACTAGTCACTACTGCCAAGGTGTCAAGGAGTGTATGTTCTAGCAAACCATTAGTAGACTAATTTAGACTGAACCACAGGTTGCTCACAAAAGTCATGCTAATGCCAATTTTAAATCAAAAGACTTGGCCTCGAGAGCTTTGAAGAGTTCAAGTTATAAAATTGCAACTTAACAGGATAGTTCAAAATTGATTAGAATTGGTACAGAAAAGATGTACATTATTTTCTATACATAATTTTACATAGATAGACATAACTTAAGGAATAATCTTCAAAGTAAAGAATTAGTTTCTATATTATAATTATGCAATAAGTTAATTTGACAGGTCAGAGATCAATATGCCTCAAAAGTTTTGGGTTTATAAGAAAACTTCTTTCATACATCTAATTGAATCATTCCTGCATGTATAATCCCAATATTGAAAAAATCATACTAAATACATCAACACGAATGTCCTTGGATGTACGGCATGACTACATAGGCTTGGGCTTGTTTTGGGTCCAATCTGGACTAGTTTGGTAAAACCGGGTTCCTTAAAACTCAATAATATAATTAATAAATAAATAAATAAATAAATCTTCGGTAAGGGCTAAGTCACAACTTGGCCTGGTTTTCCTAGTTAGAACACACTTATCGCGGGATCTTCCCTGGTATGGCTAATACACTAGTCAAGCATGCCACTCCACTATCCGTGCCATGCTTTCTAGTCGTCTGGTATTTCAAAACTCAACCATGGCTAAAGTCATCTACTGTAATAATTAACTAAATAATCATTTGTAAAATTCTAAAATCACTATTTAAATCAAATAAATAATTAAAAATTCAAATTTTTTTGGAAAGGGAGGCTACAACGGGTTACGCTGGCACGCAATGCGTGTGCGTAAAAAGGGAAACACTATGCAGGTACGTGAAAACGTGTGCGTAAAAGGGGGAAAATGCTACGCTGGCACGTAAAACGTGGGCGTAAAGGAAAGTCACTACGCGAGCACGTATGAACGTGTGCGTAAAGGGCTCGTCTTCTCCCCCAAGGCCGAGACAAGCAGTCATGGGACTCAAAACTCGAGAAACCCCATCACGGCCAAGACTTGATGAAGTCCAGCTATTCAAAAGCCAAACTTACGTAAAATCGAAACTCCCACCATATGGAACTCTCCATTTTGAAAACAACCAAGTTTAGAAGATCAAAACCATGAGGATCAAAAATACTAAAAATCTATATCTACAAAAATCCATGCACCAAAATAGAAATCTTCAAGTTCTAAAATAGTTTAAGAATCATGCTAAGAAGCTATTGGAACCATCAAAATGGGCTCTTGTCACTACCACGTTTCTAGTTTGAGGGTATTTTTGTCATTTTGAATTTATTTGAATTTAATATATATTTATTGGAATGGTGTGATTTTAATATTATTTAATTAGTTGCCATGTGTTGTGATTAGCCCTAACCTAGATTGGACCTAACCTACATTAGTCATAGTTAGTCTTAGTGAGCCATGGTTATTATTAGTTAGTCATGATTAATTTTGGTTAAGTCATGGTTAGTAGAGCTAACTAGTTTGCAACTTAGACTAGTGTGTAAACCTAGATTTTAGACCCTTGATTTTGACTAGATGATAGGAGAGCCATTGATCTATTCCCAAAACCTTAACCCTAGAAAAATGGGCCGACCTAGGGATCCACACCCACCCCCTATTTAATGTCTCCCAAAAATACTTGCCTCTTTTGTTCATTCCTCCATTTCCTCAAGAGCAAGGTTGTTCTTCTTTCAAACTTTTCTATTTTGATCAATACTTATCTATTTTTATTCAAACTTCATGCATTGTAACCTAATTTCTGTTCTCCTACTGTTGGTGGAGGCTAACTTCAGTTTTGGACTCTATTGGAGCTTTGAACTAGCTAGAGGGAATATCCATTATTGAGCTTTCTTGAGGAAGAGCACCACATAGGTAACTTCCTATTCAACCATTAGATTTTTGATTTCTTGGCATGGTTGCACAGCCCTAGGTGTCCTCTAACTGTAGGAATAGGTTTCGTGTGTTGTCGTGTCCTTTACGTGTCCGTATCGGACACGTATCAGCGTAGGTTTAGTAGTGTTTGACGAAATGCCACAGTAGGCATTTTGACTCTGTTTTTAAAATGTTTTTGAATAGGAATTCTCGTTTTTATGTGTCTTATCGATTTCCCTTTGACTGAACACGGATCGAGTCCATTTCGTGTCGAGATTGGACTCATGGACACGCCTCGCGCGAGCGCAGTCGACTGTCCTGCTACTCGCGTGTCCGTACGGCTGTTCTAGGGCACTTGGACACAGAGCTTGGGGCAATGTCTGACACGACACTTCCAAAGTCTCGTGTCCAATGGCTATGTGTTGAGAGTGCTAGGACTCGTGCACTGGTCGCACGGTCTGTGTCAGTCGTGTGTATTGTGATTCGTGTGGTTCTAGACACGGGTGCACTGTTGACTGAACACAGTTCGTGTGTATTATGATTTGTGTAGGTTTGGACACATTCGTGTCCTATTTTTGGATACGATACAATATGGATAACAAGTACACATATTAGTCTTTAATTACCAACTATTAACCTAGCCTATTCATTGCTATTTCTATTTCGAAATTGGGAAATCTCCTATTTAGCTGATACTGTCAAATATCAGTGAGTGTGCACACTGTTTTCTTCCATTCGATTTACTTTTGAATGTTAAAATCATGTGATATAAATTGGTTTAGATGCTGTTACATTAGACATCATGATTAGGGTTGTGTTGCATGAAGTGTGTTCAAATTTACATATGGGATGGCAATAACTGATACACTATTTTTTTTCCATTTGATTTGTAATTGGATATTGGCAACATGTAAATTAATGTGGTAGCTGCTATTAAATATATTGATAACATGTTAGGGATAGTTTGGCTTGGGGATTTATTGCACATTCATTTTCGAGTTGGTGTATTGATTTGGGATTTACAAACCTGAGATTGCACAGGTCCTTGGTCATTACTGGATTCCTGAATTTTAAACCATTGCCTATACTCACTGTTTGTGAAACTAAACCTAAGAATGGCTTGCTAACCCTTACACACTGATTTGTATCACCACCCACAACTGAGATTAGCTTTAGGAAATCTAATGACACACACCTAAACTGAACCTGTGATATGTACACATTGTTTTCCTATTCCTATCACATGTTTAGAGACACACACTGTTGAGATACTGTTTTGAACCTATGATGCAAGCCTGGGATGTAATCCCCTTTCCTTGTGATTTAAATGTTAGTTAGTTCAGTTTTGATGTCATGAATTGGTTTCCTTCCTATTGAATGCTTTCATTTAAACTGAAACCTGGGTTGTATATGCACTTGTATATTATCACTGTCACTTTGTGTTAAATCTGAGAATTTAGCATCATGTTGACACTATGAATCCTATACACAGGTATACCCATATCCTAACTGACAGTGTACACTATTCCTAACTGCTATACACATACACCCACACACATTTTGACAGCCATATACACACACAAGCCTATGACCCTCACACCCTAATCTCACATTGACACTCTTATATATCCCAATGTGTACACACATGTATGCACACTGATTTCAGACCTCATTCACACACACACATGCCTATGTATAGTCACACACTCACATATACAAGTTTTCCCCTCTATAACCCTCTATGTATATACATGTATATATATATATAAATAATATATATATATATAAATAATGTGATTTGTAATTCAATATAGGTATAGCCTATATGGATAGTGTGTATAAATGTATGAAATTGGATGTGCATGGCCTATGGCCAATAACCTAGGTACATAGCCGATGGTATTCTTGTGTGGTCTTGTGTATATGAAATATACACATGTGTAGAGTCATATAGACTTGTGTATGGTGTATACTAGCTAGGGTAGACTGGTTAGGCCTAGTGAGACTTGATTGGGTCTAGGTTGACCTAGTTGACCTAACTTTGACTATTAGTTGACTGAAGTTAACCAGGGTTGACTTTGGTCTAGGATTGACCTAATATCATGTAGACTGCATCATAGTAGCTTAGTTTATTAGTTGGACATGTTATGACTTATACTGATCTGATAAGGAGCCAGACATCACTCCTCAGGCAGTATTTCATTCAGACGTTCAGGATATCAGGCGAGTACATTCTCTGACCGTTTCATACTTGTTAGGAGTATTTTCTTGCTCTAGATTATTTTACTTAATGCTGACACGATGGAAACACGGATTAGTACTATATGGATCTTTTCATACGATGTTATCCCCCTCGGGAGCATCAGATTCATCATGTCATGTACGTTTCACTTTCATCATGTATTCTTGTACTTTTACCATTCATGTGCACTCTCATGATTCATGTACTCTCATGATCACGGAGCCCCCATGTTTATTTTCATATGAACCTATTTATGGACCCCCATGTGAATTCATGTGCAATAACATAACTTGAACGGATCCTTGTGTATTGATTGGGGTACGGGGGAGTATAAATAGTCATGTGGACAATTTCCAAAGTAGTGTAGTCATGTGCGACCTTTCATGTTTATTATCAAGCCGTTCACATGTCTAGCTTGTACTCTAAATCACTAGTTCACTGTAGCTCTTTATTTATAGTAGATATTTCATTACACCCTTCTCTTTCACTTCATGTATATTCTTCAGCGTTTCATGTATCTTACTCTATTGCCTGTATTTTATTCCTGTCATGATATGAACTGCGTGAGATGTACTATGTTCGCTCCAGTCCTGACTGGACCTGTTGAAATATTACAAATGACTTTGAGGAGCAGTATCCCACTTATTACGGAGCAAGCTTAGACGACACTTGTCAGTTGGACTCTCAGGAGAACCCAGCACTTGCTGATGACACTACCCCTATAGGCTAGGCTAGTTCTATTTATCTTCATGTTATGTCAGATACACTTGTATATATTGGAGTTTGTACTCTGGATTTGTGGAGATGTTTATTTTAGACTTTCAGCTATCTCTCTCTTGTATTTATCATCTGTGGATTCTGTATTTCATCTATTCTATCTTACCGTGCTTTCTTTCTTAGTTGTGATTGAGATGTACTTTATTATGTCACCTCCATTCGGAGTGTATAAACTGTACAGGTACCTTATAACTGTTAGATGTATGTGACCTAGGACAGCGTTCTACCGTCGACACTATGGCGTAGGCTGGACGTACCCACGTCTCGTGCCCTTACTCTAGGGTGCGGGTCGTGACACATTTTTAGTGGTGGCCCATGCAGGTCGAGTTTATGTAGTGGTATTCGAACTAGAGTATCACTCAACCTGCAGTAGTATTAGGATCTATTTTGAAGGTGCTCAATCACATTAGGAAAAACTCTTAATCAGATTTCTGTTACCTAAAAATTTGTTGCATTATTGTCTTTCCTTAAAAATAAACCGTCCTTCCTTGATGTTATCGCTTCATTCTCAGTGATTGTCCTCTCATTTGATCTGTCTTCAGGATGGTTATGGAGACGCAATCTCATCGTCTCGATCAGGAAGACACACTGAGGGGTCTGCCACTCCTCGTCCTGATCAGTAGGGCCCCGAGACTGCAGCTCCTGTTATGCCAGCTCAGGCTGGGATATCTGCCGCTTATGGAAGTGCATCTCTTTCTACTCCGAGACTTTCCCCAGTCATCCCGAACGTTCTTCAGCAGCAGTCGCCATCAGGATCAGAGGACGTGGCGCGGTTGTTCTCCTTCTTCCAACAGATAGTGGAAACTCAGCGGCAACAGTTGTTCAAGAGGGGACATGACATTCATGGAGTTAGCAGTAGTGGAGGTCAGGCTAAGAGGCCTCATGTACAGAGTCAGCATCAGTATCAGCAGGGGCCTATTCAGCAGCACCTTCAGGGTCAGGGATGTGCATATTTCTACCAGGCATCCAGACAGCAGCAGGACGCTAGGTGTAACTTCTGCAAGAAGGCAGGCCATGGGTGAAACGACTGCAGGATGAGGCTTGGCAGGTGTTTACTTTGTTGTCCAGCAGAGCATCTGTGTAGGGAGTGTCCAGAGAGCCAGATAGCAATGACTCAAGTAGCAGCAGGAGCTAGGGCTCCGACAGAGTAGCCGAGGGGACCACCGTTACAGACGCAGCAGACCCCTAGACAGCAGCATGTTACCAGTTGCCCTTCCTGTAGGAAACTAGGGCACGATTGGAGTAAATACCGAATGAGGTTGGGCAAGTGCCTACTTTGCGGAGCATCATATCACCAATTGAGAGAGTGTCCCGAGTTTCCTAGACGGACAGCTCAGGGAGCAGGAGCGAGGGCTCCGGTGAGCCAGCAGGAGGGACTACCCTTTCAGACTCAGCAGCAAAGATTCGCACAGCATCAGGCTGGAGGAGGCCAGCAGGGACGAGCTTACGCTATGGCAGCTGAGAGTGCACAAGCAGTGGGAGAGCTTATTGCAGGTTCTGTTCATCTCAATTCCGTTCCTTGCCATATTTTAACCATCTCAAAATTCAGTTCCAACAGATCTTCCTTATCGTTCTTGTTCGTAGATAAATCTGATTCTTGGTATTCATTGTCGAATCAATTTTCTGCCAAGATAAATCATATGGGCTAGGTCACCTCAGTTATGGGATCTATAATCTTTGATAGTCATGTTAGCTGGCATAGTGAGGACATATAGTCAGATTTTGGACGTATTTCTCGGGTGTGGGAATTTAAGGTTTTCGCTGTCAAGCATGCGGCAATGCGAAAATTTTAAATACCATGATTCTAGAGATATGTACCTTAGTCAAGGACTCTGTGATTATCGTAGCCTTGCTCACTAGCATGACGAAGACTCTGAGTAACATGATTTTGGACAGACACATATGATTATCAGATTTTATCTTGAGAAGGTTTTTAAATATATTATCTCTATCATACCCTTCTGTTGTTATAAAATTGTATTCTATCATCAAATAACTTAGGAGTAGGGATATTTTAGTTTGTAGAACTTATTCATATGTAGATCTTTTATAGTGTAATGATATGACGACTTGTAGGGTGTCTGTACCCTAGAGATGGTAGTTAGCATTGGTATTAGAATAATAACCCTTTGTAGATGATTCCCCTGACCAACCAATTTTCATATAGGATGTTAGTATGTCTTACAGCCTTGATTATTTATTATTTTTCCCTTACCCTTTCCAGTAAGACACCAATGACCTTCTTGTCCTACTCGGACACACCATCTTGTGCTTCATCATTATCACACGACTTTCCTGACACGTTAGACTCAGATACACAATTCACACTTCACTCTCTTGCAATTGATACTTCATTCTCTAGCTACTTAGGCATATAACCTACAAATTTGATCATGTCCTACATATAGATGAACTACTGCACTACCTTAGTATCCTGTATACCTGAAGTGTCCACACAAATTGTCACTGCACCTTAGCACAGGCCCTGTACTTTACATAACATTCATTGCATGTCCTTGATTCACATGCACTCATTCATTCCTGTACTTCACATACTTTCATGTCCTGTCCTTGATCCACATTGCATGTCATGTCCTTTATTTTGGTTAAATTGCTGCTTGTGCTAGTAAACCTCCATATTAGACTAATGCTATGTATTGTGTATATATTATGGGGATATATGTGATAAGTAATATGGGTTAAGGGGTTCTGCATATATTATATAGATTAGGCATATGAGATGGTTAGTCTATATGTATGCATAAATGATACACTTAGAATAGTGTGGGTTCTATGGGGTTACATTAGAAATATATGGGTATTAGAGGGTAAGATATATGGGGTTATATGAGGTATTTTAGAGTATGTGTTAAGGTTAAGGGTTAAAAGCTATGAGTCTGGTTTAATGTAGAGTATACATGTGTACGTTTGAACTTAGGATTTGGTTGGTCTTGATATTTTTAACACTAGAGACTATTTAGGTCTGAACCCTAGATTAGCCATTGACCCAATAGTCCAAGTTGACTTAGTTGATTAGAGATAGGATTAGAAGTAGGTTGTTGTTTGTTTTGTTTGTTTGATCATGTTTGATTATTTAGTAACATGAGACCTTCTTTGTGTTTAGGTCGGAGACATGGTTTTTCTGCGAATATCTCCGACTCGTGGTACCATACATTTTGGTGGAGGTGGGAAGCTTAGCTCGCGCTTCATCGGACCTTTCGTGATCAGCGGGAGAGTCGGTGATGTGGCATACAGGCTAGACTTGCCACCTGCACTAGTGGGTGTCCACAACGTATTCCACGTATCACAGTTGAGACATTACGTGGCTGATCCTAGCCATGTACTCGATCATTCGGAGATTGAGGTGGGACCTACTCTCAGTTATCCTGAGCAGCCAGTGGAGATTCTGGATCGCCGAGAGAAGGTACTGAGAAACCAGGTGATACCCTTGGTTCGCGTCGCATGGAGGCATCATTCTCCAGGAGAGTCTACCTGGGAACGGGAGGATGAGATGCGCGAGCGATACCCTTATCTTTTTGGACCGTGAGGTATGATTGTCTATCCTTCTCATCTGTTTAGTTTCGCCTTTCAATTTCGAGGACAAAATTTTTTTAAGGAGGGTAGATTTGTCACTACCACATTTCTAGTTTGAGAATATTTTTGTCATTTTGAATTTATTTGAATTTAATATATATTTATTGGAATGGTGCGATTTTAATATTATTTAATTAGTTGCCATGTGTTGTGATTAGCCCTAACTTAGATTGGACCTAACCTAGATTAGTCATAGTTAGTCTTAGTAAGCCATGGTTAGTATTAGTTAGTCATGATTAATTTTGGTTAAGTCATGGTTAGTAGAGCTAACTAGGTTGCAACTTAGACTAGTGTGTAAACCTAGATTTTAGACCCTTGATTTTGACTAGATGATAGGAGAGCCATTGATCTATTCCCAAAACCCTAACCCTAGAAAAATGGGCCAGCCTAGGGATCCACACCCACCCCCCTATTTAATGTCTCCCAAAAATACTTGCCTCTTTTGTTCATTCCTCCATTTCTTCAAGAGCAAGGTTGTTCTTCTTTCAAACTTTTCTATTTTGATCAATACTCATCTATTTTTATTCAAACTTCTTGCATTGTAATCTAATTTCTGTTATCCTACTGTTGGTGGAGGCTAACTTCAGTTTTGGACTCTATTGGAGCTTTGAGCTAGCTAGAGGGAATCTCCATTATTGAGCTTTCTTGAGAAAGAGCACCACATAGGTAACTTCCTATTCAACCATTAGATTTTCGATTTCTTGGCATGGTTGCATAGCCCTAGGTGTCCTCTAACTGTAGGAATAGGTTTCGTGTGTTGCCGTGTCCTTTACGTGTCCGTATCGGACACGTATCAGCGTAGGTTTAGTAGTGTTTGACGAAATGCCACAGTGGGCATTTCGACTCTGTTTTTGAAATGTTTTTGAATAGGAATTCTCGTTTTTATGTGTCTTATTGATTTCCCTTTGACTGAACACGGATCGAGTCCAGTTCGTATCGAGATTGGACTCGTGGACACGCCCTGCGCGTGCGTAGTTGACTGTCCTGCTACTCGCATGTTCGTACGGCTGTTCTAGGGAACGTGGACACGTGTCCTTGGACACAGAGCTTGGGGCAATGTCTGACACGACACTCCCAAAGTCTCGCATCCAATGGCTACGTGTCGAGAGTGCTAGGACTCGTGCACTGGTTGTACGGTCTGTGTCAGTCGTGTGTATTGTGATTCGTGTGGTTCTAGACACGGGTGTACTGTTGACTGAACACAGTTCGTGTGTATTGTGATTTGTGTAGGTTTGGACACATTTGTGTCCTATTTTTGGACACGATACAATATGGATAACACGTACACATATTAGTCTTTAATTACCAACCATTAACCTAGCCTATTCATTGCTATTTCTATTTCAAAATTGGGAAATCTCTTATGTAGCTGATACTGTCAAATATCAATGAGTGTGCACACTGTTTTCTTCCATTCGATTTACTTTTGAATATTAAAATCATATGATATAAATTGGTTTAGATGCTGTTATATTAGACATCATGATTAGGGTTGTGTTGCATGAAGTGTGTTCAAATTTACATATGGGATGGCATTAACTGATACACTATTTTTTTTTCTATTTAATTTGTAATTGGATATTGGCAACATGTAAATTAATGTGGTAGCTGATGTTAATATATTGATAACATGTTAGGGATAGGTTGGCTTGGGGATTTGTTGCACATTAATTTTCGAGTTGGTGTATTGATTTGGGATTTACAAACCTGAGATTGCACAGGACCTTGGTCATTACTGGATTCCTGAATTTTAAACCATTGCCTATACTCACTGTTTGTGAAACTAAACCTGAGAATGGCTTGCTAACCCTTACACACTGATTTGTATCACCACACACAACTGAGATTAGCTTTAAGACTGAAACTTTGTTCCTTTCAATATGTGAAATTGTACACACACTCACCCACCTACCTACTCTGTCATATGTAATCTAATTACACACACCTAAACTGAACCTGTGATATGTACACACTGTTTTCCTATTCCTGTCACATGTTTAGAGACACACACTGTTGAGACACTGTTTTGAACCTATGATGCAAGCCTGGGATGTAATCCCCTTTCCTTGTGATTTAAATGTTAGTTAGTTCAGTTTTGATGTCATGAATTGGTTTCCTTCCTATTGAATGCTTTCATTTAAACTGAAACCTGGGTTGTATATGCACTTGTATATTATCACTGTCACTTTGTGTTAAATCTAAGAATTTAGCATCATGTTGACACTATGAATCCTATACACAGGTATACCAATATCCTAACTGACAGTGTACACTATTCCTAACTGCTATACACATACACCCACACACATTTTGACATCCATATACACACACAAGCCTATGACACTCACACCCTAATCTCACATTGACACTCTCATATATCCCAATGTGCACACACATGTATGCACACTGATTTCAGACCTCATTCACACACATACATGCCTATGTATAGTCACACACTCACATATACAAGTTTTCCCCTCTCTAACCCTCTATGTATATACATGTATATATATATATATATATAAATAAATAATATATATATATAACCAATGTGATTTGTAATTCAATATATGTATAGCCTATATGGATAGTGTGTATAAATGTATGAAATTGGATGTGCATGGCCTCTGGCCTATAACCTAGGTACATAGCCTATGGTATTCTTGTGTGGTCTTGTGTATATGAAATATACACATGTGTAGAGTCATATAGACTTGTGTATGGTGTATACTTGCTAGGGTAGACTGGTTAGGCCTAGTGAGACTTGATTGGGTCTAGGTTGACCTAGTTGACCTAACTTTGACTATTAGTTGACTGAAGTTGATCAGGGTTGACTTTGGTCTAGGATTGACCTAATATCATGTAGACTGCATCATAGTAGCTTAATTTATTAGTTGGACATGTTATGACTTGTACTGATCTGATTAGGAGCCAGACACCACTCCTCAGGCAGTATTTTATTCAGACGTTCAGGATATCATGCGAGTACATTCTCTGACCGTTTTATACTTTCTATGAGTATTTTCTTACTCTAGATTATTTTACTTGATGCTGACACGATAAAAACACGGATTAGTACTATATGGATCTTTTCATACGATGTTATCCCCCTCGGGAGCATCAGATACATCATGTCATGTGCGTTTCACTTTCATCATGTATTCTTGTGCTTTCACCATTCATGTGCACTCTCGTGATTCATATACTCTCATGAGCTCGGAGCCCCCACGTTTATATTCATGTGCACCCATTTATGGGCCCCCATGTGAATTCATGTGTAATAACATAACTTGAACGGATCCTTGTGTATTTATTGGGGTACGGGGGAGTATAAATAGTCATGTGGACAATTTCCAAAGTAGTGTAGTCATGTGCGACCTTTCATGTTTATTATCAAGTCGTTCAATTGTCTAGCTTGTACTCTAAATCACTAGTTTACTGTAGCTCTTTATTTATAGTAGATATTTTATTACACCCTTCTCTTTTACTTCATGTATATTCTTCAGCGTTTTATGTATCTTACTCTATTGCCTGTATTTTATTCCTGTCATGATATGAACTGCGTGAGATGTACTGTGCTCGCTCCAGTCTTGACTGGACCTGTTGAAATATTACAGATGACTTTGAGGAGCAGTGTCCTACTTATTACGGAGCAGGCTTAGACGACACTTGTGAGCTGGACTCTCAGGAGGACCCAGCACTTGCTGATGACACTACCCCTATAGGCTAGTCTAGTTCTATTTATCTTCATGTTATGTCAGATACACTTGTATATATTGGAGTTTGTACTCTAGATTTGTGGATATGTTTATTTTAGACTTTCAGCTATCTCTCTCTTGTATTTATCATATGTGGATTCTGTATTTCATCTATTCTATCTTACCGTGCTTTCTTCCTTAGTTGTGATTGAGCTGTACTTTATTATGTCACCTCCATTCGGAGTGTATAAACTGCACAGGTACCTTATAACTGTTAGATGTATGTGACCTAGGATAGCGTTCTACCGCCGATACTGCGGCGTAGGCTGGACGTACCCACGTCTCGTGCCCTTACTCTAGGGTACGGGTCGTGACAGTTCTCAAGTGAAAGCAAGTTGCACTTGCCTACTGGGGTGGTCGGTGGAGAAATGAAGAAGAAGAAGAGTAGTAATGAGAAATGAATGAGGAGAGAGAAGGGTTGTTGGGTTAATAAATGAGGGATGGTGGTAGGTCGAGGTTTGCATACTAACCCAAACCAAGCCAAACCAGCCGAACCCAACCGAACCCGATGCATGCCCAAGCCAGAATAGACCACACGAGCCATAAAATGCCAACTAACCCATGCCAATGCTAAAACCCAAGACTGGCCAGCCAGGACAAGTCAAAATACGGGTCCGAGATACGTACACATATACCAAAATACGTATAACGAAAACCGAGGGTGACACCATCAGTTACGATTTTGAAAGCCTATAAATTGAGGTTCTCTCATCCTTTCTTCTACATAGAAAATTTCTACATAAAATCTCTCTCAAATTCTTATCCTATTTACCATTATGAGCATTCGAAAAAGTCTGCACATAGACTGGAATTAACTCTTAGGGCAGTGCTACGTTCGCGACTTCTCCGGAGGTCGGTAACCTTAATTTGCTTTATTTATTTACAAATTATCGAAGGAGAAAAGTGAATATTTTCAACAATCTAAGAGCAGACATCGTATGGTTAAATCTTCTCTTTTGAAATCCAGTTTGCCATATCCAAATTTTATACTCCGTTAGCTCAGCAATTACCAAACTGTATAAATATCTAGTCTCTGTAGCTATTGTTTCTGTCACGCCCCAGAACTAAAATACTGGAGAGCGGGGGCAGACATAGCCAGCTACGTATAACGGAATGGAATCCACACCGCTTTACGGTCACGGCTGTCTAGATATGTGAGGGTTTCACTACAATCCATCAGTCTCTTAAGGTTATAGATAGCCTATTGCCTCAATCTCAACCAACTAATAACAGTTACAAGATATCAGACCACCAAATACACAATAGTAAGGCGTCCCATACATTATATATTCGGAATGATCATGAAGCTAGTCGTTACAAAATGTGAGGACTAGCAAGAGTTCAGTCATACATGATCAACCCCCGGGGCTTGTCAATCATGTTACAGCCCGTAGGCAGACAGTAAGTAAGTACAATCGAGCTAACACTTGCTCGTCGGCTAAACGCCTCAAAAGAATAATTTACAATATTACAGTGGGAGAACAAAAGAAACCCACTCGATGCCCTGGTTACGCCTGGTGACCACCATTGGGCTGAAAAGCAGGGAGATCCTTTGGTGCTGCTCTGGTATCTGGCCATACAAAACCAGCTGGGTCAGACCCCAGAAAGAGCAAGTGCCACAAAGGAGGCTTCACTTAAGAACTAAAGCCAACAAATCATTAGCATTTAACATGTAAGAAAACAACAATAAATAACGCAAATTGAGGTTTGTGTACTACCAATGCATTTATCCCAATCAGAGGAAATGATTAAGTAAAGCATCATGACATAAGATAATTGGAGAATCATGCTAAATAAAATATAGCTGGGCAATATATGAAGAGAAGACGAAGATACTATTCCGGAAGCCAGGTTACAATCCTTAAACCAAACAAGGACCAAGATTGTAACCCTTTGCCTGAACAGAACTTAGTCTCTGATCATTTATTGCTAAAGGTGACAATCATTAAGGTAAAAAGAAGAGAGTACAATGATAAAAGTGACAATGAAGAGTACAATACGCTAGAGTGACAATGGAGTACAATTATTATAGTAACAATCTGGAGTGACAATAATTCAATCATTCTGGTACAATCTTGTAATCAATCACTTCTAGACAATACTATACTGGACTAGACTCCATCCAATCAATCACGGCCAATCTTTGCCTACGTCTTTCTACCTTAACTAACTAGGGTTATCACAATCCTAGTTACTAGCAAGATACAATGAGATGCTCCAAGTAGTCACAGGCCCTGCAGCTATCCAGGTTATCCAGGCGAACATTATAGTGACAATTTAGAGAGTACAATGTATTAGAGTGACAATAGAGTTCAATCATTTAAGTGACAATGGCGGGTGCCCCACATAACAGTGGGCTGGAAATGTGCCATACTCGTCGGCAGGCTACAAGTCCAAACATTTGCGGCCGGGATAACGGGATCGCCTGTAACTGGGGAACATCTCTTCATGTCTAATGAATTATACTAGTCATTAACCTTAGTCCATTTCAGTAGGTACTCCTGACCGTGGTACTCAGGAGTCCCCTCCTAGACATGATGCAAGACAGGACTGGATTATTTGTATAAGCACAATCGCCCACGGTGTCCAGGTTACTTATACAGGTCGTGTCATGTCAGGTAACCGTCGCAACAGCTTATCAAGATATATCATGTCAGGTTATCATGCCAAGTGTACTTTGTCAGGAGTGCGCCACGGCGGGCCACTATTATGTCATGCCAGTTATCATTTCAATCATGTCAATCAAGTTCAGGACAAAAGGCGTAAGGATATAAAATGAGCGTAAAAATATATAATAATAAGAATATAACAAGACAAGGCACAGGAAGTCCATGCGGCTCAGGGGGATGAATTCATGCGGCTCAGGAGAATGAATTTATGCGGCTGAAGGATATCAGTCGTATGCGGCCAGTGGTAAGGAAGGGGCATATGCGGCTCAGCCAGAGCACCCCATGCGGCTGGAGAGATATGAGTTCATGCGGCTGGCAGGAAACCAAGCCTATGCGGCTGGCGGGGAGAATAGATCCTTATGCGGCCAGCGGGGGAGTGGTTCTCCTGCGGCCGAGAAGACACGGGTCCATGCGGCTCAGGCAAAACAGGGCGCATGCGGCTCAGTCCAATGCGGTTGGAAATGGGCGGGTCTTCATGCGGCTAGGATTCAATCAGGGGTTCATGCGGCTAAAGAACCAATCAAGTCCATGCGGCCCGAGTTAAGTCACATGCGGCAAAAATAATGGTCTGAAGTCATGCGGCTGGGATTGAAAGTTCATGCAGCCGAGGATTAAACCTTCATGCGACTGAGGAGTTAGTCCCTGCGCCATAGGCCATGCGACTAATCAGTGCAGCAAGGCTTATATGGCAGGAAAGAAACTTGCCGCATAAAGACTATGCGGCTAAGTTCATGCGGCTGTGAACAGTTCTTCTTCTCCATCCTTCCGAAGAGAAGAACTCTTCAAGCCATGGCTCCCAAGCTCCATGAACCTTTCATCCAGAGTCCAAATTCGAACTTCCATAGGTCAAAATAGGGCAGAACAAAATGCTCTACAACATGGAACTATCAAAACTTAGAAATAACAAGACTAAGTAGATCAAAACCCAAGAATTTCGAAAATAAAATAAACTTAGATCTACAAGAATCTAGCCATGGAAAGTAAAAAGCCAAGTACTAAAGTAAGTTAAAATGCTGTAAGGAAGAGAATGAAGCAATAAAATTGGAGTTCCTTCATGAAGCAAGTTGTACTTGCCTAGACCCCTCTTTCCCTCTGGTAGGTGAGGAGTAAATGAGGAAGAAGATGATGATTAATGAAGAGAGAGAAAGGAGAAGGGGGTTAATAAATGATAATGGTGGTGGTAGGTAGGTGGTTCCCCTATGGTTCATAATGAACCAAGCAAACCAAACCAAGCCGAACCAACCCAGGAATAAACCAAGCCAAGATAAACCAAGGCGAACCAAGTCAAGGCCAATAAACTCTCTCTCCCTCTCTAGCAATTTAAACCAATGAATCATGAAATAAACCAAGCCTCACTAATCCAAAAATAAACCAATGAACCATCAAAACAATTTAAACTATCAATGCCAATAAAACCAAGCTAGTACAAAATAAACCAAGATAACTAATCATGACTAAATAAAATATGGGTCCAAAACACGTATACGTACACTAAATACGTATCACAAATTTGGGACATTACAGTTTGAAACACAATTTTGTTGCTCACAGCTTAGCTTACAAAACATTTGTTGCCATACAAATTTTGCGCACAATAGCATAGACGTTATGCGTGACAATTATGTACTCACTTTTAATACAATAAGTCACTATTGTTTACACAAGTTTTGGGGTAGATAATTACATTATATATTTGCTTAAAAGTGACTTGTTTCAACAATACATAAATATTTATAGGACATTATTTAGTGCACAATCTGATTATATATATATATATATATATATATATATATATATATATATATATATATATATATATATATATATATATATATATATATATATATATAATATATATTTTATATATATATATTTTTTTTTATATAATATATATTTTATATATATATATATATATATATATATATATATATATATATATATATATATATATATATATCTATTTTTATATATATATATAGATAATATATATTATATATATAATATATTATATATATATATTATATATATATATATATATATATATATATATATATATATTATATATATATATATATATATATATATATATATATATATATATATAAATATATATATATATATATATTTACATTAGTATTTATAAACAAAGCATAACATAATTTTTGATAACAAGTTATTTAATTTACCTTGCTTTGTTCTTTGTTGTTAACAAAATCTATTAAACAATCATACATTATTTTATATTATCAAATTGTGTTACCATTAATCAACACACTAAGTTTGTTAATTATGATATTTACAGGGCATTATTTGTTGACAAGTTTTGCTTCTATTTAACATTTGTTAATTGAATATACTATAGCAAACAATTTTTTTTGCTAATAAAGATCGTAATGGAGGCTAATAAAGTAGTGTTGTCCAAGAATGAGTTGCTTGTAGGAAAAGTATTTGTAAAGTATAGCCTTTTATTTTGAGTACTATGAATAAAATATCAAATCATTCTCTTGTTATCTCTAATGTAGAATCCTCCAATATTTGGCATGGCAGATTAGGTCATGTGAATCTAAGATCTCTTAAAATAATGATGACTTTAGATCTTATTCCGAAGACTCCAATAGATAATAAACACAAATGTAAGATTTGTGTTCAAGCCAAACACACTAGACTACCTTTCAAATCAGTCCAAAGGGATTTCGACCTTCTAGAACTCATCCATAGTGATGTATGTGATTCCAATAGGATTTTGACACGAGACGGTAGGAAATACTTTGTTACTTTTATAGATGATCATTCAAAGTATTATTATACCTACCTTCTTAAAACTAAAGATAAAGTTATAGATAGATTCAACGTCTATAAATCTGAAGGTGAGAACTAGTTAAATAGAAAGATTGAGATTCTTAGATCAGATCGTTGTGGAGAGTATACCTCAAATAAAATGACTAACTTCTATGGAGAACATGAAATTCTTCATGAGGTTACTACTCCTTATTCACCATAGTTCAATGGAATTGCTATAGCGTCCCAGTCCGAAAATACGTAGGACTAGAAATGCATATACATGCCAGGTACGTATCAAGTGGATACCAGTTCAGCTAGAATACGTATAAGTAGTCTTGGTTTTCTAGATCTATCTATCAAATAAACTAATACATCCCTATCTCAATCCACATAATAAGTAATATTAAGAATGAACTATATGTGTCATAATATGCAGCCCAATAACATATATGTTCGATAAGCATGAAGAACAATATGGGTCTATAAAACAAGACTAAATAAAAATACCATAGAACACCTTCGGTATTCCGAATTTGTGCTTTGAAAACCTGTTGGAAAAATTCGACATATTAATAAAAAAAATACCATAGAACACCTTCGGTATTCCGAATTTGTGTTTTGAAAACCTGTTGAAAAAATTGGACATATTCGTCGAAATATCATAAAACACTGTCAGTATTCTAAATGGTGACCCAAAGTTGTGTTTTGCTTACATTATGAGCTCGTTGACTTCCAAACTTTCTTCTATGATGTTTAGGGACCCTTTATTATAGTTTAGTAAGCATTTCTAGAAAATTTCGTCGGAATACTGAATATCGTCGGTATTCTGAATTTGTGCTTTGAAAACTTGTTGGAAAAAACCCGACATATTCGTCAAAATACCTCAGAACATCATCAGTGTTCCAAATTTGTGTTTTGAAACCTGCTAGAAAAATCGGGCATATCCATCGAAATCCGTAAAACTCTGTCGGTATTCCGAATGGTGACTTAAAGTTGTGTTTTGCTTACATTAAGAGCTCGTTGACCTCCAAACCTTCTTCTATATGATGTTTAGTGTAAGCCCCTAATATTTTAATTAGTTTTAATTGAGGGTTTTTAGTTACAAATGGCATTTTTATCCTTAAAATAATTTATTATAATTATTAGGAATTTTTTAGAATTTTTAAATAATTTTTAAATGGTTTTTAAAGCCTAAAATATTATTTTACAATTTATTAAATTATTTTAATAGCATTTTGCAAATATTTTAAATGTTTTAAGGCAGTTTGTAATATTTGAATCTTTTGTGCAAATTAAATTTGCGTAGAGCTTTGCGGGGGGTATGCAATTTGGAATTTGCAAATTCAAAGGCGGTGGGGGCTTTGTGTAAATAACGAATCTTGGGGGGGGGGGTTCTGCTAAAAATCCTGACCACCGCCTTCGTCTCTGCCTATTCGACGATAGACTCGCCGTAACCCTAACCCTAATTCCTAAAAACCCGGCCAAAACCCGAATCTAATACCAAACCCAGCCCTCTAAAAAGACCCCCGTTCGAAACCATAACCATATTTCACTTCCCGAACCCCACAGCCTCCGCCCTAGCCCGTTCTTCCCCGACATTCACCGAAACCCTAGATCTATCCTAGGCGCCGCCCCAGCCATCGTCGTCACCCTCCGACCACCACCATTCGGTTCGCCTCGACGAGACGAACTCAGCAGTATTTTTTTCCGACGCCCTACGACGCTTCCTCCGGCGAGTAGCACCCCCGACAACCTCCGCTCGATCGGACACGTACGTGTCATCTCATCTCTCGTGTCGCTTTGTGTCTCGTATTTGCATCACTGGACTCGCCTAAACACGAGGAGTTTGCTAGTGTGCTCGGACACGGCAAATTCGTGTCGTACGTGTCGTGCTAGCCACGGACACAGAACTCGTATCGAATTCACGCTCGTGTCCCTAACTGTCCGGACACAAGTTTAATATTAATGGGTTAACGGGTTTGGTTTAATGCTAGCGGGTTTAAAACCTGCACAGTAACGGGTTTGGATTCAGGCCCAATGGGTGGGCCGGATTTATGTATTTATATATGTATATATGTATTTATATATATGTGCACATCGAGTTGTGGTGTACTGGTACACCATCGTGCACCGGAGGTGAGGGCCGGGTTCGAGCCCTCCCTCCCACGGAGGTGGCTGGGTGGCGGTGGCCACGGCCTCCGGGCCAAGGTCGGGTGGAGTCGTCCACCGGCTTTGGTTTTAGGAAAAAAAAAATATGTATTTATATATATGTATATATGTATTTATCTATATATGTATATATGTGTATGTATATGTATATGTATTTTATATATATTATAAATATACTGATTATGTATATATTGTTATATACAGTATTTATATATATTTTTAATATTAAGTATTTTCTATATATATATATTATATATGTATTTGTTATATATATAAATATCTAGATTATATATATATACATATTTATATATATATATTATATATATATATATATATATATATATATATATATATATTATATATATATATATATATATATACTTTTGAATATATATACAATTGTGTTTTTAATGTACTTTTGAATATACTTTTGAATATATACACACTTGCGTTTATATATATATATATATATATATATATATATATATATATATATATATATATATATATATATATATACTTTTGAATATATACACACTTGTGTTTTTAATGTACAAATATAGTTGTGCTATATTTACATGTTATTTTTGTCAATAAATATTAATGATATGAATATTTTACTGCTTTTAAATACATTATTTTATTATTAATTACTTTCGTATTTAAAATTAGTATTTTTGTAAACTGTGAATTATGACCGTTTGGGTCCAGACCTAGTATGGGTTCTGTGGACTTAATGAGCCTAAATACATTCAGGCCTGTACGAGTCATATAGGACTTGATTCATGGCTTTGGGTCCCGTATCTGGACTCCGGCTCAATTTCGTATACGTGGATAAAATATTAAATAATTATTTATTTTTTTTAGAAATTATAACTTGATGTATTTGAATTTTTATATATAATTGAATTGCTGTAAAAATCTGTGGGAAACTTATATTTAAATACTGTGTTATATATATTTAATATAATTTTTCCAGGATTTAATTAGTAAGTTTGATATTTTATAAAAATAGGAAAATTGAACTCATTTTCAGGGTACTTTGTTTACTGATTTTTAATAAATATCTATAAAGGTTTATAAATTCCAGAAAAATTAGTATAATTTCTATAATTAACAAGAATC
>JANAVB010022397.1:11654051-11677338 GCA_029216955.1 Iris pallida
AAAACAAAATTTTTAAAAGTTGAAACAGGTGGGCTCCCAGCCCTATGACGGTGGGGGCACACTGCCCGAATCGGCAGGGGCGCTACCCGAGGGCACGCAGCCCGATGGGGAGGGTACGAGCACACAGCCCGATGGGAGGGTTGCTCTGCCCGAGATGGTGGGGGGCGCGATGCTCGAGGGGGCCTCGCCCCCCTCCCCCGGCGAGTCGCTCAGAGAAAGGTGGGCTCCGGCGGTGGAGGCCAGCCCAGAGAGGCACGGCCAGGGGAGCTACAAGGGTGGGAGGGTGAGGGGAGCGAGGACGGGGACAAGGGCGGAGGCGTCGAGGAGGGGAAACCACGAAGGGGGGGAGGGTGAGGGAAAGGAGTAGGGAGCAGGGAGCTCGTCCTCCGGGCGTCGGTAGGCGGGGTCTACCGCCGGCGTAGAGAGCGCCGGAGACCGGAGGAGGGAGGGGGTACTGCTCCGCGCTGGAGGGACGACGGGGGCGGGGGAGGCGTTGCTCGACCGGCCGACGCCGGGGAGTGAATCACTGTCACGAGGTCGCAACCCGTGGGGATCACCGACGGGAAGGCGGAGGCTGGAAATATGGCTGCTGTAGATCTGCCAGTGGGAGAGACGGTGGCAAGGAGGCGTGAGGCGGATGCGGATCCAGCCGGGGACGCGTGAGGCCACTGCAGAGAGAGGAAGGCTGGCGCTGCCGTGGTGGGGGCGACGACGGCGCAGCGGGGGGGGGGGGGGGGGGGGGGGCGACTTTGAGGAGGAGGCGCCGGGAGCCGCTCTCCTGGTCCGGAGCCACCGAGGGGGCGGTGACAGGGAGGTGCGAGGCTGACCCTGTCAGTTGCTGCAGGGAAGGCAGAAACGAGAAGCCGCTAGAGGTTGCACGAAGAGGGAGCGGAGAGGGCGACAGCGGAAAACGAGAAGCCGCTAGAGGTCGCTGAACGACAGGCCGACGCCGAGGAGGGGGTAGCCGAGGCCACCCGAGCCCAGGAGAGGGGTTCGACTCCCGAGAAGGGTGGAATCGTCGGCGTCGGGGAAGGGCAGAAGCACCAGGAGGGGGCATGGCCGGGCGTGTCCGGAGGGGGTGTACCGGAGGGGGAGGGCCGGGCTGCAGGGGACGAGACTGGAGGTGCCGAGACCTGCGAGAACGGCGACGGCGCCGGAGAGGGGGAGGAGGGGGGAAGAAGGAGGGGAGGAGGCCGAACGGTGAGAAGGGGGAGATCCCCCCCGAAAGAGGCGGCCAAACGGGGGCCGGCCCACCAGATTTACGACTGGAAGGACGGAAGGAAGGGGGCACGGTCAGCCCGAAAAGGCCGACCGGGCACACACACCAACCCACCACGAGGAGCGGGGGGGTGCTGTGGCGAGCAGCGGAGGCTGAGCTCCCCGGGGTGGGTGGCCGGGAAGGGGGAGGCCGAACCCTAGCCCGAGCAAGGGAGCTCCCCAGGTGGGAGGAGCCCAAAACCTAGCCGGTCTCCCTATATATATATATATATATATATATATATATATATATATATGAAATCTTCTACTAAATCATTAAAATAAAATACCCATACAACATACATCTACATGGACATCCTTAGACGCACTACCCGACTACAGGGGCTTGGGTCTGACTCGGGTTAAGTTTGGGTTAGTTGGTGTAACCGAATTTTCTACAAAGTCAAGATTCTCAATAAATAACTAATTAAATCATTTATAGGGTCAAGTCACAACTTTGACTGATTTTACTAGTAGAGACACTGCTATGGCTAGGCGTTTCTTACCCTAGCTACTACACTAGTCAAAGCACACGACTACACTATCTGTGCCAAAATTTCTAGTCGTTATGTTTAACCATGACTAAGGCCATATTTATATATAGTATTAGATAGTATAAATATAATCATCTATATATATAAATAAATAAAACCTATTTGGCCTAAAATAAATTTAAAATAATTTTACTAAGTCGTGTCAACATAATATGGCTCTACCAAGTGGGTTTGTTTAGGTTACGGTCCAAATATATTTTTTAGTCAAATCGAACTCGAAAAGTCAACCAATGAGTCTCTTGTGCCATTCGCAAATAAATAGCACATGGAAACTCGATTGGGTGGCACACTCTTGGCATGTGTGTCCTAGGCCCAAAAGAGGTCAAAACCATATATTGGATCACATGATTTTGATCGATGTCGAGTTCCAAACTCACATTGGAGGTTAGGTCTAGAATTACGATAAACGGTCAAATGATCTAAATTAATCCAAAGTTGCATGAAGCCAAAAGAATGTTAGGAAACATGTTTGGATGGGACATGATATTTCAAATTGAAGGTGGACTTGTCTACTTCAAAACTCAAGAAGGATATTTCGAAAGATTGTCATTTTTTGTGCTCCAAAAATTAAAGCTGCAAAAAAGTACATATATAATCATAGTTAAAGATAAAATATAATTTAATAAATAAAAATCATATAAAAAATATATATAAATTCCAAAAATCAGGGTGCTTACAAAAGTGCATATACCACATAGTATGGTTAGGTGACCCTTATCCATTCCGCTATACGTACCTTTTTGTATGATTCATGTACTTATGCCTGATCATGGCATGGCAAGTGTTATGTCACAAAATAGTGTACAATTCCTTGTCCTTGTTTGATTAGGTGTGGTTCACTACTTTAATGATAAAATATTGGACCGTGTTGTGATCCAAATTATAATTGAGCAGTTTATATTCAGTTATATGGCATATTTTTCTGTATCTTGTTACGAACCTCTGAGGACCTGACGACAGTATCCCGAGGTGTACGGTTCTGGACTAGAGTCTTCCTTTGGGGATCATGATCTTTTCTGCTAATATGGTGGACTTATTAGTTGTTATTCTTTATCTCATGTATCCCATTCTACTCTTTGGTTTCGCTTGGTAGTGGATTTCTCTCCACCCAGCAACTTGTTCATTGTTATTTTCATAACTGATTTAATGATATATTTATTCCTTTGTTTCTGTGGATAAGAGTTAATACGCTATGACTATCTATATACTTCATATACAGCTTAAGTATATTTATTATATGGCTGACATATTACGTTACCTGGTCCTACGTATTTTGGGACTGGGTGTTACAGTATCTACATGTGTTACTGCTTACGATATTTTAAAATTTCTTGTGGTAACTCATGAAGGAACTTCACAAGTGAAGGAATCCAATATTAGTAGACTGACACAAGAATATAAGGCATTCAAAATGAAGCCAAATAAGACCATCACACAGATGTTCATACGATTTCTTGATATTGTTAATCCTCTTTCTTCTTTTAGCGAGGAATCATGAGAAGATATACAAAGTGCTTAGGGGACTCACCAAGAACTGAAACCCCAAAGTAATGGCAATCATAGAAGGAAATGGTCTCACCGTTATAACTCATGAGACATTCACGGGCAAGCTCATGACACATGAACTGGATCTCTAAGAGAAAGAAGAATCAACGCCAAAGCAGAAAACCATTGCTTTCAAGGTACATCATAATAAGGTCTCTGATGACGTAACTGAAGAAGATGATTCAAGCCATGAGGAAGTTGCCTTAATCACTAGAAATATTCGACAATTTCTGAAGTTTGAAAGATCAGAGAGAAAGAAGAAAGACTTCAATGAAGAAGAGCCTGTATGTTACAAATGTAAGAAGACATGTCACATCAAGAAGGATTGTCCAACTACTAATAAAGAAAATTGTGCCCAACTGCTAAAAAGGAAATCGGTATAAATATTCAAGCAAAAGAGGATCTTTGTCTTGCAAGTATACTAATACAAGAATATGATATGAAAGCGAAGTTGGCGACTTTGAAGAAGAAGAGAATAATGCTGCCAATTGTGTCTTATGGCATTTAGATCTAAGATACACTAAAATTCTCTCTTTAAAGATGTTGTTACTTATGATGAATTATCAAATGCTTTTAGTGATCTTTTCGAAGATTGCAAGACACTTAGAGATAAGTATAAGCATGCTAGAAAAGAATCCAAATGCACAAACTAGAGAATGGTATATTCACGTCCTTATTAAATGAGATAAGAGATGCACCCTCTACTAGTGACATGAATAAAATTTCTTCTCTTAAATTAAGCTTGCACAATGCTCTCGAGCGTATTGAAAAGTGTCACGCCCCAGTCCCAAAATATGCAGGACCAAGCCTTATGGCATGGCCAGCTACATATTCAACTAGACTCTAGTCCAACTCGAATACGTATAAGCTATTTGAAATAGTGTATCTATCACTATATCAACTCTATATCTCAATCTATATAACAGAAGCATAAGAAAGTGAAATATGAATACTAGTCTGCAGCCCAATAATCATACTCGCCCGAGTAGACCCGAAAAGAATAATATGAGTCTATAAATACTGGGCTACTAAGCAGATACAAATAGCAGAAAATGAAACATATAACTCCGAAAGAGTGAATACCTGAAATGAAACGAGTACCAGCAACAAGTCCAGCAAGGAACTCTAAAAACCTACTCAGCCAACCTGAAGGAAACTAGGTCCTCAGCGGGACGTAGCAAAATACATAATATACATACCGACATGAAGTACAATAAATAACATGTGTAGGTAGAAGCATGTAATCCAGGTAATAGACATGTGATCAGGGTAACACACAGGTGATCAAGTAACTCTACTACTAAGCAGACTATCTAGTCTGTGTAAAATACACTTAAGGACAATAATAGTATGCATGAGCTGTCATGGTGTACCCTGGAACTCTGAAAGAAAACTCCGACAAACTATAATGTAAAACCCCCACAGTAAAACTGTGGCAAACTGTCACGCCCCAGTACCAAAATACGGAGACAGACTAGGCCAGCTACACCATATGAGGTACGTAACATCATACGGCGATCGTGGCTGTCGAAAGACTAGGGGGTACATGCTACAATCAAGTCTCCTATGGTCCCACAGAGTTCTATGTCTCAATCAATCAAATCACATCAGCAAATAGATGAACATTAAAGATAAAGCAGTAAGGCGTCCCCGACGTTGTATCAAAATGATCATGAGAGACTAGCTTCATAATTTAGCTATCTCAGAGAGTCAGGAGTACAAAATTATACATAGCTGCAGTCTGTTTAATTACAATTATGTACTGACACAAAATATCAAGTAATCCGGCTAACAGATGCCGGTGGCTAAACACCGCAAAAGTATAAGCAGGAGTGGTGGAGAAGGAACCCACTCGAGTCCCCGAACTGCCATGCTCCTAGTATGCACCATGGATGTCAGGGAGGAAGATCGTGTCCTCTGGCTCTGCTACGGGATCTGGCCAAACAAAACCAGCGGGGTCAGCCCCGAATAGCAAGTACCGCCAAAGGGGCACAAGAGTTAAGATTAAAAACCCAGTTAAATAGAATGATTGATAATAGTAATACTTATGCTACCATTATAGGGTAACGCCACATCCTCGAACCCATATGGCACCCTTACAACCAAACAAGGACAAAAGGTACCGCATGGAGTCGGGACGCGTCGTACTCTATAACTTTCGCATAAGTTAAAGGGTATAAACAATAAAATCTCCTGATCGTGACTTCGGTCGATAGCCTATCGCAACACAATAACCAACCCAACAATCAAACAAGAACATGGGTTGGATCATGTACCATGATAGACCATGTTCCTCAGTCATTCACAGAAGTAGCACTCCATACTCAGAATAAGTCTTCCGTTCATAACTTCGGTCCACAGCCTATCATAGTACGATAACCAACCCAACAATCAAACAAGAACATGGGTTGGATCACGTACCATGATAGTCCGCTTCCCTCAGTTATTCACGGAAGGTAATAGGATACAAGCAAGTCATTTTCACGGCCAATCAAGTCTACGAGTTTCTAGTGGGACGAGGTTATCCTCGCATCATGTTATGTAGAAATCCTCAGATCGTATCTTTCCAGCAAGGCTAGCCAACCCAGGGGTTCGCGTAGACAGGTATGATTGAGCACAGGTCCCTCGCAAGGCCACCTTGCTAAAACATATAATATATAGCAGGAATTAATCGGATACAGTCATCCACTCGTTGCAGATGACACAGTATCCGTAGAGACCAGCCGGCACGTCAAGACAGTATCTCAAGGCGGCTGGTGTAACACGATCTCGAGATTTTGCCCTCCCCATGCATCTAGTATATTTAGTTGCCTAATTTAACCCTAGGTGAAATCTTGGATTTTTATGCTGTGGCCTGCATGATTATCCTCCTAAAGTCGTACTTTAGTACGAGTACCCCAAAGAGGATTCATGTCAATCAGTATGTCAACATGTTCTACCCTCCTTAGTGTAATGCATCATTACAAATACGCCACGTGGAGTTACGAGTCATTTGTCGAGCATGAACAAGAACTGGAACATTCAGGTACATGTATCAGGTAGGAACACTTTGTTCTCCGGGTCACATTAGTGCTCATATCATGCTCGGGACAAAAGGCGTAAGGATATAAAATGGGCATATAATATATATATATATATATATAATAATAATAATAATAAGGTAACAATATAGGGCATAAAAGTCCATGCGGCCCAAGGGGAGTGAGTCCATGCGACCGGGTCAATACTGGTTCATGCGGCTGGGACTACACGCTCATGCGGCTCAGGAAGCCCCAAGGCGCATACGACTGGAAAGGCGGGTTCATGCGGACGAAGGGGTGTCAGCGTATGCGGCTGCGATCAGACGAAGTCCTATGTGGCTGAGCATGGGCGGTACATATGCGGCTGGATGATGGATGAGCTTTATGCGGCCCAAAACAGTAGCGCATATGCGGCTGGGTACAAAAGAACTCATGCGGCTCGAAGGCTAGCCGCATGAAGTCCATGCGACAGGGGCTCATGCGGCTGAGTCTGAACAAGGCTATGCGGCTCAATTACTTGCCGCATGAAGATTCATGCGGTCAAGTACTCAAGTAAGACTTATGCGGCTAGGAAGGACTTTCCATGCGGCTGAGCTCGAACGAGTCTCATGCGGCTGGAAAGGCCATGCGGCTCAGAGGCTTGCCGCATGAGGATTCATACGGTCAAGTACTGCTCTTCTTCTCCACTTGTCCGAGAAGAGGAGCCAAGCAGCCATGGCTTCCAAACTATACAAAACCTTCATCCGGAGCCCAAATCGGAACTTCCTTAGGTCAAAATGGGGTAGAACAAAATTCTCTACAACATGGAACCATCAAAACTTAAAAATAATGAAGTTTGCTAGATCAAAACCAAGAAAATCCGAAAATGGTTAAAACCTAGATCTACAAAGATTAAAGCTTCAAAATGGAAAACTTCAAGTTCTAAACTTGTATAGAATAAGGAGAAGAACATATTTTGACAAATAATTTTGTAAGAAAACATCAACAACATTTATGGATCCATCTCTTGAGCAAGTTGGTACTTGCCTTGGTTGGTGGAGGAAAGTAAATGAGAGAAAATAAATGAGAGGAGAGAGAATGAGTTGAGTTATTATATAAAGATCTTGGGCCCATGGGTTCATGATGAACCATTGGTGAACCAAGAATAGGTTACCCAAATGAGCCAAAACTGTAGGCCCAAATGCAGAAAATAAATTAGGCAATAATATTTTGTCAAATATTTTTGGGAAATGCATGAAGAAACAAAGCATAATAGATATAGTATAAATACAAGGTAAATACAATTTATCGGTTTACGTATTAAAATATGTATTCCAGGATCGGGGGAGTGACATCTCTACCCTTCTTAGAAAAATTCCGTCCTCGGAATTCCAGCCAATACAGGATAGTGACATCAGGGCAAGCAAGGCTCAAGCATATAAGTTAACTATCATAGCAGTTATTATCATACATCACAAAGTACAAAACAAGCAGGTACAGATAAGCATGGAATCGTGTCAATAAGGTATAAAAATATACCTTATCAGTCAAACAAATGCGGATATCGAGATCTGATCTCGTCCTCGCGCTCCCAGGTTGACTCTCCCGGAGAGTGATGGTTCCAAGAAACACGGACAAGGCTTATCGTCCGATTCTTGAGTACCTTCTCTCGCCGGTCTAAAATAGATACGGGTTGTTCCTCGTAAGTTAGGTCGGTACCAACGACTAACTCAGAATGATCGAGGACATGACTCGGATCCGGGACATACCTACGTAACTGGGACACATGAAACACATCATGTATGCCAGTTAACGAAGGCGAAAGGGCAAGTCGATAAGCCACATCGCCTACCCGAGCGAGAATCTTAAAAGGACCAACGTATCTTGGACTAAGCTTTCCTCGGGTTCCAAATCTGATGATACCCCAAGTAGGCAAAATCTGCAGAAACACTTGGTCGCCAACTCTGAACTCTAGAGGCCTACGATGCTGATCTGCCCAATGACGATGTCGGTCCTGTACAACTCGAAGGCGCTCTCTGACCAACTTAACTATCTCCACAGTCTGCGTGATCATCTCTGGCCCCAACAACTTCCGTTCTCCGACGTCGTCCCATGCCAAAGGGGACCTACACTTCCTTCCGTACAATGCTTCGAACGGGGACATCTGAATGCTAGCCTGGTAGCTGTTGTTATAGGAAAACTCCACTAGATGAAGGTGATCCTCCCAAGATCCGCCAAAATCCAAGGTACACGCCCGTAGCATATCTTCTAACGTCTGAATGGTTCTTTCTGATTGCCCGTCGGTTTGTGGATGATAAACAGTACTGAATCTTAACTTGGTTCCCAAACTTTGGTGTAAGCTTCGCCAAAAATGGGTAGTAAACCGCGTATCCCGATCTGATACTATACTAACTGGAACACCGTGCTGCCTTACTATCTGCTTCATGTACATTTCTGCTAGCTGTTCAGTAGTCTGTCCAACTCGAAAGGGAAGGAAATGAGCGACCTTCGTGAGTCGATCTACTATTACCCAGACTACATTCTTGCCAGTCGGGGATCTAGGTAAATCGGTCACAAAGTCCATCGTGATGTGCTCCCATTTCTATTCTGGGATAGGAAGCGACTGTAGCAATCCTGCTGGTCTCTGCTGCTCGGCTTTCACCTGCTGACCTACCAGACACTTGGATACAAATCTCGCTATCTCTCTTTTCATGCCATTCCACCAAAAGAACTGCCTGATATCTCGATACATCTTCGTTCCTCCTGGATGAATGGAGTAAATAGAACTATGAGCTTTGGACATAACTTCTTGCCGAAGGTCTCCACTCGGTACACAGAGTCTGTTTTCAAACCTGATCGTACCATCTTCATGAATCACTAACTCCTTCCTACGACCCGATTCACACTCCGACCGCAACTTCTGAATCTGTGGATCTCCTGCTTGTGCTGCCCTTATCCTCTCTACTAAGGTTGACTGAATCTGCATACTGGTCATTCTTCCTATATCCCCTGGCAAAACTACTTCAATTCCCATACTCTGAAGGTCTTCTAAAATATGCTTCTGCGAGGTCAGGATAAAGGCACTGTTTCTCCTACTCAGTGCATCTGTAACTATATTCGCCTTGTCTGGATGATACTGAAGATCTAAATCAAAATCCTTCAGCAGTTCTAACCATCTTCTTTGCCTCATGTTCAAATCTCGCTGCATGAACACGTATTTCAAACTCTTATGATCAGTATAAATCTCTACCCGATCCCCGTACAAATAATGCCTCCACAACTTGAGTGAAAACACCACAGCTGCTAACTCCAAATCGTGAGTCGGGTAATTCTTCTCATGGTCTCGAAGCTGCCAGACGTATATGCTATCACCTTTCCATGCTGCATCAATACACATCCAAGACCCTTCCCAGATGCGTCACAATATACTGTAAAGCCTCCTGCTCCTACCGGAAGCGTCAAGATCGGGGCTGAGATCAATCTCTTCTTCAATTCTTCAAATGATGCCTGACAGCTAGCTGACCAAACAAACTCTACATCCTTGTGCGTCAAACGCGTTAAGGGCGCAGAGATCTTGGCAAAGTCCGCCACGAACCTTCTGTAGTAACCAGCTAATCCCAAGAAACTTCGCACTTCTGCAACCGTTCTCGGGACTGGCCAATGCTCTACGGCCTCAATCTTCTTCGGATCCACTGACACTCCTGCCCCAGAAATTACATGCCCCAGGAACGAAATGTGATCTAACCAGAATTCACACTTGTCGAGCTTCGCATAAAGTTGATGCTGCCTCAATGTCTGCAAGACAGTCCTAAGATGTTTCTCATGCTCCTCTTCACTGCTGGAATAGACAAGAATGTCATCTATGAACACCACCACAAATTTATCCAAATACGGCAGAAAGATGCGGTTCATTAAATCCATAAATACTGCGGGGGGCGTTGGTTAGTCCAAAGGGCATTACTAAAAACTCATAATGCCCGTATCTAGATCTGAATGATGTCTTCGGTATGTCTTGCTCCCGGACTCTTACTTGATAGTATCCCGACCGAAGATCGATCTTGGAAAAGACGCTGGCCTTGCTCAACTGGTCAAACAGGTTATCAATCCTTGGTAGCGGGTACTTATTCTTCACTGTTACTGCATTCAGCTTGCGGTAGTCGATGCACATCCTTGTCGACCCATCCTTCTTGGGAACTAGAATCACTGGCACGGCCTAGGGCAATTTACTGTCTCGGATGAATCCCTTAGACTTTAACTCTTCCTCATGTTGATACAACTTATCCTGTTCTGACGGCGACATTCTGTAAACTCTGTCTGCAATAGGCCTCGATCCAGGGTTCAACTCAATGCTAAATTCTACCTCTCTGACTGGGGGTATTCCTGGGAGCTCATCAGGAAAGACGTCGAGAAAATCTTCGACCACTCTCGGAATCTGTCCTGGCTCTGACACTGCTGCTGAGATGACGCCTCCGGCCTGATTCTTCAAGGTTCGAGTAAAGATGAACTGCTCCATCCCAGGAATGCTGAATATGACCCTACCTCCTCTACAATCAATGGTCGCATGACTGTCTCTCAACCAGTCCATGCCAAGAACAACATCAAAATTCCCCATAGGGAATTCAATCAATGACGCGGGCAGTAAATGCCCACACACCTCTACCGGACATGAAAAGTGCACTCTGCTAACTTCTACGAGCCCATTGCCGGTGAGTATATCCATCCTCTCCGGCAATGTCTCAAACTCTAATCCAATTCGTGTAGCATATTGTGCAGAGATGAATGAATGAGTAGCGCCTGAATCAAACAATACTACAGCGGGAAATGAGGTGACGAGAATTTTACCTGCCACTACATCACTAGACGCTAGAGCCTCTCCCAAGGTCAATGTGAGAGCCTGGCCCCGCGGAGCCCCTTGTTGCGGCCTTCCTCGACCATGCTGTTGCTGCCTCTGAGGGCCTTCGGCTTTCTGTGCCTGGCGGAACATCTGAGCCTGCGTTGGTAGATGCTGGGCTAGGGGCCTTACTGCTAATACTGGCCCTCCACTCGGGATTGCCACTGGAGCTGGCAATGCTGGAAACTGCTGAGCTGGCCCTCCTGGCCTCTGCATCATAGGACAAGTGGAGATACGGTGGTCTGAACTACCACACCTTAAGCATAAGCCATTCGCTGACCGGCACACCTCCCTCGTGTGCCCTGCCTTCCCACAGAATGTACAGCCCTGGGGTGCTCCCTGACGCTATTGCTGGTTCCTCGGCTGCTGATGCCGAACTAGCACTGTATTAGTTGACACGGCCGTCCTCCGCGGCGCTCCTGCATCATGAATACGTACACCGGGTGCTGGTGCCGATGTTCGCTGCATTGTTCCTCCTCCAACCTGGGAATGAGATCTCTTCTGACCTCCTGCCCTCGATGCCAACCTCTGCTGGGTAAGCTCGTGTCTCCGGGCTGCCGTCAAGACAGCGTCAAACGTCTGGTAGTCGTGTCCTTCCACAAGCTGCAATAATTCCAAATGAAGTCCCTGCTGGAACCTCATAGCTTTCTCTGGCTCCGTTGCCACCATTGATGGTGCGAAACGGCACAATCTGCAGAACTCTGCTGCATACCCATCTACGGTCTTGCCTGCTTGCTTGAGACTGATAAACTTCTGCTGGAGCTCATATCGAGCTACTACGCCAAAATACTTGGCCTTGAATCTGTCACTGAAGGTGGTCCAACGAACAGGGCATCTTGTACCAACTTCTTCTGATGCCCACCAGTCGCGGGCAAGATCCTGAAGTACCAGTTTGACCTGATCAACCTTCTCATCATCTGGAACCTTGGCTGCCACAAGAATGGCTTCGATGTCTTGAATCCATGCATCCGCAGTGATGGCATCCTCCGTGCCATCAAAATACCTCGGGTTCAAGCGACGGAACCTTCCTGATGCTCCCGAGTCAACCCCGGCACTCCTCTCAAGAGCTAACTGAATCCCTTGGTTCAGCAACACGTTCTGCTCCTGCTGCCGAGTCTGTTGCTGTTGGTTAGTGATAAGAAATCCCCGGATGATCTCCAAGAGTGCTACGGCGTCAGGTACTGCCGTCGCTGCTGGTGCTGCAGGGGTTTCAATAACCTGCGGCAGCACTGCCTCAGGTTCTATTTCTGCTCGTGCCTGCACTGGAGAAGGTTCTCTCCCCTGTTGCTGCCCAGTCGAGCCATGCTCTTGCTGCTCTTCCTCATGGGCCTCACCCGCTACTGAGAATGAAGCACCCCTATAGAGAAGAATATAAAATTATCAAGTCCGGACGAGGAAGATTTCGAGGATGCAAGTCAGGTTAGAGATCAAAGCAAGGACAGAGAGTTCGAAACAGAATTTCAAGAGAAACAAGTTTTGAGTGAGACTCCTAATAATTCGCAATACCCCACAAGTCTGAAAATCAGACCTGCGTGGGCCACCACTAAAACCTTGTCACGCCCCAGTACCGAAATACGGAGACGGACTAGGCCAGCTACACCATATGAGGTACGTAACGTCATACGGCGATCGTGGCTGTCGAGAGACTAGGGGGTACATGCTACAATCAAGTCTCCTATGGTCCCACAGAGTTCTATGTCTCAATCAATCAAATCACATCAGCAAATAGATGAACATTAAAGATAAAGCAGTAAGGCGTCCCCGACGCTGTATCAAAATGATTATGAGAGACTAGCTTCATAATTTAGCTATCTCAGAGAGTCAGGAGTACAAAATTATACACAGCTGCAGTCTGTTTAATTATAATTATGTACTGACACAAAATATCAAGTAATCCGGCTAACAGATGCCGGTAGCTAAACGCCGCAAAAGTATAAGCAGGAGTGGTGGAGAAGGAACCCACTCGAGTCCCCGAACTGCCATGCTCCTAGTATGTACCATGGATGTCAGGGAGGAAGATCGTGTCCTCTGGCTCTGCTACGGGATCTGGCCAAACAAAACCAGCGGGGTCAGCCCCGAATAGCAAGTACCGCCAAAGGGGCACAAGAGTTAAGATTAAAAACCCAGTTAAATAGAATGATTGATAATAGTAATACTTATGCTACCATTATAGGGTAACGCCACATCCTCGAACCCATATGGCACCCTTACAACCAAATAAGGACAAAAGGTGCCGCATGGAGTCGGGACGCATCGTACTCTATAACTTTCGCATAAGTTAAAGGGTATAAACAATAAATCTCCTGATCGTGACTTCGGTCGATAGCCTATCGCAGCACAATAACCAACCCAACAATCAAACAAGAACATGGGTTGGATCATGTACCATGATAGACCATGTTCCTCAGTTATTCACAGAAGTAGCACTCCATACTCAGAATAAGTCTTTCCTTCATAACTTCGGTCCACAGCCTATCATAGTACGATAACCAACCCAACAATCAAACAAGAACATGGGTTGGATCACGTACCATGATAGTCCGCTTCCCTCAGTTATTCACGGAAGGTAATAGGATACAAGCAAGTCATTTTCACGGCCAATCAAGTCTACGAGTTTCTAGTGGGACGAGGTTATCCTCGCATCATGTTATATAGAAATCCTCAGATCGTATCTTTCCAGCAAGGCTAGCCAACCCAGGGGTTCGCGTAGACAGGTATGATTGAGCACAGGTCCCTCGCAAGACCACCTTGCTAAAACATATAATATATAGCAGGAATTAATCGGATACAGTCATCCACTCGTTGCAGATGACACAGTATCCGTGGAGACCAGCCGGCGCGTCAAGACAGTATCTCAAGGCGGCTGGTGTAACACGATCTCGGGATTTTGCCCTCCCTATGCATCTAGTATATTTAGTTACCTAATTTAACCCTAGGTGAAATCTTGGATTTTCATGCTGTGGCCTGCATGATTATCCTCCTAAAGTCGTACTTTAGTACGAGTATCCCAAAGAGGATTCATGTCAATCAGTATGTCAACATGTTCTACCCTCCTTAGTGTAATGCATCATTGCAAATACGCCACGTGGAGTTACGAGTCATTTGTCGAGCATGAACAAGAACTGGAACATTCAGGTACATGTATCAGGTAGGAACACTTTGTTCTCCGGGTCACATTAGTGCTCATATCATGCTCGGGACAAAAGGCATAAGGATATAAAATGGGCATATAATATATATATATATATATATATATATATAATAATAATAATAATAATAATAAGGTAACAATATAGGGCACAAAAGTCCATGCGGCCCAAGGGGAGTGAGTCCATGCGGCCGGGTCAATACTGGTTCATGCGGCTGGGACTACACGCTCATGCGGCTCAGGGAGCCCCAAGGCGCATGCGGCTGGAAAGGCGGGTTCATGCGGACGAAGGGGTGTCAGCGTATGCGGCTGCGATCAGACGAAGTCCTATGCGGCTGAGCATGGGCGGTACATATGCGGCTGGATGATGGATGAGCTTTATGCGGCCCAAAACAGTAACGCATATGCGGCTGGGTACAAAAGAACTCATGCGGCTCGAAGGCTAGCCGCATGAAGTCCGTGCGACAGGGGCTCATGCGGCTGAGTCTGAACAAGGCTATGCGGCTCAATTACTTGCCGCATGAAAATTCATGCGGTCAAGTACTCAAGTAAGTCTTATGCGGCTAGGAAGGACTTTCCATGCGGCTGAGCTCGAACGAGTCTCATGCGGCTGGAAAGGCCATGCGGCTCAGAGGCTTGTCGCATGAGGATTCATGCGGTCAAGTACTGCTCTTCTTCTCCACTTGTCCGAGAAGAGGAGCCAAGCAGCCATGGCTTCCAAACTACACTAAACCTTCATCCGGAGCCCAAATCGGAACTTCCTTAGGTCAAAATAGGGTAGAACAAAATTCTCTACAACATGGAACCATCAAAACTTAAAAATAATGAAGTTTGCTAGATCAAAACCAAGAAAATCCAAAAATGGTTAAAACCTAGATCTACAAAGATTAAAGCTTCAAAATGAAAAACTTCAAGTTCTAAACTTGTATAGAATAAGGAGAAGAACATATTTTGACAAATAATTTTGTAAGAAAATATCAACAACATTTATGGATCCATCTCTTGAGCAAGTTGGTACTTACCTTGGTTGGTGGAGGAAAGTAAATGAGAGAAAATAAATGAGAGGAGAGAGAATGAGTTGAGTTATTATATAAAGATCTTGGGCCCATGGGTTCATGATGAACCATTGGTGAACCAAAAATAGGTTACCCAAATGAGCCAAAACTGTAGGCCCAAATGCAGAAAATAAATTAGGCAATAATATTTTGTCAAATATTTTTGGGAAATGTATGAAGAAACACAGCATAATAAATATAGTATAAATACAAGGTAAATACAATTTATCGATTTACGTATTAAAATACGTATTCCAGGATCGGGGAGTGACACAAACTATGATGTAAAACCCCGAAGCTCTGGTAATGAGATGATGACATACTCTTTGGAAAAGGAGCTCATACACCTAGTGATTGCTCTCTCCGTCCAATGATATTGTCTACGTCACATCCACGATACATCCAGCCCGACTCTAATAATTGATAAGTCCACAAATATGATCAAACATGTACAGAGGAAGTAATCATCAAGTAAATGTCCAGAGATCATAAATAGGTCACCTATATGCCATGTAGTATGAATCCGTGAATCATGTCTATGTGTCAGCAGGTATAATCATGATAGTATACTGATAAGGAATAGGAAAAGCATGTACAGTATATCCAGTGTGATCGATTGATAAGAAATATAAGCATATAAATATTATAAATCAAGTAGGCGGGTATACTTGCCTAGAGTTGTCCAAACTGTGCTGAGACTGCAGTACCAAGGCCTATTCCACTATCCATGAGCCAATGAACCATACTCCATGTAAATATCTGTCAACCCAATCACAATAAACATATATCACACACTAAAGTACATGTATAATTCATAACTACTACCTAGAGAGCTTGGGTTGTTCTAGTCGCGTATTGCCTTAGGTTATCCAAGACACTTGTAATTATATCGTCTAGAACTAGGTCACACTAACCTCTATAATCATTATTGCTGGTAATATGAATTGCAGGTTGTAGGTTCAAGATATTAAGTTTGCACTTCATTATTCGTACAACAAAATCTACAACACGCAATCGAGACAAGATGACCAACCGCAAGGTTCCAATCTTATCTTGGCGATCCACATGGTCAACTTGTCAATTTCAACAATGTGAGATCACTGGAATCGACTGATCTCAGTTTTGATACACTAATTCTGAAATACAAACATAAATAAAAATTAATTATAATTAATGGTGATACATAAAAAAATCTACAGACATCATCGAATGATGAAATAAATATCACCAATATGTCTAAAATGGTCAAATTAGCTAGGATAGCCTACCCATAAATCCAGTTTGGATACAAGGGCAAAATAGTAATTTTGGATCAAAATAATGTTCATCGTTGGATCTACTTTGCACCGAAAATGTACTAGATAAAATTCCTCTAGATCTAGCAAACTATATGCCCATGAGTCTAGAATGACGATATAAACCTAACGGTATATCCAAAATTGGATTCCGATGAGCCGACCTCGAAATGACCCGTTGACCCGGACTATAGGACCTAGTTTACACGAAAATGCGTGCTGGTGACAGAGACCACTATATCTAGCAAAATATATATCAGCCAGTCCAGGATAACGACACAAACCCAATGGTATATCCAGAATTTGATTCCGGTGAGTCGATCTAAAAATGACTCGTTGACTCGGATAGTGGGACTCGTTTTGTACGAAAATGCATGTCAGGGCCACGTTGCTCCAAACTCAGCAAATTATATATCAATTTTAGGAAAACAACGCTATGAGTCCACTGATGGCGTTAGAACTAGAATCCAAAGTCCCAGGTTCAAAATTGGACTTTTACAAGTTGAAAATTATAATTTCGAGAGGCCAACTTTGGCGTCGATTTTAACCAAACCACACGACATCCTAGTTGAAGCAAAAAAATTTATGGACAAAGGGGGTTATGCCTGCTACACAGCAGAGTTGGTGGTTTATCAACCAAAGATTCGATGAAAGAGAAACAAATCTGCGAAGTTGGCTCCACGAAACTATCCAAAATAAACGTAATTTAAACGGTCAACTTGGTGGTCAGTTTTGATCTATCAAACGATCGAATTAACGGTTAAAATTTTAGGAGAGCGAAAGTGTACATACTGAGATGGAGATGAAAGAATCAGATCGACAATTTAACAGTCAGATTATCCAAATTTACTGTAATAAAATACAAATCTGGAAGCAAATTTGCATGCGTTACGACGGGATCTCATACAAAATGCATGAATAGCCTATATTATGCATCATGGAGGAGGGTGGCAGTCTGAAGGTGTTCTCTAGGGGGTTTCTAGGCTACGGGTGGTAGTCACGACAAAACACGGAGCCGTATGACGCGATTGGCGTCGCCAGACCACCGCTGTTGTTGTACGCTGATGCCAGGCCTGGCGCACCCATGCGTGTGTTGTGGCGCTGCTGCCTCACCTGTCCTATGTGCCTGACGATGGCGGTGGCACGCTGATGCCAGGGTGGCCGTGCGGTGGCCCGGTGGTGGTCACGACGTACAGCTTTGCTAGGGATTGGAGGAGAAGGTGAAGAAGAAGATGGAGGAGGCGGCTAGGGTTCTGTAGTGTGAGGATCAAACATGGCGACTATAAATATAGGAAGGAAGAGGAAAGAGATTAGATGTTGGATAAGCAACTCTCACATGCCTGCAAACTTTTATAGCACCGAGGGGAGGGGAAGACAAAATGTAGAGTTGTTTTTGAATGTAAAGGCGGGTTGGGTTAAGGATTCCAAACCCAAATAACCATTTCACAAGCTTCCAATAAGATCAGCATGATCTTCTAGACAAAATTTGTTAGGAAGGGAATTACTATATAGGTGTATACGTGTACTTAAATTATTACATGCATACACACAAATTATGTTTATATATATATATATATATATATATATATATATATCTATATATATATTATATATATAATATATATATATCTATAAAATTTAAGATACGTGTGTACATGGTGTGTATTTGGGGCATAAAGATACACATTTACACACATATCTTAAATTATGTGTGTGAAATATATATATATAATATTTTTTTTGTGTGACAATATATATATATATATATATTATATATATATAGAGATATATATAATATATAATATATTATAGATATATTATATATATTATATATATATATATATTAATATTATTTTTAGTTATATATATATATTATAGATATATATATTATAATATATTATATATATCTATATATATAACTAAAATAATATTATTATATATTATATATATATATATAATATATATTATATATATATATATATACATATATATATATATATAATATATATATATATATATATATATATTTAATATTATATAATATATATTATATTATATATATCTATATATATTATATATATATATATATGAAAAATATTATATAATATATAATATATATATATATATATTATATATATATATATATATATATATATAATTTCATTTGTCTATCTATATGAGTGACATGCAAACTAGGCTAGGTTATACTTGTACTGGTATTAATTTCTAAACTCAATTAACAATATATTAAAATATAATTATTAGCAATGTTAGTAAATAAATATTACAGTTTACATCTCCTCTGAACTTTTTCATATTTATTTTTTTTTTTATTGAGTCTAGATTATGAGTCGGGATCACTGGGTATTTAGAAAGATCAATCCTAAAACCTACTTGATCCATTTCTCCTAACCCCAAAACTTGATTCATTTCATGAACCGAACCAAATCCACATCCAAAAGCCAAAACCAAATTCGAGTTGACCAGAAACCAAGGCAATCAAACTCGGCCTGAGTTTGCCCCAAACTCGTACCAAACTCGGTCACCTGGATTTTATTCTGGTCAGCAGCTTTACCTATTCTTTTGGATCACTATCGTTCAAAATTATGAACGTTAGGCTACCGAGTTCTTCCTGAACTCTGTCTTACAAAAACCTATAAAAAGAGAAGAAATTTCTATTTCTATTCACTCATTCATTCTTCATATTCTCTATCTATTCCTAAGCTTTCTATTCAAGTAACAAAGCTTCAATCTTCAAATCTCCAAGACAACCCGATTCTTCTAGTGCCGGTGGTTTCTGATTAGGAGAATTTGAGTTGTACAAAGCTTGGCGTATAAAAAAATTTCTCAGAAGGTGTTTTTGAAGTTTGATCGTGGGCTTCGGATAAAAACATGATGGTGTTGAAGTTGGCACGTTCTTCGGAGTAAAGCACGTGGTGTAATCTCTATTCAAAATAGTAGATTATAGCGAGCGAGAGTTCTCGCGAACTGGATTAGTCCTCTCAGAGGAAAACTAGTATAGACACGCTGTGTCTGCGTATTGTTTTCTTGCCTCTACTATTTACTACTTTACTTGCAACTTTATTTGATTGATTATTCGCTTCACCATCTTAGAATTTTTTAATTTGTAATTATTTTTCCGTTGTACTCTATTCACCCCTCTCTAGAGGTGCCATCGATTCTATAATTGGTATCAGAGCCCAGCTTATCTCTAGATGGATTAAACTCTTTGAGATATGACATCCCTGTGGACACACCCAAAAGAGAAGAAGAAATGCTACATTTTCTTATTGGCACAACGTACCACAAATCGAGTATGCCTGAGAGATCCTGCACTGAGGATCCCCGAGTACAAAAAGAATTCTGGAGAATGGGACGATGGAGATCGAGCGGCAGTTGCTCATTTCCTCCGTTGACACTCCGATTACAAAAATGGAAGAAAACCTAAGAAAATTGCTAACTCTTGGCTCGCTGGCAAGAAGTACAACAATTTAGCTCTTGAAAATGCTCTCCGTTCTGTCCTTTGAAGAGGTATGAAACACCTTTTTATAGTCGTTTCTGTGCTGAAATGATGTTATGCGCCCACATGAGAAAATACACAGATTTTCATATGGGCGCATAATCCTGCTTTGGGCGCATAGAGTGTAGGCGTATGCAGACTGCATGATCGTGGGTTAATCGTGGGGTTGACATTGCCGCATGCTTCAGTGCACGACTGCTCGTGGAGTCTGACGTGGCCATATGCTTCGGTGCACGATTTGATCGTGGCTTTGACCGAGTCGGGGGCTGTCCTGACTTGGGCGTATAGCCTGAAACAGGCCTATGCGCCCCCTTCTAGAGGAGTCTAAAGTGGGCGTATGGGAGCATAGCTAGCTCTGGTGACTTGGACGCATACGACTTCTCTGGCTTGGGTGCATATGACTTCTCTGGCTTGGGTGCATGGTTGTCAAGACTGCTGAAATTTTCATTCTTCTATAAGACCCCCTTCAAAGTTTTTGATACTTGAACGAGTTCGAAATACTTTGAAAGAAGCATGGACCGTCTTCTCATGATGCAGTGGGCGTATAGTACGCAGTGGGCACATACGCGTATAGGAGTAGTGGGCGCTTAGTGTTAGCCCGTGCTTATAAATAGGCTTTGAAGAGAGAGAAGATTCATTACTCTCTTTTCTTTTAAAACTTTCAAAAGACTTTTCATCTCTTCTCTGCACGAACCATGTCTCCCAAGGCCGCTAAGAGATCTGCGAAGGGCAAGGGGGCTGCACCGAGTGGCTCTCCTCCTGCGACAGCGTCCTCGCTAGACCAGGACCCGATCCTGGGTGAGGCTACGCCTCAAAACAAAGTCTTGAGCGCTAATTTGCGACGCTCAGACTTTTCCTCTGCCTGGGCGCATGTGCCCAAGGCAACATGTTTCTGTGAGCATTCATATGCGCCCACAGAAGCATGCGCCCACATACTACTCCATGTTATGCGCCCACATGATGCTGCATGTTATGCGCCCATATGTTATTGCATGTTTTGCACCTACATGTTGTTTGTATGTTTATGCGTCCATATGCTGTTTTGGGCACATAGCTCTTTGGGCGCATAGGATTCCTCAACACCTAGTTTTTTCTACAGATTCTGAGTCTGACTTTCTCATATGTCCTTGCAGTTAACATATTTATCCCGGAACTTGTTGGAATCCCTTTCGGCTTTGCTTGCCAAGTCCTCGGCACGAGCCTCTTAACCAACATGGTCAACAAGGTTCAGGCCAAGATCAGTCATGACCATCCTACGGAACGGACGATCGCCATACTTGAATAGGATAAGACATTTCTGAAGCAGATGATTAACGACGAGAAGCTATTGCTCGGAGGGGCACATCATTTCAAGAAGCCGTACTTCCTGTTCGGTGACAGTATGGGATTCAAGGATGACGAGACGATATGGTTGCCATCGATGAAGCGCCAATACCCTCTGTCAGCGTTTACTGATCTGGCTTTACAGAGGCAGATGAAATGGGACCTGACCCCTGAACTGCATGGGGTTGTTTCTGGCAGGATCCAATTCAACTCTGGTGACTGAAAGAAGGACACTTTCAAGTGTGTCAAGGGCTCCACGTCCTACTCCATGAGGGGACTGTATCCTGGGGTCATAATGAATGAGACGACTGATCTTCACCCTTATGTTGCTGAGACTCTCTCCAACTTGATGCTGTCAAAGAAAGAGTCATATTCGGGAGGGAAGCTACGGATGGAAGGTTGGAGATATTCTGTCCCGTTCTGGAGCGACCTTACTAGAGAGTGCTCTCGACTTATGAGGCCACCATAAAAGTAGCTGGTCTTTTTTATGCCATTAGAGCCACCCAATATGGCATTAAGGTTAACTGGCCATGTTTGTCTCTTTAGCGGAGTTATACAACATCACACGTGTACCTTCTTCACTGCGGGCGGGGAGATGGGTTGGCTATTCACGAGATGTCGACGATATCCAAACTTCCATGAGGGACGGAGCATACGCAGAAAATGTCCCCTGTGATACAGAGCTCCTGGATTTGGAGAGGGAGAAACTCCGAGATGATGGAGGTGTACAAAGAGTTACTCTGAGTATCATGATTTTGGACAGACGCATTGATTATCGAACTGTGTAATTTAAATTAAGGGTAATTTGAAATTTTAATTTAGTCATTTATTATTGTCATTTAAATCATGCTTGATTTTGGAGATTTATCATTTTAAAACTATTGAAATCCATGGACTTGTGATTTTGATGTTTTGAAGTGAAACATAGTGACGTTTGACCTAGAGCCAACCATGTGACTAGGATGTTTAAGTCATTTCTGGCCTAAGGGTATTTTGGTCAATTGACCTCTTTAAATATTTGATAGTTATTGCACAGGTGATTGTTAATTTTGACTTTTGATATGAGTGATTTTGTGTTGGTTTAGTGTCCGTATCGGACAGTACAGTTTTTCTTAAGTGTTGATGTGCTTCAAAGAGATTTTTTATTGCTGATTTTTTATATTTTTGAAAGTATTTGAATAGAATTGTTTTCTGCATGTGTTTCCTGTGATTATTTTTTTATTTCGAGGACAAATTTTTTTAAGGTGGATATATTGTCACCCCAGTTTAAAGAACAGGGGTATTATTGTCATTTTCTACTTTAGAATAATTTTGGAATTATTTATTATTATGTATATTTTGGGCTTATTTGAGTCGGGTTCAAATTTCAACTCAATCCGACTGTATCGGAGACCCGGGGTAGCTTTGACTCTAGGGGACCCAATCATTAGTAGGCATGGCCCACATGACAATATTTAGTTTGTAGTTAGACTAATTAGTCATGATAGGGTTGGTTTAATTAGAGACTTAAAAACTAGACTAATTTAGCTCAACCTAAAACATTTTCCTAATATTAATAATAAGACAAGTGGGGGTTGTTTTTAGTCATTAGCTAATAGGACACCTATGCCCACATTGGCGGCCATTAGAGGGCTAGGGATGAGCCTCTCTTGTTATTATCCACACACATTTTTCTTCTTGTTCTTCCCCAAAAGTAGAGA
>JANAVB010022397.1:11677351-11847279 GCA_029216955.1 Iris pallida
TCAGAAGGTGTTTTTGAAGTTTGATCGTGGGCTTCGGATAAAAACATGATGGTGTTGAAGTTGGCACGTTCTTCGGAGTAAAGCACGTGGTGTAATCTCTATTCAAAATAGTAGATTATAGCGAGCGAGAGTCTCGCGAACTGGATTAGTCCTCTCGAGGAAAACTAGTATAGCACGCTGTGTCTGCGTATTGTTTTCTTGCCTCTACTATTTACTACTTTACTTGCCTTTATTTGATTGATTATTCGCTTCACCATCTTAGAATTTTTTAATTTGTAATTATTTTTCCGTTGTACTCTATTCACCCTCTCTAGAGGTGCCATCGATTCTATAATTGGTATCGAGCCCAGCTTATCTCTAGATGGATTAAAACTCTTTGAGATATGACATCCCTGTGGACACACCCAAAAGAAAGAAGAAATGCTACATTTTCTTATTGGCACAACGTACCACAAATCGAGTATGCCTGAGAGATCCTGCACTGAGGATCCCCGAGTACAAAAAGAATTCTGGAAATGGGACGATGGAGATCGAGCGGCAGTTGCTCATTTCCTCCGTTGACACTCCGATTACAAAAATGGAAGAAAACCTAAAAAATTGCTAACTCTTGGCTCGCTGGCAAGAAGTACAACAATTTAGCTCTTGAAAATGCTCTCCGTTCTGTCCTTTGAAGAGGTATGAAACACCTTTTATAGTCGTTCTGTGCTGAAATGATGTTATGCGCCCACATGAGAAATACACAGATTTTCATATGGGCGCATAATCCTGCTTTGGGCGCATAGAGTGTAGGCGTATGCAGACTGCATGATCGTGGGTTAATCGTGGGGGTTGACATTGCCGCATGCTTCAGTGCACGACTGCTCGTGGAGTCTGACGTGGCCATATGCTTCGGTGCACGATTTGATCGTGGCTTGACCGAGTCGGGGGCTGTCCTGACTGGGCGTATAGCCGAAAACAGGCCTATGCGCCCCCTTCTAGAGGAGTCAAAGTGGGGCGTATGGGAGCATAGCTAGCTCTGGTGACTTGGACGCAACGACTTCTCTGGCTTGGTGCATATGACTTCTCTGGCTTGGGTGCATGGTTGTCAAGACTGCTGAAATTTATTCTTCTATAAGACCCCTTCAAAGTTTTTGATACTTGAACGAGTTCGAAATACTTTGAAAGAAGCATGGACCGTCTTCTCATGATGCAGTGGTCGTATAGTACGCAGTGGGCACATACGCGTATAGATAGTGGCGCTTAGTGTTAGCCGTGCTTATAATAGGCTTTGAAGAGAGAGAAGATTCATTACTCTTTTCTTTTAAAACTTTCAAAAGACTTTTCTCTTCTCTGCAAACCATGTCTCCCAAGGCCGCTAAGATCTGCGAAGGGCAAGGGGGCTGCACCGAGTGGCTCTCCTCCTGCGACAGCGTCCGCTAGACAGGACCCATCCTGGGTGAGGCTACGCCTCAAAACAAAGTCTTGAGCGCTAATTTGCGACGCTCAGACTTTTCCTCTGCCTGGGCGCATGTGCCCAAGGCAACATGTTTCTGTGAGCATTCATATGCGCCCACAGAAGCATGCGCCACATACTACTCCATGTTATGCGCCCACATGATGCTGCATGTTATGCGCCCATATGTTATTGCATGTTTGCACCTACATGTGTTTGTATGTTTATGCGTCCATATGCTGTTTTGGGCACATAGCTCTTTGGCGCATAGGATTCCTCCACACCTAGTTTTTTCTACAGATTCTGAGTCTGACTTTCTCATATGTCCTTGCAGTTAACATATTTATCCCGGAACTTGTTGGAATCCCTTTCGGCTTTGCTTGCCAAGTCCTCGGCCGAGCCTCTTAACCAACATGGTCAACAAGGTTCAGGCCAAGATCAGTCATGACCATCCTACGGAACGGACGATCGCCATACTTGAATAGGATAAGACATTTCTGAAGCAGATGATTAACGCGAGAAGCTATTGCTCGGAGGGGCACATCATTTCAAGAAGCCGTCTTCCTGTTCGGGTGACAGTATGGGATTCAAGGATGACGAGACGATATGGTTGCATCGATGAAGCGCCAATACCCTCTGTCAGCGTTTACTGATCTGGCTTTACAGAGGCAGATGAAATGGGACCTGACCCTGAACTGCATGGGTTGTTTCTGGCAGGATCCAATTCAACTCTGGTGACTGAAAGAAGGACACTTTCAAGTGTGTCAAGGGCTCCACGTCCTACTCCATGAGGGACTGTATCCTGGGGTCATAATGAATGATGACCCGACTGATCTTCACCCTTATGTTGCTGAGACTCTCTCCAACTTGATGCGTCAAAGAAAGAGTCATATTCGGGAGGGAAGCTACGGATGGAAGGTTGGAGATATTCTGTCCCGTTCTGGAGCGACCTTACTAGATGAGTGCTCTCGACTATATGGCCACCATAAAAGTAGCTGGTTTTTTTATGCCATTAGAGCCACCCAATATGGCATTAAGGTTAACTGGCCAATGTTTGTCTCTTAGCGGAGTTATACAACCATCACACTTACCTTTCTTCACTGCGCGGGGAGATGGGTCTGGCTATTCACGAGATGTCGACGATATCCAAACTTCCCTGAGGGACGGAGCCATAACGCAGAAAATGTCCCCTGTGATACAGAGCTCCTGGATTTGGAGAGGGAGAACTCCGAGATGAGGGGTGTACAAAGAGTTACTCTGAGTATCATGATTTTGGACAGACGCATATGATTATCGAACTGTATAATTTAAATTAAGGGTAATTTTAAATTTATAAATTTAGTCATTTATTTATTGTCATTTAAATCATGCTTGATTTTGGAGATTTTAATCATTTTAAAACTATTTAAATCCATGACTGTGATTTTGATGTTTTGCTAGTGAAACCCTAGTGACTGTTTGACCTAGAGCCAACCATGTGACTAGGATGTTTTAATGTCTTTCTGGCCTAAGGGTATTTGGTCAATTGACCTCTTTAAATTATTTTGATATTTATGCACAGGTGATTGTTAATTTTGACTTTTGATATGAGTGATTTTGTGTTGGTTTCGTGTCCGTACGGACACGTATCAGTTTTCTTTACAAGTGTTTGATGTGCTCAAAGAGATTTTTATTGCTGATTTTTTTATTATTTTTGAAGTATTTGAATAGAATTGTTTTCTGCATGTTTTCCTGTGATTATTTTTTTAATTTCGAGGACAAATTTTTTTAAGGTGGATATATTTGTCACCCCCAGTTTTAAAGAACAGGGGTATTATTGTCATTTTCTACTTTAATAATTTTGGAATTATTTATTTATTATGATATTATTTTGGGATATTTGAGTCGGGTTCAAATTTCAACTCAATCCGACTTGTATCGGAGACCCGGGGTAGCTTTGACTCTAGTGGGACCCACATTAGTTAGGCATGGCACACATGACAATATTTAGTTGTATGTTAGACTAATTATTCATGAATAGGGTTGGTTTAATTAGAGACTTAAAACTAGACTAATTAGCCCAACCTAAAACATTTCCTAATATTAATTAATAAGACAAGTGGGGTGTTTTTAGTCATTAGCTAATAGGACACCTATGCCACACTTGGCCGGCCATTAGAGGGATAGGGATGAGCCTCTCCTTGTTATTATCCACACACATTTTTCTCTCTTGTTCTTCCCCAAAATTAGAGAGGAGTCTCCATTCATTTCTACCTCAAATCAATCCCTTCTTTTCTCTATTTTCATCAAGAGGAGGAGCCCTAGATTTGGAAAGTTTGGATCTTGTTCGTGTCCATTGGAGGTCTCTCGTGTCGGTGTCGTATCGGGAGGAGTTTCCTTGGATTTGATCAACCGAAGGTATAATCTCTCTCTATTCATCTCCTACATGCATTTAGGACCATTTTGAATCCATAGGAATGACCCCCAGGTTGTATCTCCATTGTGTCCATTTGGAGTCATTAGGATGTGTCCTTGTTATTTTATGTCCTAGTAGGAAACCCCAATTTTGGACACACCTAGTGTATGATATTTGTGTGAATGATTTATTCCTATTTTTAATCTCAGATTTAGATTTCTAGAGTGTTGCTCTAATGTATCATATTGTATCTATGTATATATTTCTTTGTTTATGTATGTGTGTGTGTAATATCTATATATATATTTTTGTGTATATTCATTTTAAGTATGTGTGTGTGTTATATATATATATATAATATATATATATATATATATATAAATAATATATATATAGATATATATATATCTATAATTATATATATATATAAATATATATATATATATATATATATAATATATATATATATATAATATATAAAAATATATATATCTATATATATATATATATATATATATATATATATATATGTTATATAATATATATATATATATATATATATATAATATATATATATATATATATATTGTGTGAGTGATCTAATATATTTATTGGTGTGTGTGGTGTGGTGTTTTGGTGTAGGTGTGTGTGGAGATATAGAGAGTAATAGAGGGATATGGAGAGTGAGAGAGGGATATAAAGTTAGAGTGATATAAAGAATGGGAGCAGTAGGTGAAGGATGGGGGGAGTGAGCTGCTGCCTTGCAGCCAGCAGTAGCAGCAATATGCACAACAGCATAGCAGCCATAGGAACAGCAGTAGCTCTCAAGCTGCTGCCTATGGCAGCAGCAGTATAGAAATACAGCTGCTGCAGTAGCAGCCAGAAGGGGGAGTAGCCCCATTCCCATGACCCTTATTTCCCAATCATTCAGCCCTAACCATTCACTCCATTCCTCAATTGATTAAATCACTCATGCATACATTCATTCAGTTTTTTTACTCCATTCATCCACCATTCTTCACCTTTACACATTCATTCACACCACATTCATACTCATTCACCCCATATATCATACCCATATATCATTCATCAAACATATTCTCCATTCATTCATTATACATTCATGTATCACAAATTCAGTCCCCACATTCACCCATTCATTTATGTATTCCATCCATCATTCAGTCATCCAATAGCCATACATCATTCATATATGCATTCATCTATTCAATAATCCATTCATTAATCCATTCATTTCATCCATTCTTTCATTTACCAATACATTCACCCTTCCATTCATTCACTCATGCATCCATCATTCGTTAAACCTTACACTCATTCATTCATTTATACACCCATTCATTCTATCATCCTTTTCATCAAAATCAGCCCCTTAGAAAACCCTTATGTGTTTGTGTTGTGTGTGTGAGTTGAGTGTAAGTTAGTGAGTGAAATGTTAGTATGTTAACAAGGGTAAGGTAAGATATAGTATATGTTAGAAGGGTAAATGTTAGTATGGTGTTGTAGGCTAGTTAGAATTAGTATTAGATATTAGTCTAGAGTTAGAGTTGAGGTATCTCGTGATACCAATATGGTATCTTAGGGTAAAAAGGATTTACCCTATTTCTAAGATAAGGTAATTGCCTATAGCTAAGGTAAGTGATTTAGGGTTTAAGATATGGTTAGAATTTGGTTCCCTTGGTTGGTAAGGGTCAGAAATAGTGCTCTTAGACTAGTTTTGACCTCGGTTGACCGTTTTGACCAAAAGTCAAACGAAAGTCAAACTTAGCCTAAAAGTGACTAGAATTGACCAAAACAAAACCAGAGTTGACCAGTTGACTGAAAGTCAACAGTTGGTCAATATTAGCCTAGTTTGACCTAGGGTTGACCTAGAGTTGACCAGAGTTGACCAGGGTTGACCAGTTGACCAAAAGTCAACTTTAAGTCAACCTTTGACCCAGTTTGACCTAGTTTGACTTGGATTGACTTTCAGTGACCTAGTATGACCTAGTATGATCTAGTATGACCTAGTATGACCTAGTATGATACAGTTTGACCTAGTTTGACCTAGTTTGACTTGGACTTGCATATCATGACTTAAATTAGTTTCTCTTTCATTATAAAACTCTGTTTGACTTATAGTATCTCATCTTTAGGTCTGTGATTACTCTGAGCATTTGTTCACCTTATCAGCCAAGGGCCACTGGCGAGTACATTCACTGATAGTTTTCATTGTCTTGATATCTGCTATATTCGATTCAGTTGTAGTGTCTTACTCGATTTCCAGTCACGATAGTTCACAGACTAGTATATATTGGATCATGACATGAGATGTTGTTCCCAGATTTTCTTGGTATATTGGAACATTTTCTGTCTTGTTCCCTGTACTTGTATAGACACCGATTTCTAAGGGGACTTGCTACCCTTTTATGGAATCACGTGTCATAACGTGTCATGTCCAGATCCATTATACTATTCAGGAATGGAGAATTATTAGGGGCTATGTGATCAAAGCCATCCTATCACTATATTCTTGTGCTTGAACCACTCTCACCTCACGTAGGGTGTAGCGAGATCCTATTCCTTGTGCTTGTTATTCAGGTTGGCCGGCATGACCCTTTCCAGAGATTTTCTTCTGATTGTCGGGCCAAGTGGATAGCATGTCCTGTAACTTTCCCAAAGCCGATCATATAACGCTCTAATAATTCAAGGCACATTTTATATTTATTTCATCTTATCTTCTATCCTGCTCAGTTCTACATTCAGTACTTTTCTCACCATGCTATGATATTCATTTACTCATATGTTCTACATGACCTTATGCTATACCTTGATTGGAGGCTAAGTTCTGTTCGGGAGAAGGGTTACAACCCCGGCCCTTGTTTAGTTTAAGGGTTGTAACTCAGCTTCCGACCAGTTCCCAAGTCATCCTATATCTTTGTCTTGTATTTTATTATACTGTCTCTTATAGAATTTGTCAATTCATATGGAACTGTTGTTAGTGTTTATACTTGCTCATTTTTCTGACAGGATACCGTTGATATATTACAGATGATTCTGAGGCAGACTGCTCAACCTATTATGGGGTCGAGATAGATGAAGACTTAGTCCAGGACTGTGGCCTGTTAGTTGAGCCACTAGACTTTGTACACCCAGAGTAGTATAGCTTAGTTAGGTTTGCCTGGACTGCGATCCAGCTAGTGCTTTCAGACTGTAGTATTCTATATTATATTTTGTGACTCTGTGATGTTGTTTATATCTCTGGGCTTGAGTTGGATCTTAAACTCATTTCCTGTTTCACTTCTATCATATTTCTATTTCGTTCTATCTATCCTAGTTTGTCTTGTGATTGAGTTATGCCATATTATACCTCCGTGCGGAGATGACAGGTACCCTTATATTTTTGTCTAGTTGTAGTTTTTATAGACGACCTATACAGCTTTCTACCGTCGATTCTGTGGTGTAGGTTGGACGTATCCACGTGCTCGTGCCCCTAATCAGGGTGCGAGTCGTGACACATTTTTGTGGTGGCCCATGCAGATCAGTGTCGCAGTTAGTACGATCTCGTAATGGTGCTCGACTTAGTGTACTAATTACAAGCCTGCGACTAGGACAGAGGATCTAGGATATGATAGGAGTTACTCAATCACATTTTAGGAAAATTCTGATCTTTTGATTACCATGACAACTCTTCTTGCAATGAATTCAATTGTCCTTCCTTGGTATTCCTTATCATGTGCCATATTGACCTCCTGGTTTTAATTCGTCTTCAGGATGACAGTGACTCGTTCTCAGGCAGCAGGACCTAGTGCAGTTCCAGAGAGATCCGATCCAGTAGAACCACCACCTCCGGCTACGGGAGTAGCAGTCGAGAGAGCTGCCATCTCAGTTCCTGCCCTTCAGGCGGGAGTAGCAGCGACGGTTCCAGGAGGTCTTCCACCTCCAGCTGCGGGACCGTCTATAGCTATTCCTGAGACTCTTCTACCGCCACCTTCGCTACCGACGGATGCACAGTAGATGATGGCCCTTCTACATCAGATGATGCAGACCCAGAGGGCCCAGGCAGAGGCACAGCAGCATCAGGCTGACGCATCCTACCGCCAGACAGAGGTGCTACGGCAGAGTATGGAGAACTCCTACTAGCTGGCAATAGAAGCAGTAGAAAGGGTAGTCTCGGGTATAGTTCAGGGTGCCCCAGTTCAGCAGTAGGAGAACTCGGCGGTGGACGAGTATGCAGCGGAGTTCTTCCGTCTGAGTAGGTTTGCACCAGATCTGATCCAGAATGAGGGGTATAAGGCCCGCAAGTTCTGGAGGGGTCTTATTCATGCGGTTCGCACTCGTACTCGTACAGCAGTTCCATGTGAAATGACAAATACTATAAGAGACAATCATAATAAAATACAAGATAGAATATCAAGACTGGAAGTAAAACGGTACAAGAGAACTAGATATTATGTCATGTGTGAGATATAAGATAAAACTGGAATATAAATAAATGGAAAGTAATCTGCGGTATGATGTAAACATAAAAAATAAAGTGCCATGAGATATTAGAGCGTTATGTGATCGGCTTGGGTCAAGATCAGGCTGTTCCATTTGACCGGCTATGCACAGGTAGTATAATAATATAGGGATCAGGCCGGCCAAAATGGAAAGCTATGCACAACTAGTATAAGGTCAGGCTACACCCTACGTGTGGTGAGGGTGGAGCTATGCACAAGTAATAAACAAGTAGGGGTAATGATCACATAACCTCTAATAACTCCCCCATCCCCGAGTAGTATAATGAATCCAGACATGACAGGTCATGACACGGGATTCGAAAAGCAGGGGGCCAGCCCACTCCCAAATCGGTGTCTATACAAGTACATAAAACAATATCGAACAATGTACTCATATACCATGTAAACCAGGAATGACATCTCATGACGAGATTCACGTATACTAGTCCGTGTATCCTCGTGTCGAGAATCAAGTATAACCCTACAACTGAATCGGATATAGTAGATATCAAGACAATGAAAACTATTAGAGAATGTACTTGCCTGTTGTCCTGAGCTGAGAAAATCGAAACTACAAACCACTCAAATAGCCACGAACGGTCAAATCGCACAACAGTCTCCTAATGCTGAAACAAACATTACCAACATTCTCAGAATGGTCAAATTAGCTAGAAATGCCTAGCCATAAGTCCAATTCTAAAAACAGGGGAAAAACGGTAATTTCGGGTCAAAATGGTGTCCGCCGTTGGACCCACTTTGCACCAAAAAATCGTGCCAAAACCTACGGTCTCTAAAGTCATCAAATTATATGTCTACAGGTCCGGTTTGACGAGATGAACCCAACCATATGTCCAAAGTTGGATTCCGGTGGGCCGTGCACAAATTCACCCGTTGGATCGGGTCGCGGGCCCGCCAAAATAGCGTTCCACTCGACCGTCTCAGAATTGGACCAAACTTGGCTCACAGGACCAAAAAAATATTTCGAGTCCAATGGCACAAGTTTCGTCGCGATTTGATGAGTGTGCACAAAGTAATTTCGAAAAAGCCCGATACGGGAAAATTTGACGGATACGGGTCAAATTTATCGCGCACACGCAACCAATTTGAATTCCGTCAAAGCCCGTACGTCCACAAAGTCGATACGGACCTTTCGGTACTTTCGGTTCGCGACCACGTCGCCCGGATTGACAGGACGGACGGTGTATCGGGACAATTTTTTTTAAAAAAATCCACTTTTGAAAATTAGTTTTTCTCCAACTTCACAAACTAATAACTTTCTGTACAATGCATGAAATTTAATTCTACAAAAAGGTTTTTAAAGCCCTATAGGTTGTCTACAAATCTCTTCAAACCGATTTTGAAAACTCGCAACACGCTGGTCGCAAATCGGCCACAAAGTTGGGATCTCGGGACAGTTTCTAAACCCAGAAAATCGAGTTTTTTCTCGATTTTGGAACTCATTTTTTGTCGTACATGGTGCGAATCGGTACGAACTATTTGAAGGGAAATAAAAGTATATAAGTTGGGATCATACCTGACCAAGTGGTTCGTAAAACGACGAAGCGAGGAAGGAGAAATCTATTTCCGAAGTTGGCCCTTCGCTGACAGTTTCTGTGCGCGGGTGGGATGCTCGTTGCGCGTTTCCCGACGATGGATGGCCGCGGGTTGGTCGACGGCGATGTCGGGGTGCACGTTGGGTTGGGAGTGACGGCTAGGGTTTGGATTTTATGAAAATTCCTCTCTCTAAATATATATATATATATATATATATATATATATATATATATATATATATATATATATATATATATATATATATATATATATATATATATCCGCTCGGGTTAAAAAAAAACGGGCCGCTGGGGTTATACTTGGAAGGGGGGGCGCCTAGCAGCAGCTGCTGCTGCTTTATGGAGGTGTGCGTGTGGTGTGTGTGCGATTGTTTGTTTTTATTCTTTATTAATCTTTTATTCTTTTCTTTTCTTTTCTTTCTGTTTTATAACCCTTTGCTTATATATATATATATATATATATATATATATATATATATATATATATATATATATATATATATATAAAATATATATATATATATATATATATATATATATATATATATATATATATTTATTAATCTTTTTATTCTTTTATATATATATATATATATATATATATATATATATATATATATATATATATATATATATATACGTAGGCGGGCTTAGCCCTTGTGGTTAAGTGGAGGGGCTCCCCTAGCGGTGGGCTAGGTTCGAGCCCCCCCTTCGTCCCGCGGTGGCTGGGCGGCCTTTGGTCGCGGCCTCGGGTGCGACCCCGTGCCTACACCTTACCCCCCCTGGCCCCCTCCCCCCCCTCCCCCCGGGTTACCCTCCCACCCTCGGACCCCCCCCCCCCCCGGGCCCCCCAAAAAAAAAAAAAAAAAAAAATATATATATATATATATATATATATATATATATATATATATATATATATATATATATATATATATATATATACACGCACATAAATATATATATATACACGCACATAAATACATGCATACATACATACATACATACATACATACATACATACATATATTATTTATTAACACATTATGTATATATATATTTATATAAAATAATTCCATAACATTAACCCATTAATATAAATATATATATATTTATAGATATATCCCATAAATGGAAATTACCTAAATATATATAAATAAAATCAGAATTTATTTATAAACAAAAACTAAATATTTTATTATATATATATATATATATATATATATATATATATATATATATATATATATATATATATATATATATATATATATATATATATATATTAAATATATTAAACTTTTATAAATAACAACTCTATCAGTAAAATACTTTTTTAAATAATAATATAAAAACACTAACAATAATATTAAAATAATAAAATAATGTAAACGACCATATTAGTCATATTCAGGAAAGTGGGGGTGACAAATCTACCCTCCTAAAAAAAATTTCGTCCTCGAAATTAGAGCAAACTAGCACAAAAATAGTAGCAAGAACAAAGAAGAAAAAAAAATACCTCAAGGCTCGAAGAGATAAGAGTAACGCTCCCGCATCTCGTCCTCCCTCTCCCAGGTAGACTCACCTGGAGATTGATGCCTCCATGCGACACGAACCAAGGGTATGACTTGGTTCCGGAGCACCTTCTTCCGATGATCCAGAATCTCTATAGGCTGCTCTGGATAGCGGAGAGTAGGCCCCACCTCTAACTCGGAGTGATCCAATACGTGATTAGGGTCTGCCACGTACCGCCTCAACTGTGACACATGGAACACGTTATGAACTCACTCGAGCGTAGGCGGCAAGTCTAGTCGATAGGCCACTACACCGACCCTTCCAACAATAGTGAAAGGTCCGTTGAAGCACGGACTAAGCTTCCCGCCTCGGCCAAAACGAATCATGCCCCGTGTCGGAGAAATTCTCAGGAACACCATATCGCCAACCTAGTCACAAGACAAGACTCAATACAAGACCCTAAAGCAAACAATCACAACAAGCACAAACAGAAAATTGATACTAACCTCGAACTCTAACGGTCTCCGGTGGCCATCAGCCCAATGCCGCTGTCTATCCTGAGCCACCCGAAGTCTATCCCTGATCAACTTAGATTCCCTGCTGCATCCACCACCATCTCCGGGCCAAGCAAAACTCTCTCACCGACATAGTCGCATGACAAAGGAGTGTGACATCTCCGTCCATATAGAGCCTCAAATGGTGCCATCTCTATACTAGCCTGATAGCTATTATTGTAAGCAAACTCTACCAGGTGAAGATGGTCCTCCCAAGATCCTCCAAATCTAATAGACAAGTGTGAAGCATATCCTCGAGTGTCTGGATGGTCCTCTCTGACTGTCCGTCTGTCTGGGGGTGATACGCGGTACTGAACTTGAGTTGGGTGCCCAAGCTAGTATGCAAACTCCTCCAGAAGTGGGAAGTAAAACGACTATCCCGATCCGAGACTATGCTCACCGGAACTTCGTACAATCTGACTATCTACCGCACATACATCTATGCCAACTTCTCCGTAGATAGTCCCACCTTGAAAGGCAAAAAGTGGACCGATTTGGTCAATCTATCAACAATGACCCAAATCGCGTCTTTTCCTCCTGAAGATCGTGGAAGTTCAGATACAAAGTCCATAATGATGTGCTCCCACTTCCACTCTGGAATGGGTAGTGGCTGAAGTAGACCACCTGGCCTCTGTCTCTCGACTTTCACCTGCTGGCACACTAAGCATCGAGATGCAAACTGAGCTACCTCTCGCTTCATGTCATACCACCATACATGCTCCTTCAGGTCTCTGTACATCTTGTTGGCTCCAGGATGCATAGAGTACTAGGAACGATACGCTTCCTGCAGAATCTCCTTCCGAAGCTCTCCATTCGGAATGCACAATCTAGTACCGTGCCTCAGCGACCCATCTTCGACTATAGAGAAATCGTCTAGCAATCCGTCCTGCACCTGCTCCCCGATGCTTCTCAAGGTCACGTCATCAAACTGTGCTGATCTGACTCTGTCCATCAACGCAGACTAAATCTGTAAATCCCACATCTGAACCTCCATCCCCGGAATGATCACCTCGATACCCAAACTATCCAGATCGGCCAATAGATGACGATCTTTCATTAAATACATAGCGATTGGATACTTGCTCAATGCATCTGCAACTACGTTGGCCTTCCCTGGATGGTACTATAAAGAGGTATCGAAGTCCTTCATCAGTTCAAGCCACCTCCTCTGCCTCATGTTCAATTCCTTCTGGGTGAACACGTACTTCAAGCTCTTGTGACCCGTGAAGATCTCAACTTACTGGCACACTCTATCCTAGATACTATACACATGGGATGCTACCTTCTATTGACTTCCTCAAATGAATGCGAGTAAAAAGTAGCATGCGGGGCTCAGTTGAATGGGACACAAGTGTCATGTGGGTAGTAGGCTTAATGTGGGTCGTGTCCTTATTTTGGGTCAACAAGTTTGGGTCGAAATGGTGCCCCAAATTCGAGTCAGAAATTAAAAGTGACTTCGTGGGGTGAATCAAGATTGGATCTTGTGTCAGAAAAGTTGTATGATAAAATGAAGCACAAGATGGTGTGCCTGAGTGGGACACGAAGGTCATGGGCATAGGGTGTTTTTTGTAGATCATCAATATGAAGTTGGTTTTGAGAAAACAACTAGTCTTGTGCTCCTAAATTAAAAGTCATGACAATGTGCATATGATAATCATAAATAAAAGTGGGAATGGTCAATGGCCTAAATTGATCTCAAAGTTATGCAATACAAAGATAGTATAAGAGAACAAGTTTGAGTGGGACGTGATTTATCAAAATAAAGATAATCTTGTCTATTACAAACTCATAAAGGAAGTTTTCAGAGATTGACATCTGTGACGCTCCAGAAATCAGTCACGGAAGAACATTCGTCTATCTAGGATACTCTCTCCAGGGTGTCTACCCAAGTCTTGACGCCGTCTACACAAGGCACTAACTCATCTATATGATACTGGGATGGTACTCCTATACTAGGTTGCTCATGTCTCTCCTCCAACTAGACACTAAACTGTTGGTGCCTAAACTTCTATAACACTTGAAATACTTTGTCTCTAGCTACTAGGGTACTCCTCCTATTCTGGTACCTGGTACAACTCCTACCTTAACACTTATTAATCACTCTAGGGTTCTCATCTATATTTAATTATCAACAATCATATACAATACTCCCTAACTATACTCTAAACTATTAACATAATTACTCAAGGACACAGACCAATTGCAAATCACCAAGCCACACACTACGAAGAACCTATAATTAAATGAGAATCTACAAGAACCTGGACTAAAGAACCGAAAGTATCCTTACTCCTAAGCTAATTGAGGATGAAACAGAATTTATAAGAGAAGTAAAATGATAGAGATGACATGTTAGGACCCTTCTCAAGATACAATCTGATAATTATACATGTCTGTACTAAATCATGATACTCGAAATCCTCGCCATGCCAGTAAGCAAGGCTGCAATAAACGGTAGATTCCATAACAGGGTATGCACCTCTATAATCATGTCATCTGGAATCCTCGCCATGCCGACTAGTATAGCTGCGAGAAATCTCAAATTTCATGACCAAGATATGTACATCCGAAATCAGGTCTCTATATTTCTGCCATGCCGGCCAATATAGCTGCGATAAACTCCAAGTTCCATAACCAAGTAGACGTTTACCTTCCTCGTTATTTCCGTCAACATATGTTATCAAAAATGTACCATAATTCAGTCCATAAAATTCATCTCGATATGAAAAATCAAAATCAACGATGATCCAATAAAATCAAATTCAATAACAAGGAGCAAGAATGAAGAAAAACAAGAGGAAATGATTTCAAGTTGACGTTTAAAACAAGATTCCCAATGGTCGTCACAGGAATCTCTCAAAAATCCTAAGCAAAGAGATCAATATGGCACATGATAGGATATCATCAAGAAAGGACAATTTATTTCAAAATGCAAGAAGAGTTTGTCATGGTAATCAAAAGATTGGAATTTTCCTAATATGTGATTGAGTAACTCCTATCATAACCTAAAATCTATATCCTAAGAGCAGGCTCGTAATTAGCACTCTAAGTCGAGCACCACTACAAAATCGCACTAGTTGCGACTCTGACCTGCATGGGCCACCATAAAAACGTGTCATGACCCGTACCCTGTTTAGGGGCATGAACACGTGGGTAAGTCCAGCCTACGTCGCAGTATCTGCGGTAGAACGCTGTAAAGGTCATCTAGAATATATAGAATCTAAGACACAATAATATAACCTGTCATCTCCGCACGAAGGAATATAACCACAACTCAATCACATAATTCTAAGGAAGATAAACACGATGATAAAGATAAAGATAAAGATAAAGATGAGATAAATAGTCTAAAACAACGCTGAGTCGCAATCACAAGTTTAGAAATCAAGACATAAAATAATATCCCAAAATAAATACTACAAGTCTTAAAGTATCAAACTGGAATGTAATCGAGATAAAATCTAGGTGAACTAGGTCACTACTGGCGGTGCGACCTCTACGAGCACCGGGTCCACAGGCTAGTCCTGGTCGTAGACTCCATCTATGCCAAACCCGTAGTAGGTCGGGCAATCTGTATCTAAATCCTCTAAAAAACAACGGGGGTTATCCTGTCAGGATATGAGCAAGTACAAACGCCAACAGCAGTTCCATGTAAATTGACAAATACTATAAGAGACAATCATAATGAAATACAAGATGGAATATCAAGACTGAAAGTAAAACGGTACAAGAGAACTGGATATCATGTCATGTGTGAGATATAAGATAAAATTAGAATATAAATAAATGGAAAGTTATCTGCGGTATGATGTAAACATAAAAAAATAAAGTGCCATGAGATATTAGAGCGTTATGTGATCGGCTTGGGTCAAGATCAAGCTGTTCCATTTGACCGGCTATGCACAGGTAGTATAATAATATAGGGATCAGGCCGGCCAAAATGGAAAGCTATGCACAAGTAGTATAAGGTCAGGCTACACCCTACGTGTGGTGAGGGTGGAGCTATGCACAAGTAATAAACAAGTAGGAGTAATGATCACATAACCGCTAATAACTCCCCCATCTCCGAGTAGTATAATGAATCCAGACATGACAGGTCATGACACGGAATTCGAAGAGCAGGGGGGTAGCCCACTCCCAAATCGGTGTCTATACAAGTACAGAAAACAATATCGAACAATGTACTCATATACCAGGTAAACCAGGAATGACATCTCATGATGAGATTCACGTATACTAGTCCGTGTATCCTCGTATCGAGAATCAAGTATAACACTACAACTGAATCAGATATAGTAGATATCAAAACAATGAAAACTATCAGAGAATGTACTCGCCTGTTGTTCTGAGATGAGAAAATCGAAACTACAGACCACTCAAAGAGCCACGAACGGTCAACTCGCACAACAGTCTCCTAATGCTGAAACATACATTACCAACGTTCTCAGAATGGTCAAATTAGCAATAAACGCCTACCCATAAGTCTAATTCTGGACACAGGGGCAAAACGATAATTTTGGGTCAAAATGGTGTCCGATGTTGGACCCACTTTGCATCAAAAAATGTGCCAGAACCTACGGTCTCTAAAGTCATCAAATTATATGTCTACAGGTCCGGTTTGACGAGATGAACCCAACCGTATGTCCAAAGTTGGATTCCGGTAGGCCGTGCACAAATTCACCCGTTGGATCGGGTCGCGAGCCCGCCAAAATAGCGTTCCACTCGATCGTCTCAGAATCGGACCAAACTTGGCTCACAGGACCAGAAAAATATTTTGAGTCCAATGGCACAAGTTTCGTCGCGATTTGATGAGTGTGCACAAAGTAATTGAGAAATTTCAAAAAAGTCCGATACGGGAAAATTTTACGGATACGGGTCAAATTCGTCGCGCATACGCAACCAATTTGAATTCAGTCAAAGCCCGCACGTCCACAAAGTCGATACGGACCTTTCGGTACTTTCGTTTTGTGACCACGTCGCCCGGATTGACGGGACGGACGACGTATTGGGACAATTTTTTTCTAAAAATCTACTTTGAAAATCAGTTTTTCTCCAACTTCACAAACCAATAACTTTCTGTACAATGCATGAAATTTAATTCTACAAAAAGGATTTTAAAGCCCTATAGGTTGTCTACAAGTCTCTTCAAACAGATTTTGAAAACTCGCAACACGCTGGTCGCAAATCGGCCACAAAGTTGGGGTTTCGGGACAGTTTCTAAACCCAGAAAATTAAGTTTTTTCTCGATTTTGGAACTCGTTTTTCGTCGTACATGGTGCGAATCGGCACGAACTATTTGAAGGAAAATAAAGGTGTATATGTTGGGATCATTCCTGACCAAGTGGTTCGCAAAACGACGGAGCGAGGAAGAAGAAATCTATTTCCGAAGTTGGCCCTTCGCTGACAGTTTCCGTGTGCGGGTGGGATGCTCGTTGCACGTTTCCCGGCGATGGACGGCCGCGGGTTGGTCGACGGCGATGTCGGGGTGCACGTTGGGTTGGGGGTGACGGCTAGGGTTTATATATATATATAATATATATATATATATATATATATATATATATATATATATATATATATATATATATATATATATATATATAGTTATGTTCGCTCGGGTTAAAAAAAACAATGGGCCGCTCAGGTTATACTTGGAAAGGGGGGGGGGGGGGGGGGGGGGTCGCGCGCGCCTAGCAGCAGCTGCTGCTGCTTTATGGGGGTGTGCGTGTGGTGTGTGTGCGACTGTTTGTTTTTATTCTTAATTAATCTTTTCTTTCTTTCTTTCTTATAAGCCTTTGCTTATATATATATATATATATATATATATATATATATATATATATATATATATATATATATATATATATATATATGATATATATATAATATATATATATAATATATATTTATACACACATACATAAATGCATACATACATACATATATTATTATTTACACATATATGTATATATTTATTTATATAAAATAAATCCATAATATTAACCCATTAATATAAATATATATATATTTATAGATATATCCCATAAATGGAATATTACCTATATATAAATAAAATCAGAATTTATTTATAAACAAAAACTAAATATTTATTATATATATATATATATATATATATATATATATATATATATATATATATATTAGATAAATATATATATATATATATATATATATATATATATATATATGTATATTATATATATATTAAATATAAAATATATATATATATATATATATATATAATATATATATAATATATATCATATATATATAGATATATATATTAAATATAATAAACTTTTATAAATAACCACTCTATCAGTAAAATACTTATTTAAATAATAATATAAAAACACTAACAATAATATTAAAATAATAAAATAATGAAAATGACCATATTAGCCCTATTCAGGAAAGTGGGGGTGATAATGTTATGCGCCCACATGCTGCTGCATGTTATGCGCCCACATGTTGTTGCATGTTATGCACCTACATGTTGTTTGTATGTTTATGCGTCCATATGCTGTTTTGGGCGCATAGCTCTTTGTGCGCATAGGATTCCTCCAGCACCTAAATTTTTCTGCAGATTCTGAATCTGACTTTCTTATATGTCCTTGCAGTTAACATGTTTGTCCCGGAACTTGGTGGAATCCCTTTCGTCTTTGCTTGCCAAGTCCTCGGCACAAGCCTCATAACTAACATGGTCAACAAGGTTCAGGCCAAGATCAGTCATGACCATCCTACGGAACGGACGATCGCCATACTTGAATTGGACAAGACATTCCTGAAGAAGATGATTAACGACGAAAAGCTATTGCTCGGAGGGGCACATCGTTTCAAGAAGCCGTACTTCCTGTTCAGTGACAGTATGGGATTCGAGGATGACGAGACGATATGGTTGCCATCGATGAAGCGCCAATACCCTCTGTCAGCGTTTACTGATCTGGCTGTGCAGAGGTAGATGAAATAGGACCTGACCCCTGAACTGCATGGGGTTGTTTCTGGCAGGATCCAATTCAACTCTGGTGACTGAAAGAAGGACACTTTCAAGTGTGTCAAGGGCTCGACGTCCTACTCCATGAGGGGGCTGCATCCTGGGGTTATAATAAACGATGACCCGACTGATCTTCACCATTACGCTGTTGAGACTCTCTCTCCAACTTGATGCTGTCAAAGAAGGAGTCGTATTCGGGAGGGAAGCTGCGGATGGAAGGTTGGAGATATTCTGTCCCGTTCTGGAGCGACCTTACTGGTTGGGTGCTCTCGACTTATGAGGCCACCCTAAAAGCAGCCGGTCTTTTTTATGCCATTAGAGCCACCCAATATGGCATTAAGGTTAACTGGCCAATGTTTGTCTCTTTGGCGGAGTTATACAACCATCACACGTGTACCTTCTTCACTCCGGGCGGGGAGATGGGTCTGACTCTTCACGAGATGCCGGCGATATCCAAACTTCCCTGAGGGACGGAGCCATATACAGAAAACGTCCCCTGTGATGCAGAGCTCCTGGATTTGGAGAGGGAGAACTCCGAGATGATGGAGGTGTACAAAGAGTTACTAGGAGTATCATGATTTTGGACAGACACATATGATTATCGAACTGCATAATTTTCAATTAAGGGTAATTTTAAATTTTATAATTTTAGTCATTTATTTATTGTCATTTAAATCATGCTTGATTTTGGAGATTTTAATCATTTTAAAACTATTTAAAGCCATGACTTGTGATTTTGATGTTTTGCTAGTGAAACCCTAGAGACTGTTTGACCAAGAGCCTAACCATGTGACTAGGATATTTTAATGTCATTCCTGGACTAAGGGTATTTTGGTCAATTGACCTCTTTAAATTATTTGGATATTTATTGCATTGGTGATTGTTAATTTTGATTTTTTATAGGAGTAATTTTGTGTTGGTTTCGTGTCCATATCGGACACGTATCAGTTTTTCTTTACAAGTGTTTGATGTGCTTCAAAGAGATTTTTTATTGCTGATTTTTTTTGAAAGTATTTGAATGGAATTATTTTCTGCATGTGTTTCCTGTGATTGTTTTTTTTTAATTTCGAGGACAAAATTTTTTTTAAGGTGGATAGATTTGTCACCCCCAGTTTTCAAGAACAGGGTTATTTTGGTCATTTTCCACTTTAGAATAATTTTGGAATTATTTATTTATTTATGATATTATTTTGGGGTTATTTGAGTCGGGTTCGAATTTCAACTCAATCCGACTTATATCGGAGACCCGAGGTAGCTTTGACTCTAGTGGGACCCACTCATTAGTTAGGCATGGCCCACATGATAATATTTTAGTTAGTATGTTAGACTAATTATTTATGAATAGGGTTGGTTTAATTAGAGACTTAAAACTAGACTAATTTAGCCTCAACCTAAAATCTTTTACTAATATTAATCAGTAAGACAAGTGGGGGTGTTTTTAGTCATTATCTAATAGGACACCTATGCCCACACTTGGCCGGCCACTAGAGGGATAGGGATGAGCCTCTCCTTGTTATTATCCACACATATTTTCTCTCTCTTGTTCTTCCCCAAAATTAGAGAGGAGTCTCCATTCATTTCTACCTCAAATCAATCCATTTCTTCATCAATCCCTTTCTTTTCTTCTCTATTTTCATCAAGAGGAGGAGCTAGCTAGATTTGGGAAGTTTTGGATCTTGTTCATGTCCATTTGGAGGTCTCTTCGTGTCGGTGTCGTATCGGAAGGAGTTTTCTTAGATTTGATCAACCGGAAGGTATAATCTCTCCTCTATTTCATTCCTACATGCATTTAGGACCATTTTGAATCCATGGGAATGACCCCCATGGTTGTATCTCCATTTGTGTCCATTTCGTGTCCATTTGGAGGTCATTAGGATGTGTCCTTGTATTATTTTGTGTCGTAGTAGGAAATCCCCAATTTTGGACACACCTAGTGTATGATATTTGTGTGAATGATTTATTCCTATTTTTAATCTCAAATTTTAGATTTCTAGAGTGTTGCTCTTAATGTATCATATTGTATCTTATATATATAATTTCATTTGTTTTATGTATGTGTCTATATATATATATATATATATATATATATATATATATATATATATATATATATATATATATATATATATATATATATATATATATATATATTTATATATTTATATATATATATATATTTTTTTTTTAATTTTTTTTTTTTATATATATATATTTATATATATATATATATATATATATATATATATATATATATATATATATATATATATAGAGAGAGAGAGAGAGAGACACACACACACACACACACACACACATATATATGGGTGGATTTGGAGTTTGGCTTTTACATTAGGGCTGTTTTGTATTAGGGCTGTTTTGTATTTGGAGTTTGGCTTTTACAAATATATGGGTGGATTCTAATGTTGATTTTGGCTGCTATTTGGATGATATTTTTGTATTTGGGGTGATACTACAAATATTTGGAGTGATGCTACAAGTATATGGGTGGATTCTAATGTTGTTTTTTGCATTTTTCTTATAGTAAATTATTGAACAATGCTGCTAATGGATGGTATTTTTGTCTTGTTTTCAGAAACTATTAGAGAGTTAACTTGCTGCTATCAATCTGGAAAGAAAATAATTGATGATGGAAGGAAATTTGGTTCAGAAATCTGGGTACAAACGAATAGATTGTAACATTGACGTTTTAAGTTCAATGCACCTTCCATTGTAGCAAAATTTTACAGCAGATTCATGCCCCTGAGATGGCGCAGTAACAGTATATTGGTGTTTATTCAGGATGTTGGCTCCACAGAGGCCTTCAACACCTACCTATTCAAAACGTAACTGCTGCTAATTTCAATTTTCCATTATATTGGCTTGTCATTCCATTATATTGGCTTGTCATTCCATTCTTCTTATTAAGCTCGTCCAGAATCTCATTTAGTTATAGCTTGTTTCTTTTAATGACATGACATATTCAGCTTTTGAACTCACAACCAATGGCATGATTAATATTCTCACTACAAACAACTATTACCCACAAATCTCATTGCTTCTTTTAGTACTTGCCACCAGATTTGGAACTTACTAGGAGTGTTATTCTCAATAGATGTATTTTGGTCCTAAATCTCATGGGTTCTCCGGCTAATTAAAGTTGGATATGAAGCATTAATTGGACCTGGCTGGTTTAAAACAAACAACTGAACCAGTCAAAATTTGAACAACTCCTTTCAACAACTTGTTTACGGGAAAGGATTTCTGAACCAAATTTCTGTACCCAGATTTCTGAACCAAATTGCTGGTTTAAAACAAACAACTGAACCGTCAATGTTACAATCTATAAAACTGTACCCAGATTTCTGAACCAAATTTCTGAACTATAAAATTGTACCCAGGTTCCAGATTGATGTACCCGGATTTCTGAACTATAAAAAAAAAGTGATAGTCCCCTATCACTTTGTGTGTTGCCCTCTGTAATTTCCATTAATAAGCATGCATTTATCACAAATATAAGATCTTGCATGAATTTAGGGATTTACCATAGCAAATGAAATAGTACTGGACCATATGAAACATACAACCGATTCTTATTCCCATGTTTCCCACATAAAAGTCTCAACAATCTTCCACTATTACATATAAGCCAAAATTACAACCAACTGCAGCACAATAGAACAAGTATCATCATTTATGCCTACGCTAAGAAAATGGAGAAGGAACACTGAAACACACTTCAATTCTTGTTAAGCCATAAGCATCATCACGAAGATCGAGCCAATGTAGTACAAAGTACCAAAACTACAACCAACTGCAGCACAATAAAATTTCATAAATATAACATAAATACAAATTACAAGCATATTGTAGCAAATTACAAATTACAAGCAAATTGTACAAATTACTAAATCTTGAAGTCCCCAATTTTCTTCAAAAGGGAACCATATAGTTCAACTTGACGTAGCGCTACACGGTGTTCAATTTCAACTTCCAATAAGATCTCCTTCATGATATCCTTACTTTGTCCCGAAGTAGTAGCCCCATCATCCACTAGTTTCTTTTTTGTCTTTGAGGCCATAGATTGTTGCATCCACTCAATATATTCACAACCTGGATTTTCCCTCTACACATTGAACAAACAAATTACAATTGTAATCATAGTTGCACATAAATAACAATTGACTTGTTGTTAGGAAAGTAAAAAAGTTTCACTTACACTAGTAGATGATGGACAACAATAAAACTTTTGTCCTAAGTTCCTAGGCATCTTTGACGTTCTTATTTTGCAAAAACCGGCTTCACAACGACAAAATCGAAGTTCATCCGCCCAACACCAAAAATCACATCCATCATGCTATGTTAATCAAAATAAGATCATTAAAAAACAAAAAAAACAAGAAAATGAACTAAACAACAACAAAATCAAACCTTTGCACATTTCAGAAATTTGCGACCATGATTCCGAGATGTATTTGCAGTGAGTAATTTGCACATAGAAGTAACTTTACAATAACATGGGATCTTCGCAAGATCCCATTCCGGTTCAGTTGCTTCATTTTGTGCCATTTGGGAGCTTAAACAAGTTAGGACATTAGAATTTTAGCATGCTAAAAACTAAACATTAAAATTATATGATAGCTTTGAAATAACTTAAAACATAATTTAATTACCATTACCCCAAGTCTAATATGAGGAATTATATGATAGCTTTGGACAACATCATGACGTTTCCTTTTGTTTAAGAACAAAAATTACTTGTTTCGGTCAGTTCATCAAAATTTCAGAACCAAATTTTGAAAACCTTATTTCCATCTACGTACGTCTCAGTTTCCCATCTAGGTTTTAGAGAGAGGAAGTGAGTGAGGGAGAACAACATCATGATTTTCCCCTTGTTTATAAGACCCAAAATTTTCAGAACCAAAATTTTAAAACCTAAATATAAAAAATTAAGTTAGAAACATAAATGAAGTGAGGGAGAACAACATCGGAAAACCTTAATTTCCGAACCAAAATTTTAAAACCTTAATTTCAGGACTACAGAAAACCTTAATTTCACAACCAAAATTTCAAAACCATAACCCTAAAATTTTAGTTTCCCTTTGTTTAAATTTTTTGTTTCCATCTACATATGTCTTAGTTTTCCCCCCTTGTTTCAGAACCAAAATTTTAAAACCTTAATTTCAGGACCACAGAAAACCTTAATTTCACAACCAAAATTACAAAACCATAACCCTAAAAAAATTTAGTTTCCCTTTGTTTAAATTTTAGGGTTCCATCTACGTATGTCTTAGTTTTCCATCTAGGTTTTAGAGAGAGGAAGTGAGTGAGGGAGAAGGGGAGAGAGAGAGACGTACCCCGTGTGACGTTCAACCGAGGCTCCGGGGGAGACTCACTCCTGGAGAAATTGTGAGGAAAGAAGAAGGAGAAGAAGAGTTTTAAAAGTATGGTGGTTTTGTATTAAATGAATGGTGGTTTTGTGTGCCAATAGTGGTTTGGCATTAAATGAGGAGTGAGTCTCCAGCCAAGTCAGCCAAGTCTTTTGTATCTTCCAAACTTTTTAGAGCCATAAGATTTAGTTGCTTGTACGGTTGAGATGATTTGGTGCACTAATGATGCAATAACATTTGTTGCAATATCCTACCTATATATATATATATATATATATATATATATATATATATATATATATATATATATATATATATATATATATATATATATTATGTGTGTGGGTGATCTAATATATATTTATTGGTGTGTGTGGTGTGGTTGTTTTGGTGTAGGTGTGTGTGGAGATATATAGAGTAATAGAGAGGGATATGGAGAGTGAGAGAGGGATATAGAGTTAGAGAGTAATAGAGAAAATGGGAGCAGTGGGTGAAGGTTGGGGGGAGTGAGCTGCTGCCTTGGCAGCAGCAGTAGCAGCAATATGCAACAGCATGCAGTAGCAGCCATAGGAACAGCAGCAGTAGCTCTCGAGCTGCTGCCTATGGCAGCAGCAGTATGGGACTGCAGCAGCTGCAGTAGCAGCTAGAAGGGGGAGTAGCCCCATTCCCATGACCCCTTATTTCCCAATCCATTCAGCCCTAACCATTCACTCCATTCCTCAATTGATTAAATCACTCATGCATACATTCATTCAGTTTTTTCACTCCATTCATCCATCCATTCTTCCACCTTTACACATTCATTCACACCACATTCACATACTCATTCACCCCATATATCATTCACCCCATATATCATTCATCCACATATTCTCCAATTCTTTCATTAATACATTCATGTATCACAAATTCAGTCCCCACATTCACCCATTCATTTATGTATTCCATCCATCATTCAGTCATCCAATATCCATATCATTATTCATATATGCATTCATCCATTCAATAATCCGTTCATTAATCCATTCATTTCATCCATTCTTTCATTTACCAATACATTCACCCTTCCATTCATTCACTCATGCATCCATCATTCATTAACCCTTACACTCATTCATTCATTTATACACCCATTCATTCTATCATCCCTTTCATCAAAATCAGCCCCTTAGAAAACCCTTATGTGTTTGTGTTGTGTATGTGAGTTGAGTGTAAGTTAGTGAGTGAAATGTTAGTATGTTAGCAAGGGGAAGGTAAGATATAGTATACGTTAGAAGGGTAAATGTTAGTATGGTGTTGTAGGCTAGTTAGAATTGGTATTAGATATTAGTCTAGAGTTAAAGTTGAGGTATCTCGTGATACCAATATGGTATCTTAGGGTAAAAATGATTTACCTTATTTCTAAGATAAGGTAATTGCCTATAGCTATGGTAAGTGATTTAGGGTTTAAGATATGGTTAGAATTTGGTTCCTTTGGTTGGTAATGGTCAGAAATAGTGCTCTTAGACTAGTTTCAACCTCGGTTTACCGTTTTGACTAAAAGTCAACCGAAAGTCAAACTTAGCCTAAAAGTGACTAGAATTGACCGAAACAAAATCGGAGTTGACCAGATGACTGAAAGTCAACCGTTGGTCAACATTAGCCTAGTTTAACCTAGGGTTGACCTAGAGTTGACCAGAGTTGACCAGGGTTGACCTGTTGACCAAAAGTCAACTGTAAGGCAACCTTTGACCCAGTTTGACCTAGTTTGACTTGGATTAACTTTCAGTGACCTAGTATGATCTAGTATGACCTAGTATGACCTAATATGACCCAGTTTGACCTAGTTTGACTTGGACTTGCATATCATGACTTAAATTAGTTTCTCTTTTATTATAAAACCCTGTTTGACTTATAGTATCTCATCTTTAGGTCTGTGATTACTCTGAGCATCTGTTCACCTTATCAGCTCAGGACCACAGGCGAGTACATTCACTGATAGTTTTTATTGTCTTGATATCTGCTATATTCGATTCAGTTGTAGTGTCTTACTCGATTTCCAGTCATGATAGTTCACGGACTAGTATATGTTGGATCATGACATGAGATGTTGTTTCCAGATTTTCTTGGTATGTTGGAACATTTTCTGTCTTATTTCCTGTACTTGTATAGACACCGATTTCTAAGGGGACTTGCTACCCTCTTATGGAATCACGTGTCATGTTCAGATCCATTATACTATTCGAGGATGGGAAATTATTAGGGGCTATGTGATCAAAGCCACCCTATCACTATATTCTTGTGCTTGTGCCACTCTCACCTCACGTAGGGTGTAGCGAGATCCTATTCCTTGTGCTTGTTATCCAGGTTGGCCGGCATGACCCTTTCCACAGATTTTCTTCTGATTGTCGGGCCAAGTGGATAGCATGTCCTGTAACTTCCCCAAAGCCGATCACATAACGCTCTAATAATTCAAGGCACATTTTATATTTATTTTATCTTATCTTATATCCTGCTCAGTTCTACATTCAGTACTTTTCTCACTATGCTATGATATTCATTTACTCACATGTTCTACATGCCCTTATGCTATACCTTGATTTGAGGCTAAGTTCTGTTCGGGAGAAGGGTTACAACCCCGGTCCTTGTTTAGTTTAAGGGTTGTAACTCAGCTTCCGAACAGTTCCCAAGTCTTCCTATATCTTTGTCTTGTATTTCATTATACTGTCTCTTATAGAATTTGTCAATTCAAATGGAACTGCTGTTAGTGTTTATACTTGCTCATTTTCCTGACAGGATACCGTTGATATATTACAGATGATTCTGAGGCAGACTGCTCGACCTATTATAGGGTCGAGATAGATGGAGACTTAGTCCAGGACTGTGGCCTGTTAGTTGAGCCATTAGACTTTGCACACCCAGAGTAGTATAGCTTAGTTAGGTTTGTCTGGACTGCGATCCAGCTAGTGCTTTCAGACTGTAGTATTCTATATTATATTTTGTGACTCTGTGATGTTGTTTATATCTCTGGGCTTGAGTTGGATCTTAAACTCATTTCCTGTTTCACTTCTATCATATTTCTATTTCGTGCTATCTATCCTAGTTTGTCTTGTGATTGAGTTATGCCATATTATACCTCCATGCGGAGATGACAGGTACCCTTATATTTTGTCTAGTTGTAGTTTTATAGACGACCTATACAGCATTTTACCACCGATTCTGTGGTGTAGGCTGGACGTACCTACGTGCTCATATCCCTAATCAGGGTGCAACACGTGACACATTTTTGTGGTGGCCCATGCAGGTCAGTGTCGCAGTTAGTGCGATCTCGTAATGGTGCTCGACTTAGAGTACTAATTACGAGCCTGCGACTAGGACATAGGATCTAGGATATGATAGGAGTTACTCAATCACATTTTAGGAAAATTCTGATCTTTTGAATACCATGACAACTCTTCTTGCAATGAATTCAATTGTCCTTCCTTGATATTCCTTATCATGTGCCATATTGATCTCCTAGTTTCAATTCGTCTTCAGGATGACAGTGACTCGTTCTCAGGCAGCAAGACCTAGTACAGTTCCAGAGAGACCCGATCCAGTAGGACCTCCACCTCCGACTACGGGAGTAGCAGTCGACAGAGCTACCACCTCAGTTCTTGCCCTTCAGGCGGGAGTAGCAGCGACGGTTCCAGGAGGTCTTCCACCTTTGCTACCGACGGATGTACAGCAGATGATGACCCTTCTACAGCAGATGATGCAGACCCAGAGGGCCCAGGCAGAGGCACAGCAGCATCAGGCTGACGTATCCTATCGCCTGACAGAGGTGCTATGGCAGAGTATGAAGAACTCCCACCAGCTGGCAATAACAGCAGTAGAAAGGGTAGTCTCAGGTATAGTTCAGGGTGCCCCAGTTCAGCAGTAGGAGAACTCGGCGGTGGACGAGTATGCAGTGGAGTTCTTCCGTCTGAGTAGGTTTGCACCAGATCTGATCCAGAATGAGGGGTATAAGGCCCGCAAGTTCCGGAGGGGTCTTATTCATGCGGTTCGCACTCGTACTTCCGGGCGACGCGATGCGACATTCGAGCAGATACTGATGGAGAAGCAAATAGCAGAGGAGGACTTCGGCTTCAAGCCAAAGAGGGGCAGCGATGTTCTTGGTGCGAGTTCTAGTACGGGGCCGACGAAGCACCTTCACTTCCAGCAGAGGCAGTTTCAGCAGCAGCCTCAGTTATAACTTCAGCATGCACCAGCATGTGCCCACCAGCAGGAGGGTCAGGGCCAGAGGCAGACCATACAGTGTGTTTTCTGTAGGAAGCTGGGGCACACCCGGAGGGTGTGCAGGATGAGGCTAGGAGTTTGTTTATTCTGTGGAGCTTCAGATCACCAGATGAAGAACTGTGCTGTTCATGTAGCCAGAGAGGCAGGCCAGGACAGAGTACAGCAGGCTAGGAGAGGCCAGTAGGGGTGAGTTTTTGCCATGACAGTTAAGGACACTCAGGCAGTAGCAGGGCAGATTGTAAGTTCCAATCTTTCGTTTCCATTCCCGCATTTGCCTCCTTATAACTGTCTTAAAATTTGATTCCATCTGTTCCTTGATCGTTTGATGAAATTTTGTTCTTGTGATGTGATTTTCCTCTGAGATAAGTCGTGTGGGCTAGGTCGCCTCAATTATAAGATTTTAGAATCCTCTAGGGTCATATTAGCAGGCATGGTGTGGACATATAGTCGGATTATGGACGTATTTCTCGGGTGTAGGAATTTAAGGTTTTCGCTGCCAAGCATGCAGCAACACAAAATTTTTAAATACCATGATTCTAGAGGTTTGTACCTTAGTTGAGGATTCTGTGATTATCGTAGCCTTGCTCACTAGCATGACGGAGATTCTGAGTATCATGATTTTGGACAGACGCATATGATTATCGAACTGCATGATTTTAAATTAAAGGTAATTTTAAATTTTATAATTTTAGTCATTTATTTATTGTCATTTAAATCATGCTTGATTTTGGAGATTTTAATCATTTTAAAACTATTTAAAGCCATGACTTGTGATTTTGATATTTTGCTAGTGAAACCCTAGAGACTGTTTGACCTAAAGCCTAACCATGTGACTAGGATGTTTTAATGTCATTTCTGGCCTAAGGGTATTTTGGTCAATTGACCTCTTTAAATTATTTTGATATTTATTGCATTGGTGATTGTTAATTTTGACTTTTGATAGGAGTGATTTTGTGTTGGTTTCGTATCCGTATCGGACACGTATCCGTTTTTCTTTACAAGTGTTTGATGTGCTTCAAAGAGATTTTTTATTGCTGATTTTTTTTATTTTTGAAAGTATTTGAATGGAATTGTTTTCTGCATGTGTTTTCTGTGATTGCTTTTTTTTAATTTTGAGGACGAAATTTTTTTAAGGTGGATAGATTTGTCACCCTCAGTTTTCAAAAACAGGGATATTTTGGTCATTTTCTACTTTAGAATAATTTTGAAATTATTTATTTATTTATGATATTATTTTGGGGTTATTTGAGTCGGGTTCGAATTTCAACTCAATCCGACTTGTATCGGGGACCCGGGGTAGCTTTGACTCTAGTGGGACCAACTCATTAGTTAGGCATGGCCCACATGACAATATTTTAGTTAGTATGTTAGACTAATTACTCATGAATAGGGTTGGTTTAATTAGAGACTTAAAACTAGACTAATTTAGCCTCAATCTAAAACCTTTTCCTAATACTAGAGAGAATGGGAGCAGTAGGTGAAGGATGGGGGAGTGAGCTGCTGCCTTGGAAGCAGCAGTAGCAGTAATATGCAACAGCATACAGTAGCAGCCATAGGAACAGCAGCAGTAGCTCTCGAGCTGCTGCCTATGGCAGCAGCAGTATGGGACTACGGCAGCTGCAGTAGCAGGTAGAAGGAGGAGTAGCCCCATTCCCATGACCCCTTATTTCCCAATCCATTCAGCCCTAACCATTCACTCCATTCCTCAATTGATTAAATCACTCATGCATACATTCATTCAGTTTTTTCACTCCATTCATCCATCCATTCTTCCACCTTTACACATTCATTCACACCACATTCACATACTCATTCACCCCATATATCATTCACCCCATATATCATTCATCCACATATTCTCCAATTCATTCAACCTATTCATTAATACATTCATGTATCACAAATTCAGTCCCCACATTCGCCCATTCATTTATATATTCCATCCGTTATTTAGTCATCCAATATTCATATCATCATTCATATATGCATTCATCCTTTCATTAATCCATTCATTTCATCCATTCTTTCATTTACCAATACATTCACCCTTCCATTCATTCACTCATGCATCCATCATTCATTAACCCTTACACTCATTCATTCATTTATACACCCATTCATTCTATCATCCCTTTCATCAAAATCAGCCCCTTAGAAAACCCTTATGTGTTTGTGTTGTGTGTGTGAGTTGAGTGTAAGTTAGTAAGTGAAATGTTAGTATGTTAGCAAGGGTAAGGTAAGATATAGTATATGTTAGTGATATGTTAGAAGGGTAAATATTAGTATGGTGTTGTAGGATAGTTAGAATTAGTATTAGATATTAGTCTAGAGTTAGAGTTGAGGTATCTCGTGATACCAATATGGTATCTTAGGGTAAATAGGATTTGCCCTATTTCTAAGATAAGGTAATTTCCTATAGCTAAGGTAAGTGATTTAGGATTTAAGATATGGTTAGAATTTGTTTTCCTTGGTTGGTAATGGTCAGAAATACTGCTCTTAGACTAGTTTTGACCTCGGTTGACCGTTTTGACCAAAAGTCAACCGAAAGTCAAACTTAGCCTAAAAGTGACTAGAATTGACCGAAACAAAACCAGAGTTGACCAGTTGACTGAAAGTCAACAGTTGGTCAACATTAGCCTAGTTTGACCTACGTTTGACCTAGAGTTGACCAGGGTTGACCAGTTGACCAAAAGTCAACTGTAAGTTAACCTTTGACCCAGTTTGACCTAGTTTGACTTGGATTGATTTCCAGTGACCTAGTATGATCTAGTATGACCTAGTATGACCTAGTATGACCCAGTTTGATCTAGTTTGACTTGGACTTGCATATCATGACTTAAATTAGTTTCCCTTTCATTATAAAACCCTGTTTGACTTATAGTATCTTATCTTTAGGTCTGTGATTACTCTGAGCATCTGTTCACCTTATCATCTTAGGACCACAGGCGAGTACATTCACTGATAGTTTTCATTGTCTTAATATCTGCTATATCCGATTTAGTTGTAGTGTCTTACTCGATTTCCAGTCACGATAGTTCACAGACTAGTATATGTTGGATCATGACATGAGATGTTGTTCCCAGATTTTCTTGGTATATTGGAACATTTTCTGTCTTATTCCTTGTACTTGTATAGACACCAATTTCTAAGGGGACTTGCTACCCTCTTATGGAATCACGTGTCATGACGTGTCATGTCCAGATCTATTATACTATTCGGGGATGGGGAATTATTAGGGGCTATGTGATCAAAGCCACCATGTCACTATATTCTTGTGCTTGCACCACTCTCACCTCACGTAGGGTGTAGTGAGATCCTATTCCTTATGCTTGTTATCCAGGTTGGCCGGCATGACCCTTTTTAGAGATTTTCTTGTGATTGTCGGGCCAAGTGGATAGTTTGTCCTATAACTTACCCAAAGCCGATCGCATAACGCTCTAATAATTCAAGGCACCTTTTATATTTATTTCATCTTATCTTATATCCTGTTCAGTTCTATATTTAGTACTTTTCCCACCATGCTATGATATTCATTTACTCATATGTTCTACATGCCCTTATGCTATACCTTGATTGGAGGCTAAGTTCTGTTCGGGAGAAGGGTTACAATCCCGGTCCTTGTTTGGGTTAAGGGTTGTAACTCAGCTTCCGGACAGTTCCCAAGTCATCATATATCTTTGTCTTGTATTTCATTATACTGTCTCTTATAGAATTTGTCAATTCATATGGAACTGCTGTTAGTGTTTGTACTTGCTCATTTTTCTGACAGAATACCGTTGATATATTACAGATGATTCTGAGGCAGATTGCTCGACCTATTATGGGGTCAAGATAGATGGAGACTTAGTCTAGGACTGTGGCCTGTTAGTTAAGCCATTAGACTTTGCACACCCAGAGTAGTATAGCTTAGTTAGGTTTGCCTGGACTGCGATCCAGCTAGTGCTTTCAGACTATAGTATTCTATATTATATTTTGTGACTCTGTGATGTTGTTTATATCTTTGGGCTTAAGTTGGATCTTGAATTCATTTCCTGTTTCACTTCTATCATAATTCCATTTCGTGCTTTCTATCCTAGTTTGTCTTGTGATTGAGTTATGCCATATTATACCTCCGTGCGGAGATGACAGGTACCCTTATATTTTGTCTAGTTGTAGTTTTTATAGACGACCTATACAGTGTTCTACCACCGATTCTGCAGCGTAGGCTGGACGTATCCATGTGCTCGTGCCCCTAATCAGGGTGCGGGTCATGACATATGGCATCATGATTGTGTAGTCCGTGGTGGTTCAGGGTCTATTAAAAGAATAAGTCGGGGTATGTTACTTCCGGCTGTAAAGCTGGCCTTTAGATGCCAACTTGCTCTGCTACCAGCGATGGTCTGCGCCATCCAACAGAGTTTGCTATACTTCTTTGTAAACGCGATAACACCCGATGGCAGAAAGGATTTTGCTAGGACTGAGTTTCCCCTTCATTATCTGATGGGATGGCTGGTGTTGCATTGTCCCAGATTGATGAATGTCGGGCTGATGCAGACTCTTTGGCGAGGGATGCCTTTCTTTGGAGATTCAAAGATACGGATTGGACCGTTACAGGGGTGCCTGTTTGCAGGAAGGCTTTGAGTTTTCTGCAGAACTATGAATTCTTTAGAGTGTCACCTCCATATGGTAGTGGCCGTACAGGAGACCCCCTAGTAGATGAGGGAGCACTCACTACTAGCCTTCCGATTGGGGCATTTTGTTGGCTCCAGTCCATCAGGCCTTCCTATCTGGTGTTTAGAATTATGAACCATACTTTCTTGGAACCATATTTGTCGAGTCACTTTGTACGACAATTCGGATACAGCCAGCTTCTCTTGGGCAATCCCAGCCCTCATCTAGAGTCGATAGGGAGTCTGATCGACGGGGCACGTGCATGGGGCTACTATAACGCTGCATGTACGGGGGCAGTTTTTACCCTGCCAGAAGATAAGCCTGACACCCACATGCTCTTTGCTGCTACCAAGTTCTATATTCAGGTCAATACCCTTCATTCTCGGTATGGCCATGAGCAGAGTTTAATATCGGGGACTAGGCTTGCCCCTACTCTTGCTGATATAGGACGAGTGCGCACAATGGAGAGTTATAGAAAGGAAGGCACCGTATCCACAGTTGACCTGGCCGCAGCACCACATCAGATAGTTGTTCTTAAGGAGCCTATTATTGCAGCGCCTCGGAGAGAGGATACTGAAGAACCTCTTTCTGATATTCCACAAAGAGGAAAGCTTCCACCGAGCTGGTTCCACGGCCCAAAAGGAAGAAGGTTGTTGTTTCCCGAGGGAGAAAGAAGGTCGCGGACGTGAGTGCCGGCTCGCATCCTCCCAGAAGATCTTCTCGACAGACGGCATCGCAGGCCATTACCATTCGGGAGGTAGATCCCTTCCTAGACTCCAAAGTCGTTTTGGTCAAACCATTAGGAGTTTTCTCACCATTGCGTTTGTCCTTTACGCAGGACGTTGAAGTCACGACTGTGGCAGGTGCTTCTTTGTTTAAAGAGGTGGACATAACAACGGTGTCCCCTGCTCGTCCTCAACTGATGGATGAGGGCGAGTCTTCTTCAGTTGTAAGGCTTGAGCGCTGGGACGATCAAGGCGAAGGCCCAGACCATGACGGCGATCAGAAAACCAATCCCTTCTATGACATTTCTTTAGGGGATATGTCTGCGATAGGAGCTATGATGAAAGACTTGGATGAAAATAAAGTCCAATCTGCTCACCCTCCTCTGGGTATGTTATCTTTACACATCTCTTCAGATGAGATTTTTTGACTTTGATTTTGCGTGCTCGTCGTGAGGCTGACCACGATTGTATATTCCCTTGTAGACAAGGAAAAAGAACCACTCATAAAGATAACCCAAGGCATAGGGGAGAAACAGAGGTTGTACCTGGCTCCTCCGAATTTGCTGGTATAGAGGGAGCTTTTAGTGAGACGACATCGGCTGCAGAAGGAGAGGTTGAACAGCCTACTGAGGGGGCTGTTGCTGAATCTGCTCCAGGTCCAGCTGGGGCCGCAGAAGATACCCAGCCTAAGGCTGTTTGTGGCCTTTATATTGTTCTTCTTGAACAGCCTGGGCCGGCTCTTGGCTTCCCTGGAGCCAAGATCGATGACTTAGCCCAAGTTGGCGTTGAGCATGCCGAAGGTACGAAATTATAACTCTTTCGTACTCTACTTTTTTGGTTACTTATGCATATATTGTTTTCTTGTCAGGTTTGACTTCTTGTCAGGCATCTCTTCTTGGAGCGGAAGAACCTCATAAGGCATCCTCTCCGATAACCTCCACTGAAGACGACGAGATGGCCCAGAAAGTCGTCAAAGCTTTCTATTCTGTCCTGAAAGTAAAGCTTCCTGGAGTTTTGAATTGGAACGCCGCCCTTGGCCCTGTGAAGGCTGTTGCTGAATGCCAAGTGGCAGCCCTTGATAGCATCGCCGGATACGAAGAGCGGGCTAATGCTCTGAGGAGGGTTCTGAATGATCTGGAGGGTCAGTGTCACGACCCGCACCCTAGAATTAGGGCACGAGACGTAACAACGCCCAGCCTACGCCGCAGTATCGGCGGTAGAACGCTGTCCTAGGTCTCAATGCATCTAATAGTATAAGACTAACAGTTTATACTCCCCGAATGGGGGTGACATAGCAGATACATACTCAATCACATCTAGGGTAGAGCATAAAGGAAGATAGATAAACATAAAATCCAGAAGAGGTACAACAGAGAGAAATCTAAGTGTCTAAGATACAAACTCCGAATACATCTCAAAACTGAAATACAGTAATCCACAAAATAAATACAACTCCAAACAACTGAGAATAGCTAACTAAACAATCTCTAATATCTCCTCTAGGCTAGCAGGCAACCTCCAAACTATCTGTAAAATTTTGTCAACGTATCCTGTCAGGAAAATGAGCAAGTACAAACACCAACAGCAGTTCCATGTGAATTGAGAAATACTATAAGAAACAGTAATAATGAAATACAAGACAAAGAGTAAAGGCGACTTGGGAACCATTCGAAAGCCGAGTTACAACCCTTAAACCAAACAAGGACCGGGGTTGTAACCCTTCTTCCGAACAGAACCTAGTCCCATAACCAAGGTATAGTATAAGAGACAGATAGAGCATAATGAGAATGAATCGTAGCATGGTAAAAGTACAGTAAGTAAAGGTGAGCTGGAATGTAAGATATGACAACAAATAAATAAAAAGTGATTTGAATTATTAGAGCGATATGTGATCGGCTAGGGAGTCATGGCATGATTATCCACTTGGCCCGACAATCACATGAAAATCTGGAAAGGGTCATGCCGGCCAACCTGGATAACATGGACATGGGGTATCTGCTACACCCTACGTGAGGTGAGGATGGCGCTAGCAAAATAGGGACATGGGGCTTGATCACATAACACCTAATAATTCCCCCAATATATTTCCCCCGAATAGTATCACGGATCCGGACATGGCACGTCATGACACGGGGTTCGAGAGCAGGGGGCCAGCCCACTCCCAATGTGTGTCTATATAAGTACATGAACATGGAAATATCTCATACCCATATACCAAGAAAGTCCAGGAATAACATCTCATGCCAGGATCCGACGCATACTAGTCCGTGAACTGTCGTGTCGGGAATCAAGTAAAACACTACGACTGAATCGGATATAGTAGATATCAAGACAATGAAAACTATCAGTGAATGTACTCGCCTGTGGTCCTGAGCTGATAAGTATAGAGGGTCCAACTGAAGCCACAGAGTCCTATTTAAATCAACACAGGTTACAAGGTGTTCAAGTTGAAATAAATAAAACTATACTAGCCATCTATATTATTCTAGGTTCTTCTAAGTCAAAACATCTCTAGGTCGACTCCGGTCAACAACCTAGTCAAACTAGGTCAAGTGTTGACTTACAGTTGACTTTGGGTCAACTGGTCAACTCTGGTCAAACAGGATCAATTCTAGTCTAATATAAAATGTACTTCGTTATTTGTACGTCGAAACTTACGACACGTAAATCGAGATAAGAATATCAATGGTAAGGTTGATAATCTTATTACAGTGATCCATGTGCCCATCTTGTCAATTTCAGCGATGTGAGATCACTGGAATTGACTGAACTCAGTTTCGTTGTACTAATCTCGAAATACGAACATTATAAGAATTAATTATTAATTAATTATTACAAGGCTAAACTCAGAGAAACTATCAACAAACATTGTCGGACGATGAAATAAACATCGCCAACGTGTCCAGAATGGTCAAATTAGCTAGGATAGCCTACCCAACGGTCCAATTTGGACACAAGGGCAAAAAGGTAATTTTGGATCAAAACGGTGTCCGTGTCGGAGCCGTTTTGCACCGAAAACCGTGCAAGAAAACAAGTCTATAAAATATAACAAATTATATGTCCACGAAACCAGAATGTCGATACGAACCCAACGGTATCTCCAGAATTGGATTCCGTTGACCCGATCTCCATTTGGTCCGTTGACCAGAACTTGGGATTCCGGTTTGCACGGAAATGCGTGCCGGAGCCAAAGTTCTCAAAACTCAGCAAATTATATGTCAACGAGTCCAGAATGACGATACGAACTCATCGGTATATCCGGAATTGGATTCCGATGAGCCGGCGTCAAAAAGTCCCGTTGACCCAGAAAGTGGGACCCGCTTTGCACCGAAAAACGTGCCCGGGCCCACGTTCTCCAAATCTAACAAATTTTATATGAAAACATGCCAGAACGACGCCACAAGTCTAATGGTGGTGTCAGAAATGAAATCTGGAGTCCCGTGTTCAAAAATGGAATTTTACAAGTTGGAAATTATGAATTCGGACGGCCAACTTTGGCGTCGAATTCAACCAATCAAACAAGCTCAAACTGAAATGAAATCTAAAGGGGGCAGGAAGAGGGTTATACCAGCTTCGCACCGGAACTGGTAGCACGCCAAACGGAGCTGCGGTGGAGGAGATACAAGCTGACGAAGTTGGCCCCACGAAACTGTCCAAATTTAATACAATTTAAACGGTCAACTTGGTGGCCGGTTTTCATGTATCAAACGATAAAATTAACGGACGAAATTTGACAGGGATGAAGATGGATATACCGAGATTGCGACGGAGCGAAGAAATCGCCGATCCAACGGTCGGATCTCCGGGAAAACGCACGCGAAGTCGCTGCAACGGGGCGCGATTTCAGCGTCGTTTCCGAGCTCGTCACGACGGGAACCCGTGCCAAACGCACGAATCGCCTATTCGGCGCGCTGGAAGGGGAGAGGCGGACCCAGGGGGGGTCGCCGGAGCTCGTGGGCCATGGGGGGCCGGCCACGAGGTGGCGCACGGCCACCCGCCGGCAGCGGCGGCGCTGAACCGCCGGCCAGTCGCGCGCGCGGGCTGGCAGTGTACTGCTGCACTCGCGCTGCGCCTGCTGCAGTTGCCGCGGCTGCTGCCTCGCGCGGCGCGCGCGGTGGCGCTGCGAAGTGGGGGGTGGCAGTGCAATGGGTGTTGGAGGAGGAGGAGGTCGGGCTCCGGCCAGCCAAGGAGGAGGAGGAGGCTGTCGTGTGGGAGTGGTGGTGGAGATGGCATGTGGTGGTGGAGATGTTATCCAATGGAGAGGAGGAGAAGATGGAGAGAAGTTGTGGTGAGTTGGTCGGCGGCCAGTGGCCGACGGCCTGGAGGGGTAGTCCGGCCAGGTTTGGAAGGAGGAGAAGAAACTCGAGTGGTCGGGGGAAGGTGAGGAGGAGGAGTGTGCATGGGGGAGCTGTCGGTTTTGATGGAGAGAGCTGGAGTGTAGTTGTATGGATAATTTAGAAATGAGAGAGAGAGAAAGAGATAAGAGAAAGAGAGGAAAAAGTAAAAAGTTGCTTCCCATAAAAGTTAGGGCCGGCACTATGAGGAGGAGGCTGTAGGAAAATTTTGATTGGGAAATCAATGGATAGGATTTAATTGAACAATCCAAAGGCTAGGAATTAATAGAGAAGTAGGTTATTCCAAGGGAATTAAATAAATGGAAAATTTCCATAAATATAAAAATGGGAAGAAGGAATATTAATATTTTTGGGCAAAAAATGTGAGGGCATCACGATGGAGAAAATCATGGAGCTGGACTGGGCTCGGTGGAGCCGGATTGGACGAAAATCGGACATGATGCGAAAATAGAATTAAAATATAGACGTTGATGATCATGTGTAAATAAGTTGCACATGGAGATTCCAATAAATGGGACACAAGTGGCGGACGGGTAGTAGGCTCAATGTGGGCCATGTCCATAATTGGGGCGGACAGGTTTTGGTCGACAGGGGACCCGCAAATCAAGTTGGAAAATGAATGTGACGCCGTGGCGTGAAATAAAATCGGGTCACGCGTCGGAAAGTTGTGCGAATCAAATGGAGCCCAAAATGACATGAATGAGTGGGAAACAAAGGTCATGGGTGACGAGCGTCTCGAGTAGATCATCAATGAGGAGTTGGTTTCAAGAAACTGACTGGTCTGGCGCTCCCAATTTAAATGTCATGGTAACGCGCTGAAAATGATCAAGGAAAATAGTGGAAAAAATAAATATCAATCAAATGGTCTAAACCGACCGAAGTTCAGCGAAGCAGAAAGAGCACAAGAGAACAAGTTTGGATGGGACACTATATACCGTCATGAAGGTAATCGTGTCCACTCCAAAACTCGTGAAGAGGATTTCCAGAATTGAACATCCCTGATACTCCAAATATCAATGGCACGGAAAAGTACACTTAAGGAAAAATAATTCAATAAATTATTTAATGAAACCAATAAATCAGAAAATAAAATAAAATGAAAAAAAATCAACCCGAAATTCAGGGTGCTCACATCCTATCCACCTTATAAAAATTTCGTCCTCGAAATTAAAACGTCCATACTCCCTCTAGGTCAAACCCCCAAAATCAAAGTCCCAGCTTAAAACAAATCATGTGATCAAAAGGATGACATACAGGGTCATGGCATACGGTGGTAGTAAGTCTCATCTAGGTATACTAGTCATGCTAACCAAAACGGTTATAGGGTATCAAACACACAAGCAATCCAGGGTGCTAAACAAAAGGTTACAGAGACAACAAACCATCAAAACTGTAAGGCAATCTACCATCCTATATGAAAACTGGTACTCATCAAAAATAAAATGAAGGTAACTACCAATTATCTGAAAAAGGTACTATTCAAGGAAAAATCAAAATCACTAGTTAAGGAATAAAAGTCAATTGCATCGAAATCCAATCACAATATATACAGAGCGTTAAAGAGGGAAAAACTAGCATTATGTGTATGGGGACATGTCCGTATGGTTGTTAGTAGGCGTGTGTGTACGTGAATACATATGAAATTTGTATATGAGAAATTGGGTTCCAAAACAACAGCTATCAAGTTACACTAATCATGGCATTTTTTTTTTTTTTTGAAGGACAGAAACAAAAGTAGAGAAACGTGTTCGAAATCATTTAAAGTAAAATCTGATAATCATATGCGTCAGGTCAAAATCATGGTACCCTAATCCTCATCATACTAGTAAGCAAGGCTACGATAATCACAGAGTCCTCGACTTTGGCACATACCTCTAGAATCATGGTATTTAACATTTTCGCGATGCCGCGCGCTTGGCTGCGAAAATTTTAAATTCCCACACCCGAGAAATAGATCCAAGTCAGACTATATGTCCTCACCATGCTAGCTAATATGACTGTAGAAGACTAGACTCCACAACATAGATGACCTAGCCCATATAATTTCATCTTGCCAAAAGTTAATTTAAATCAACAATGAATACTCAAAAATCAATTCAATTTATCAACGAACATCAAAATCCAAAATGTACAAAAATCCACGAAAATACAAACTCGGATGCAACAGCTATCATCAAAATTCAAAATTTGACAGTCTTCCATCAAAATTAATAAATACAAACTCAAATTCAACAATAATCCATTAAAATCAAATTCAACAACAGAAAATAAAGATAAAACAAATTATGGAAAAGAGTTTTCAAATCGAAGTTAAATAAGATTCTCCAGGGTCGTCCCAGGAATCTCTCAAAGGTCCTAACTGTGATTGAGTACCTTCAAAATATATCCTAATCCTACTGCAGGCTGTAGTGGTACTCTAGTTCGAATACCACTACACTTTAGTCTCGACCTGCATGGGCCACCACTAAAAACGTGTCACGACCCGCACCCTAGAATTAGGGCACGAGACGTAACAACGCCCAGCCTACGCCGCAGTGTCGGCGGTAGAACGCTGTCCTAGGTCTCAATGCATCTAATAGTATAAGACTAACAGTTTATACTCCCCGAATGGGGGTGACATAGCAGATACATACTCAATCACATCTAGGGTAGAGCATAAAGGAAGATAGATAAACATAAAATCCAGAAGAGGTACAACAGAGAGAAATCTAAGTGTCTAAGATACAAACTCCGAATACATCTCAAAACTGAAATACAGTAATCCACAAAATAAATACAACTCCAAACAACTGAGAATAGCTAACTAAACAATCTCTAATATCTCCTCTAGGCTAGCAGGCAACCTCCAAACTATCTGTAAAATTTTGTCAACGTATCCTGTCAGGAAAATGAGCAAGTACAAACACCAACAGCAGTTCCATGTGAATTGAGAAATACTATAAGAAACAGTAATAATGAAATACAAGACAAAGAGTAAAGGCGACTTGGGAACCATTCGAAAGCCGAGTTACAACCCTTAAACCAAACAAGGACCGGGGTTGTAACCCTTCTTCCGAACAGAACCTAGTCCCATAACCAAGGTATAGTATAAGAGACAGATAGAGCATAATGAGAATGAATCGTAGCATGGTAAAAGTACAGTAAGTAAAGGTGAGATGGAATGTAAGATATGACAACAAATAAATAAAAAGTGATTTGAATTATTAGAGCGATATGTGATCGGCTAGGGAGTCATGGCATGATTATCCACTTGGCCCGACAATCACATGAAAATCTGGAAAGGATCATGCCGGCCAACCTGGATAACATGGACATGGGGTATCTGCTACACCCTACGTGAGGTGAGGATGGCGCTAGCAAAATAGGGACATGGGGCTTGATCACATAACACCTAATAATTCCCCCAATATATTTCCCCCGAATAGTATCACGGATCCGGACATGGCACGTCATGACACGGGGTTCGAGAGCAGGGGGCCAGCCCACTCCCAATGTGTGTCTATATAAGTACATGAACATGGAAATATCTCATACCCATATACCAAGAAAGTCCAGGAATAACATCTCATGCCAGGATCCGACGCATACTAGTCCGTGAACTGTCGTGTCGGGAATCAAGTAAAACACTACGACTGAATCGGATATAGTAGATATCAAGACAATGAAAACTATCAGTGAATGTACTCGCCTGTGGTCCTGAGCTGATAAGTATAGAGGGTCCAACTGAAGCCACAGAGTCCTATTTAAAGCAACACAAGTTACAAGGTGTTCAAGTTGAAATAAATAAAACTATACTAGCCATCTATATTATTCTAGGTTCTTCTAAGTCAAAACATCTCTAGGTCGACTCCGGTCAACAACCTAGTCAAACTAGGTCAAGTGTTGACTTACAATTGACTTTGGGTCAACTGGTCAACTCTGGTCAAACAGGATCAATTCTAGTCTAATATAAAATGTACTTCGTTATTTGTACGTCGAAACTTACGACACGTAAATCGAGATAAGAATATCAATGGTAAGGTTGATAATCTTATTACAGTGATCCACGTGCCCATCTTGTCAATTTCAGCGATGTGAGATCACTGGAATTGACTGAACTCAGTTTCGTTGTACTAATCTCGAAATACGAACATTATAAGAATTAATTATTAATTAATTATTACAAGGCTAAACTCAGAGAAACTATCAACAAACATTGTCGGACGATGAAATAAACATCGCCAACGTGTCCAGAATGGTCAAATTAGCTAGGATAGCCTACCCAACGGTCCAATTTGGACACAAGGGCAAAAAGGTAATTTCGGATCAAAACGGTGTCCGTGTCGGAGCCGTTTTGCACCGAAAACCGTGCAAGAAAACAAGTCTATAAAATATAACAAATTATATGTCCACGAAACCAGAATGTCGATACGAACCCAACGGTATCTCCAGAATTGGATTCCGTTGACCCGATCTCCATTTGGTCCGTTGACCAGAACTTGGGATTCCGGTTTGCACGGAAATGCGTGCCGGAGCCAAAGTTCTCAAAACTCAGCAAATTATATGTCAACGAGTCCAGAATGACGATACGAACTCATCGGTATATCCGGAATTGGATTCCGATGAGCCGGCGTCAAAAAGTCCGTTGACCCAGAAAGTGGGACCCGCTTTGCACCGAAAAACGTGCCCGGGCCCACGTTCTCCAAATCTAACAAATTTTATATGAAAACATGCCAGAACGACGCCACAAGTCTAATGGTGGTGTCAGAAATGAAATCTGGAGTCCCGTGTTCAAAAATGGAATTTTACAAGTTGGAAATTATGAATTCGGACGGCCAACTTTGGCGTCGAATTCAACCAATCAAACAAGCTCAAACTGAAATGAAATCTAAAGGGGGCAGGAAGAGGGTTATACCAGCTTCGCACCGGAACTGGTAGCACGCCAAACGGAGCTGCGGTGGAGGAGATACAAGCTGACGAAGTTGGCCCCACGAAACTGTCCAAATTTAATACAATTTAAACGGTCAACTTGGTGGCCGGTTTTCATGTATCAAACGATAAAATTAACGGACGAAATTTGACAGGGATGAAGATGGATATACCGAGATTGCGACGGAGCGAAGAAATCGCCGATCCAACGGTCGGATCTCCGGGAAAACGCACGCGTAGTCGCTGCAACGGGGCGCGATTTCAGCGTCGTTTCCGAGCTCGTCACGACGGGAACCCGTGCCAAACGCACGAATCGCCTATTCGGCGCGCTGGAAGGGGAGAGGCGGACCCAGGGGGGGTCGCCGGAGCTCGTGGGCCATGGGGGGCCGGCCACGAGGTGGCGCACGGCCACCCGCCGGCAGCGGCGGCGCTGAACCGCCGGCCAGTCGCGCGCACGGGCTGGCAGTGTACTGCTGCACTCGCGCTGCGCCTGCTGCAGTTGCCGTGGCTGCTGCCTCGCGCGGCGCGCGCAGTGGCGCTGCGAAGTGGGGGGTGGCAGAGCAATGGGTGTTGGAGGAGGAGAAGGTCGGGCTCCGGCCAGCCAAGGAGGAGGAGGAGGAGGAGGCTGTCGTGTGGGAGTGGTGGTGGAGATGGCATGTGGTGGTGGAGATGTTATCCAATGGAGAGGAGGAGAAGATGGAGAGAAGTTGTGGTGAGTTGGTCGGCGGCCAGTGGCCGACGGCCTGGAGGGGTAGTCCGGCCAGGTTTGGGAGGAGGAGAAAAAACTCGAGTGGTCGGGGGAAGGTGAGGAGGAGGAGTGTGCATGGGGGAGCTGTCGGTTTTGATGGAGAGAGCTGGAGTGTAGTTGTATGGATAATTTAGAAATGAGAGAGAGAGAAAGAGATAAGAGAAAGAGAGGAAAAAGTAAAAAGTTGCTTCCCATAAAAGTTAGGGCCGGCACTATGAGGAGGAGGCTGTAGGAAAATTTTGATTGGGAAATCAATGGATAGGATTTAATTGAACAATCCAAAGGCTAGGAATTAATAGAGAAGTAGGTTATTCCAAGGGAATTAAATAAATGGAAAATTTCCATAAATATAAAAATGGGAAGAAGGAATATTAATATTTTTGGGCAAAAAATGTGAGGGCATCACGATGGAGAAAATCATGGAGCTGGACTGGGCTCGGTGGAGCCGGATTGGACGAAAATCGGACATGATGCGAAAATAGAATTAAAATATAGACGTTGATGATCATGTGTAAATAAGTTGCACATGGGGATTCCAATAAATGGGACACAAGTGGCGGACGGGTAGTAGGCTCAATGTGGGCCATGTCCATAATTGGGGCGGACAGGTTTTGGTCGACAGGGGACCCGCAAATCAAGTTGGAAAATGAATGTGACGCCGTGGCGTAAAATAAAATCGGGTCACGCGTCGGAAAGTTGTGCGAATCAAATGGAGCCCAAAATGACATGAATGAGTGGGAAACAAAGGTCATGGGTGACGAGCGTCTCGAGTAGATCATCAATGAGGAGTTGGTTTCAAGAAACTGACTGGTCTGGCGCTCCCAATTTAAATGTCATGGTAACGCGCTGAAAATGATCAAGGAAAATAGTGGGAAAAATAAATATCAATCAAATGGTCTAAACCGACCGAAGTTCAGCGAAGCAGAAAGAGCACAAGAGAACAAGTTTGGATGGGACACTATATACCGTCATGAAGGTAATCGTGTCCACTCCAAAACTCGTGAAGAGGATTTCCAGAATTGAACATCCCTGATACTCCAAATATCAATGGCACGGAAAAGTACACTTAAGGAAAAATAATTCAATAAATTATTTAATGAAACCAATAAATCAGAAAATAAAATAAAATGAAAAAAAATCAACCCAAAATTCAGGGTGCTCACAGTCAGGTGGCCAGATTTCGGGCTGCCAGCCAATGAAGCCCGACGTCGCTGTTCCATGCAGAAGACGAGGCTTTGATCGCGGGTCTTACGGAGGAGGAGGCTACTTTTCAAGCAAGGAAGGATGCCTTCGCTCAAGTGATTAGTGAGTTGGCTGATCAGTATGGGCAGTTCAACGCTGCGAGTGAGGCACGTGCTGCTTCGAAGAATAAGCTAGCTGCACAGATTATTGAGAAATATAATCACATTGCATGGATCCAAAGTGAAATTGCTCAACTGGAGGCCAACTTGAGGACAGCGACGTCTGAGCAAGACTATTTGTCTCAGGCTGCCATGACCGCCACAACTTTCGACCACTTAAAAGAACAGCTGGTGAAGTTTGAGGGAGAGCACATGAATCTGATCCCCTTCCAGGATGAAGCTGCTCGTCAAGAAGAGGCACGCCGCCATGCTACCACGAAGTTCGAAGCCGAAATTGCGGCTCTAAGGGATAGTATCAATCGATTGTGTATCCCTTAGATTTTTTGTTTGTAACTATTTCTTGTAGCTGTCAAGACTCTTGTACTTTTTCTCCGTCTTCTAATAGACGTTTTAATAAAGAATCTGTTGGTTTTCAAAATTCATGAATAAAATTTTGTGAAATATCAGAACTAGAGGTAATATGGACATAGTAAGGATATTTCTGGTGGGTGTTCCGCTGGAGAATTTGATGTAGACCTATTATCCGTTTTATATTCAGGGTTCTTGAATATAGATAATAAGTTGAATGAAGCTGCTAATAGAGGTAATATGGACATAATAGCAGAAAATACTTCTGGTGGGTATTCCGTTGGGGAATTTGATGTGGACCTATTATCCATTTTATATTCAGGGTTCTTGAATATAGATAATAAGTTGAAAGAAGCTGCTAATAGAGGTAATATGGACGTAATAGCAGAGGATATTCTATATCGGACCAGAGGTAATATGGACGTGGAAGGATATATAACATTAGGTAGGAGTGCATAATTCATAGATAATATGGACGTGATTATCCTTGATGAATACTTTGCTCAGAGGTTATATGGACATGGCAAAACATTTCTTAATCATCCCACTGGAGAAATAATTAGTGGAAAACAATTCAAAGGTAATAGGAACGTGACTTATTTTCGTCAGACCGAGTTTGGGCAGAGTCAAAAACAGAAATGATTCCACTGGGGAATTTGTTTAGAGGACCTATTATCCATGGCGTATTCAAGACTCTTAAAATATGGATAATAGTTAGAAATTTTTTTGAATCACATAAACATTGTACTGTACATTTACATGATTAGAACAGGGTATATGTGAACGATGTTACACATAATATTTCTTCAGGAACTTTTCATTGATCGGCATCATGAGCAAGTCACCATCCGGTTTGGTTAGTCGATACGTACCGTTAGAGTACACTGATTCTATAACGAAAGGACCTTCCTATCTAGGCTAAAATTTCCCTTTTGTCTTGTGCGTCATGACCATTGGTCTTCTCACTGCTAAGACTAGATCACCAACTTGGAAGATTCGTTCCTTCACCTTTTTATTGAAGGCTCTGGAAAGACGTGCTTGATATAGCTCAATACCCTGCTGAGCTAATAAGCATTTTTTGTCTAGCGCTTCGAGCTCCTGTAGTCGTAGACGATAACTTTCTTCGGCAGTCAACTCACTGGCTAAGGCTACTCGAAAAGAGGGATCTGGATTTCTAGGAGAAGAACTGCTTCGCTTCCATAAACTAGAGAGAATGGCGTACTGCCTGTTGGAGTCCGGACCGTTGTACGATAGGCCCAGAGACATTCGTCGAGCTTCTCATTCCAATCGCGCTTGTTTGAAGATACGAACTTCTTGAGAAGTTTAATGATGGTTTTATTGAAGGCTTCTACTAACCCATTAGCCGCTGGATTGTAGGCAGTATAGGCTATATTTTGGATTCGATTCTTATCGCAGAACTGATAGAATGCATGGCTCGCGAATTGTGGACCATTATCATGGATGATCCTGTGAGGTAGGCCGAAGCGATAGATAACGTGATGTTTGATGAAACTGATCACGTTTAACGTCTTCACTTCGGTGAGCGATATAGCTTCCGCCCATTTGGAGAAGTAATCGGTTATAGCTAGGATAAACCGATATCCTCTGGAAGATGGCAGGCTGATTGGCCCTATGACATCCATACCCCAGGCTTCAAAAGGCCAAGATGCTGCCGTTGGGTATAGAAACTCCAAAGGTTGATGAATGAAGTCGGCGTGGAACTGACAAGCCCTACACTTCTTTGCATATTCAACAGCGTCTGCTATCACCGTGGGCCAATAATAACCCATTCGTCTGAGGTAATCTTGTAATTCGGGGCCTGGTTGATGTACACCATAAACTCTATCGTGAGCCTCACGGAGTGCATGTTTGGCTTATGTGTCTGATAAACATCGTAACAGTAGCCCATCGTAAGAGCATCGGTACAATATTTTGGTAGCTGTATTATAGTAAATCTGAGGGATCGCCTTTGGACAGATACTGCTTCCTTTGGGTCCTCAGGGAGGATTCCATAAATGGCGTAGTCTAAGAAAGGAAATCTCCAATCTTTAACGTCGACATTTGTTTCTGTTGTGTAACTGTGATGAATATGCAAGGCATCTTTTATACAGAATAGTTTTCGACCAGACACTGTGATCGACTGCTGAGTATTGGTAGGGACGGTCAAAGTAGCAGCAAGACCGGCTAAAGCATCTGCTTCTATATTTTGTAGTCGAGGCACATGCTCGATGAAGAATCCAGCGAAAGTAGATGCCAATTCGATTATCGCTTTGTGATATGGGATGAGATCTTCGTGACGAACTTCATAATCCCCTCGGACCTGACTAACTATTAGCTTAGAATTGCCGTAAGCTTCTAGATAGTCAACTCTCAGTTGTTTTGCCTGTTGAAGGCCGATCAATAGGGCATTATATTCGGCCACGTTGTTGGTACAGGATTCTACGAGAGAATATGCACGATGTATAACCAGATGGTCGAGTGACACAAGCACGATGCCTACTCCGGCCATGATATTTCCTTTAGGTCCTGTTCTTGATACACCGTCAAAGAAGATTCGCCAAATGGGGATTTCCTCAGTTGCGGTGTTAGACTCCACTACTTCATCGAGGATTTCATCATAGAGTTTGGAAGATTCTGGCACTGGATGAGCTGCTAGGAAATCAGCTAACGCTTGGCCTTTTACTGCCTTCTAAGGAACGAACAACATATCGTATGAAGTCAATAGCATTTCCTATGTAGCTAAACGAGAATTAAGAGAACACGGTTTAGTCATGAGTAATCTGAGAGGATTGACTTTAGATATGATGTGGATAGTCTGCCCAGACACATAGTGGCGTGTCTTCAGGATAGAAAATACCAGTGTAAGATATTCCTTTTCCCCAGGTGTGTATCTGTGCTCGGCACCCACCATTGTGCGACTGAGGTAGTAGATTTTCTGTTCATGGCCGCCTTCATTCTTCTGAGCTAATAGGGCACCAAGGAAATGATCCATAGCGCGGACATATAGTAAGAAGGGCTTCCCTATTATTGGAGCCACCAATACTGGAGGGCTTATGAGATACTTCTTGATGTCGTCAAATGCGCGTTGACATTGTTCAGTCAAGACGAAAGATACGCCTTTCTTCATGAGCTGAGTAAACGGTTGACACCTTCCAGAAAGGTTCGAAATGAATCGTCTGATGTAGGCTAGCCTTCCTTGAAGTCCGCGTAGCTCTTTGAGATTTCTAGGAGATGCATATCGAGGATAGCTTTCACTTTCTTCGGGTCAAGTTGTATGCCCTTTGAAGTGATAACAAAACCAAAGAACTTGCCGCCGGAGACTCCCAGAAAAGACTTGGTTGGATTCATCTTGAGTTGGTGTGTATGCATTAGTTCGAACACCGTTCTCAAGTCTTGGAGGTGGTTGCCCTTGAGACAACTTTTAACTGCGGTATCGTCTACGTAGCATTCCACTGTTTTGCGCAAATGATCATAAAAAATTGTGTTCATAGCTCACTGGTATGTCGCCCCTGCATTTTTTAATCCAAAGGGCATCACCGTATAGCAGTATACCCCCAACGGTGTTCGAAAATATGTGTGTTTCTTATTGTCGGGGAATATCTTGATCTGGTTGTAGCCTGAGAACCCATCCATGAACTCATCTTTCGGGCATGCAGAGTTCAAATCACGGTAGTCGATACAGACTCGAACTTTACTGTTATTTTTTATGACTAAAACAATGTTAGCGACCCAGTCAGGGTGTTGTTCTTCGCGAATGAATCTACTTGCGATAAGCTTCTTGACTTCACTCTCGATGGCCTCCATGATATCTGGTCAGAATCGTCGTTGCTGCTGCTTCACTGGTTTAGCTTTAGACGCGATATTTAGGCGGTGCATAGCAACTTTAGGGTCCAAGCCTGGCATGTCTTCATAGCTCCATGCAAAGACGTCAATGTATTCTCTTATAAGTTGTATAAGAGATTGTCGTTCTTCGCTAGGCAGACTTTTGCTGATGAAGATTGGTTTAAGAGATGATTCATCTCCTAAATTAACTTGGACGACTTCGTCTTCGATAGGTGGTTTATGTTGTTCGAAACGTAATTTCCATCTAGTATCCATCTTTTGAGCCTATTGTTCAAGCTCGATCGATTGGACATCGTCTACAATTTGGTCAACTGACACCATGTTTGCAGACAAAGTTCCTTTGAACATGTCTCCAATGCTGGAGTCTGAATTCCAGAGGCAGGAATCAGAAGAATGAGAACAACAATCTGCTTCGATGTCTGATCCTTCAGGAGTTGTCGGAGGAGTGATGTAACCCAAACCAACACCGTTTTGTTGATAATAGTTCTCGGGTTTGCTGGAAGGAATAAAGTGACGTATTGGCAACCGTCGTCCCTGACCGTAATTTAGCCCCCGATCGTTTTTTATATCATATCCCATGTTCTGGATGATATTCTTGGCCTGTGAACTATATCGGTAAAGTTGCATTTTCTCATAATCATAGTCAGCTTCGGTGTTGTGATTAGGAGAAGTAGAGTCCAAAACGAACTTTCTTTCGCCAATTATTCGACTGAAGATGATTAGTTCTTCACCCTTCTTTCTAGCTGGAACGATGAAGTAGTGAATATCTTCTGGCTAGACTTTTTCCCGCAGATGAGACGTCGTGACCGGCATGCAGAGGTGTGGTCCTATGCCATGCTCTAGAGTGTATATCGTATCTATATACTGGTTTACAGATTGGTAGACATCGGAGTAATTCAAAGATAAACCTTTACTTAGAAAATATGCAAGTTCTTCTTCAGGGATAACATCATCCACTGAAGGTACATTATTTTGAGTATTGATATACTCATTAAGAGGATCATTGTCTAGAACAGGAGCCACAGCCTTGGCCAAGTTCACCACATAGGGTAACTCTTCAGGATTGGAAGGACGGACTTCAGCAGGTTCCACCCGAGGTATTTTACGGAGAGTGATGGTCAATGGTTTGACCTTATAAGGATTCTTCTTTTTAACCCAGATTGTGAGAGGCTTTGGAGTACTTTTTGGAGTAGTACGTCCTTTGACTCGGATAATCAGGGGACCATCACTGGAGAATGAATTCACTTCAGCTTCATCGTCATCTTCGTTGACGTCATCCTTGGAGGGCTGAGATTGATAAAGTATCGAATCTCCGTAGTAGGCTTCAATGCCTTTAAAGGGATCGACATCGGCAAACTCCGTCTTCACGACGCCATCGCTGTTGACGTACTTGAAGCACTGGTGAAGTGTGGAAGGAACGATCATGTTCTCGTGTATCCACGGACGTCCCAACAAGACGTTGTAGGATACATTGGCGTCGAATACATAACAAAAAACCTATGTTCGAAGATCACCAATCTGACACTTGAGACGGATCTTGTCCAGCGGATGGCTTCTCCCAGTATTGAAAGCATGATAGTTGTATTGGTTGCAGATAGCTTGTGCAGAGGGATTCCTAGAATTTGGAGTAAACTTCTAGGAATGATGCTGAGGGAGGAACCTAGATCGATGTGCATCTGATCCACCTTAATCGCCCCGATATACCCTGTATAGTACAGAGGTCTATTATGATGATTATTTTTTAATAGTATGTCCTCCTGTGAAAAGGTGATATTGGGCACCACTTCCATAGTACTGTGGCAGTGAGGACAGGAGACAGGATCTTCAGCGGGGGCTTTGACTTAAGCGAGATAAGAGTCGACATGTAGTATTGCCTCACTTAAGGCCTTCTGCATTTCTTTGGAGAGTCGCAATAGATCGAACAGAGACAACTTGGCAGGTGTATTGGCCAGCTGTGCCAGTATGTCAAAGTTGTAAGGCCGATCCATACCTTCGGAAGTTGGCACCTTCAGAGACTTGTCAAATCGTGTCTCCTTCTACTTGGCTTTTATCGGTAGTTGAAGGCTTAGACGGACCAGTTTCTGAACTTGTGGGGGGCAGCAGGAGCTTGAGAAGGTACTGCTTCTTCTTGTGCAGGGTCATAAGTCCATAGGTAAGCCTTCCCAGATCGCGTCTCGCCGGATAGAACTTCGTAAATGGGAGAAGACACCATATGACATGATTTGTATTTCTTACCCCTCTTTACTTTGAGAGATTCTACCCCATGTCATTTTTTGCACAAGGTTCGGATGGACCCACATGATCTCACCACGTTCAGTCGTGAGTGGCACCAAGGTTGAGTTGCAAGCTGGCGGCAGGTTGACGACTTCCATTATTGCCTTAGAGATTGGGACTACGCCGTCTGGGACTTCTGTAGGAGGAAAGTCACCAAATTGAAGAGAGATCATGTTAGAAGATATGACCTTGTCTTCAGCTTCGAGATTCATCACTTGGTTGTCGATAAGCTGTTGTATCTTCTTCTTCAGGACGATACAATCCTTGGTAGAGTGGTGCACGTACTGATGATAAAGATAGCACTTGGGATCGTTGAGTTGGTTCGCCTCCACAGGATGTCATGGTGGAGGCAATATCAGTTTATTAACCTTCGTCAATGTGTGAAAAATGGTAATAACATCGTCCTCGTCAAAAGAAAAAGTCTCTTTACGTTTGTCAGGAGTGCCTTGAGAATTGGAAGCTCCCTTGGAAGTGTCGACCTTTATGACTTCTTTTCTTTTACCCCACGGACAGGGATAGTTTGAGGGTGCTTGCCTTTGTCTTCAGATTTAGGTGTTCTGAACCCCAGTAATTCCAGATTAGGGACGTCGTTTTCAGCAGCATCAGCGGCCCCAATGAAAGCTGGCCATGTATCATACTTATGTATGCCCAGACAGAACTTTACTGTAGGAAGAAAATTATGTCGACAAGTATCCCTAAGTTCTGAGTCTGGTATACCGAAGGGCATCTTCAATGCTAGTCGCCTGAAGCGTTCGATGAAAGCAATGATAGACTCAGTTCTCCTTTGCTTAGTCTCGATGAGGGTGGACATACTAACATGCATGCCACTCACGTAAAACCTCCAGAGGAATAACCTCTCCAAGTCTTCAAAGGAATTAATACAACTGTCAGGAAGACTGCAGAACCATTCAAAAGCTACCCCCTGTAAGGTGCTAACAAACAACTTTGACAAGAATGGATCGTCCCTGGGTAAGTGTAGAGTCTGCGTGTTGAAGTATGTCATGTGGTGGCGAGGAGAAGTCATCCCGTCAAATGAATTTAGCGTCAGTGGCTTGTAGTTAGGAGGGCAAGTAGCATTTTTTCATTCAGGAGGATAAGATTAAGATATCCCCATCTTCTGAAGCTCGTTTATGTGTGAGATGGTATCGAGACGGCAACAAGAGAATCAATTGCATCCTGTTGATTGAGCAGGTGTTGGGAAATGGCTGTTGTACGGTTGTCAGACGTCATTGGTAAAGGACCACCCCCAGCATTTACAAGATTTGGAGGAGGCGCAACGGAATGATACTCCTTCTGTAGTGAATGAGGGTTGTTGCTATGAGCCGAACTAACGTGTGCTGAGATATTTTGTTGAGGTGGAGGAACAGCCCAAGCAACTTGGACCGCCATGATACTGGTAAGCATATCAGTGATCTTGGCAAATGTTATTTCAAGACCCTCTAGCCGTTTGTTGGTCTGATCACTGGCTTCTTCTGGTCTTTCTTCATCCGCCATGTATGTAGATAACATGCAAGGACGAACAGAGGAAATAGTACAACTGGTGCTGATACTATCTGTCTCTGAGTTGAAAAGTCCCTCGTCTTCAGGTAGGGGAGGTAGATAGTCACCTTCAGACTCAGAGAGATCATCGTCATCTGGAAGGCTACCTCCAGTGTGAAGGTCATATGCTTCAAACTCTGAGGGAATACTACCCCCAGCTGAAGGATCATTACCTCTAGCTTGGAAGTCCTCGTCATCTATACGGAATCTCGTCCTTCACCGAGTACCCATATAGACTCCTTCAGATGTGACAGCTTGTTGGCTATCTGTTGGCAGACTTCTTCTTCTTCTGTTCGCAGAACTGAGAGAGAAAGTTGGGTTCGTGGTCCACCTTCTTTGATTGGGGCTCCCGTGAGGTGGACCCCATGAAGCCATGTTGGATGAGACACACAGCAGCTTTTCATCATCAGAGCAATGCATTCGTCGAGATACGGACTACCTCTGAGGCACTCTCGTTGCTTTGGAGCAGCAACAGTTGATGACAATACTGGTGCATGGATGTACGCCATGAATTGCTTTATCCTTCCTTGCTTTGCGCTTATGATTTATTATGTCACAATAAGTCAGCGGAAGGGAGTTTTGCCTTAAAACCCATGTCACATGCATCGACGAGCTTTGTATATGGGTTTGTAAGGAGAGTTGGCACATTCGGACTTAGTTCACGTACAGGGGCAACCCCCACACCTAAGTTCTGTGATGACCTTGAAGATAGCCCCGTGCTATACACGTCAGGGCCTGTCTTTTTGCTGTAGGCGCATAGACCATGGAGTCTGCCTTTGGGCGCCTGCTTCCCAGAGGTCTTGGCAGCATGCCTAAGCTTCCTCGATGTGGGCACATAGTATGGGTCAGTAGAGCTTAGGCACATAGCCTTGGGCGTATGACCCTGGGTGCATAATCTGTCGAAGACAGAAGTCTTCTGGCCAGGGTTATGTGCCCACACACCCTCTTGGGCGCATGCTTGGTAAAGCAGCACTATTTTCTTCCAGTTTTGTCTCCTTCATTTGTGAGCCTTGTTGAGTTTGCCCAGAGTGCCGAACACTTTGATTCTTGGCATCGTAGTGCTTTCCTTTGGCAAGTTTCGAGCTTTGAACACTCTGTTGTTGGTTGCACAAGAGAGCAGTCGTTGGGCTAGTAGAGCCTGGAACGGTATGCGCCTTCTTCATTTGTGGAGCTTCTGTAGCAGAGCCATGCACCCACAGAGGAGCTCTATGTGCCCACGTGACAGAGTCCTTCGGTTGCATATCTTCTATGACAATGGCAGGATATGCACCACGAGCCTTCGAAAGCCAAGTCTTGTGAGACTTGTTTGGCTTCACTGATTTTGAGGGAGTAGAGCCGTCCCTTGAGAGCATATCTTCGAACGCCTGCTGATCAAACTTCACGATCAACATCTTCTGAGTGCTCCCCACTTTGTCGGTATCGGATTGCGTCACCACCTTCTCGTCAGAGTAAAAGGTAGTCCCCATCAGAGTCACCATTTTTGTGGACACACACAAAAAGAAGAAGAAATATTGTCTTTTCTTATTGGCACAAGGCACCACAAATCGAGTACACCTGAGAGATCCTGTGCTGAGGATTTCCGAGTACAAAAAGAATTCTGGGGAATGGGACGATGGAGATCGAGCGCAGTTGCTCCTTTACTCCGTTGACACTCCGATTACAAAAGTGGAAGAAAACCTAAAAAATTGCTAAATCTCGACTTACTGGCAAGAAGTGTAGCAATTTGGCTCTTGAAAATGCTCTTCGTTCTGTCCTTTGAAGAGGTATGAGACCCCTTTTTATAGCCGTTTCCGTGCTAGAATGATGTTATGCGCCCACATGAAAAAATACATTAATTTTCATGTGGAGGTATAATCCTGCTTTGGGCGTATAGAGTGTAGGCGCCTGCAGACTGCGTGATCGTGGGTTGATCGTGGGGTTGACGTGGCCGCATGATTTTTTGCACGACTGCTCGTGGAGACTGATGTTGCCGTATGCTTCGGTACACGATTTGATCGTAGGTCTGACCGAGTCGGGGGCTATCCTGACTTGGGCACATAGCCTGAAACAGGGCTATGTGCCCCCTTCTGGAGGAGTCTAAAGTGGGCGCATGGGCGCATAGCTTGCTCTGGTGACTTGGGTACATAGTTTGCTCTGGTGACTTGGGCACATAGCTTGCTCTGGTGACTTAGGCGCATATGACTTCTCTGGCTTGGGCGTATATGACTTCTTTTGCTTGGGTGCATGGTTGTCAAGACTGCTAAAATTTTCATGCTTCTACTATCCCTATATCCAAGCAATGGTGAAGGTCAATCCACAAATAGGCCACCCCTATTTGACTGCACAAACTACACATATTGGAAGACACGTATGAGCTTTTTTCTAAAGTCTCTTCATTTCGATTTATGGTCGATTGTCATAACTGGATATAAGAAACCACTACCTATTACGGTAGAGGGTATTCTAGTTGAAAACCCATTCGACAGATATACCGACAATGAAAAGAAATAAGCTAGTCTTGATGCAAAAGCCATCAATGCATTATTTTGTGCTGTAGATAGAACTGAGTTCAATAGAGTTTCTACATGTGTCACATCTCACGAGGTTTGGAAACTTTTTGAGGTTACTCATGAAGGTACTTCACAAGTGAAGGAGTCCAAAATCTCAAGACTAACACAAGAGTATGAGGCCTTCAAAATGAAGCCTAATATGACTATTATAAATATGTTTACTCGGTTCCTACACATTGTTAATCCTCTATCTTCCTTTGGACAAGAATACAGCAATCACAAGAAGATTCAGAAGGTGCTTCGCGGGCTTACAAAGAACTGGAATCCTAAAGCGACGGCTATTATTGAAGGAAATGATCTCACGGTCATGACTCTTGAAACCCTTATGGGAAAGCTTATGACACATGAGCTAGACCTTAAAGATTTCGAGAAATCAACTCCAAAAGAGAAGGCGGTAGCATTCAAAGCTAACCACAAGACAGCCTCCTACGATGAAAGTGAGACAGACTGCTCAGACAACGAACAAATGGCCCTTATGACAAGAAACTTCATAACATTCCTTAGATATGAGAAGTCGAACAAGAAGAAAAAAGATTCCAGAGGTGATGAAAACCTGTCTGCTTCAGCTGTAAAAGAACAGAACACATCAAGAAGGACTGCCCTGTTATAAAGAAAGGAAGCAGGCACGATCAGACAAGCAAGAGAAGGTCTTCTTCTAGAAATTATGCCAACACTAGCATATGGTGTGAAAGTGAAGCTAGTAATTTTGAAGAAGAAGAGAAGCATCACAACACAGGGAACCTATGTTTCATGGCTACTGATGCTAAGGTAATATCAAACCATCTCTATGAAAAAATTATATTTGATGAATTGTCTGATGCTTTTACTGATCTATCATAAGATCAGAGAAAAATGATAGATATGTACAAAGGTGCTAAGAAAGAACTAAAATTTGTACAATCTGAGTTTTCAAAGCAATCTAGAATGCTAGAAGATATTAGAGATTCTTTTAGTGACACAAATGAGATTACCTCTTTGAAGTTAAGCTTACATAAAGCTCTTGAAAAGCTTGAGAAAGCCAATCAAGAAAATATAAAACTTAACGATCTCTATGAACTGGTGAAAAAAATAACATTGTTGCTCAGAGAGTAGATGCACTCATGGCCAAGTACAATGAAGCCTGTGATCTCTCTAAAAAGTTAGAGATCAAACTGGGTAAACAAGTTGTTAAACCAATAGCTCAGGTAAACATAAATCACAAGGCTAAACACAAGCACAACACAGCCAACACTGCTAGAATTGTCAATAGCCATGTATATAAGTATACCTTTCCACACAAGAAGAAAACACACACATCTTCAAAAATTCACATACATGATCTTCGAACTATACCTAGCACTAACACTTTTGCTATATGTCACTATTGTGGTATAAAAGGACATGTATCACATCGGTGTAAAATTAGAAAGCTAGTAGATCTAAATATGTATGTATGGGTTCCAAAAACTAGCATATCATGACCCTCAAGAAAATGGGTACCAAAGGTTACATCTTCAACTTGTGTTATAGGTGGACCTTCCTCCTCCCACTAAAAGCAAGTGGATACTCGATAGTGGTTGCTCCAGGCACATGACAGGTGATAACAAATTGTTTGCAACTCTATCGATGAACAAAGAAGGCTATGTCTCCTTTGGGAATAACCCTAGAGGTCATATCATTAGAATTAGAACATAACCTATTAAGCATTAAAGATGTATATTTAGTAACATAATTAGAACATAACCTATTAAGCATTAATCAACTGACTGATCATGGTTATGGAATTAATTTTGTTAAGAATAAATGTTTTGTTTATGATAAATCTTCTGGAATAATCTCCTTTGAGGGAATAAGAGCGGGCAACATATATGTACTATATTTGTCAAAGAAGACTAACAGTACAGGAAAGTGTTTGTTCACAACTCAAGACGAAAGCTGGATATGGCATATGTGTCTTAGACATGCGAACATGGACACTATTGCAAGATTGTCCACCAAAAAACTGGTAAGAGGCTTACCTGAAATAACTTTCAAAAAAGACATGGTCTGTGCCAAAATGTGAAAAGAACAAGGCATCTAGATCATCTTTCAAATCAATAAACACTGTAAGTACCTCTAGACCCTTGTAATTACTTCATATGGACTTATTTGGACCAAGTAGAGTCGCCAGCCTTGGCGGTAAGCTATATGCTTACGTGATAGTCGATGACTATTCACGGTATATTTAGATTTACTTTCTTACAAATAAGAATGAGGCATTTTCTAAATTTGTATCTTTTTGTAAAAAGGTGCAAAATGGAAAAGGATTCATGGTTACTCGGATACGAAGTGATTATGGAGGAGAATTTGATAACCATGAGTTTAAAATCATTCTGTGATTCTAATGGGTTATCTCATGAATTATCTTGCCCCAGAACTCCTCAATAGAATGGCGTTGTGGAGAGGAAGAATAGAACTCTATGCGATATGGCCAGAGTTATACTTAACCAGTATAATCTTTCAAATTATTTTTGGACAGAAGCTGTCTATATAGCATGCCATATTTTAAATAGAGTTCTGATTAGACCCATTTCTAAAAAGACTCCCTATGAATTATGGTTTAATAGAACTCCTAACATTAGCTATTTCAAGGTCTTTGGTTGCAGATATTTTATTTTAAATACAAAAGACAACTTGGGAAAATTTGACAAAAAAGCTGATGAGGGCATATTTTTAGGCTATGCGACAAAAAGCAAAGGCTACAGAGTATTCAATAAAAAGTCACTTACTATTGAAGAGTCAATAAATATCAAATTCGATGAGCTGAACAATCAACGCAGTAACGATAGTGACGACGAAGAAGAGAAAACTCCCTCCAACAAAACACCAGAAGATACACCATCTACATCCTATCTGGAAAGTCTGCCGAAACGAATGCGAGACCATCCAGAAGAACTGGTAGAAGGTGACGTATCAACAATTGTAAGTACTCGCTCAAGCACAAGAGATTTAATAACAGCTAATGTTGTATTTATTTCCAAAATTGAACCTAAAAATATTTTAGAAGCTTTCAATGATAAATTTTGGATTTCTGCTCTGCAAGAAGAACTTAACCAATTTGAGTGGAATCAAGTTTGGGAACTCGTTCTTAGACCTATTGATCACCCGATCATTGGTACCAAGTGGGTGTTCTGAAATAAACTAGATGAGAATGGTTCAATCACTCGCAATAAATCATGTCTACTAGCTCAAGGCTATAATCAAGAAGAAGGCATTGACTATGATGAGACGTATACTCCAGTTGCTAGACTAGAATCCATTCATATGCTTTGTGCTTTTGCAAGTTTTTATGGTTACAAACTCTTTCAAATGGATGTCAAAAGTGCTTTCCTAAATGGTTTTATAAAAGAAGTAGTTTTTGTAAAACAACCTCCCGATTTCGAAGATTTCAAAAATCTTGATCACGTATTCAAGCTTCGTGTAAACCCCCTAAATTTTCGCTATAATTTTTAAAATTTATTTATTACGATTTGGATTTTTTATTTTTGTATCGTACGTAAGTATGAAATTTTTATTTATTCTTATACAAAATATTTGGTTATTATTTTTATATAGAAATCGATATTTTGTTTTATGGCATTTTCTGTCAAAAAGGCATCCCACGATAATTGTCAAAAACTTTACTTTTACTTTTTGAAAGACTATTTTATTTTTGCTTAAAGTTAGTAGTAATTTAGAAAAACCATGAATTATGTAAATATTTTGTTGCATACAAGGTACATGAATTTATTCAGGTATATATTGATGATTTTTGAAATTAATTTATTATTATTTTATATTATTTCATATTATTTCTAAAAAGACATATTTAAAATAGTTTGATTTAATGATTGATTATTATGGCAATTTAAATTTGAGTATTTTATCTTTATTTAAAATAGTTCTAAATTTAAAGTTGTGATTTAAATTGGAATTGGATTTGGTTGAATTGGCTTTTAATCTATTTAATTAAATGATGAATTATCTATTGGGGATTTAAATAAATCCCAATTCCTATCCAACTGGGAATTCCCACCTCCTATAAAAGGAGAGGTACTCCTCCAGCAATTTTCCATCCACAACCAATCTGTGCATCGTGTCGGTGTCGCCATTCTCCATCTACTATATTTTATTTTTACACATACAAAAATTTCGTCCCGTCCGACAATCCCGGACGTCCACCTAGCCGTGTCGGACACCCCCGACACGGACTCGTTCTATCCCAAACCTAACCAACTGCCACCACAATCTCCAACCCCGATCGCCGTCACCGCCTTATCACCATCGTTCCCGACGGTCGGGACACACCAGCACCCCTGACTTCTCCGATGACCCACCGTCTCCGCCATTGTCACCCCCACCGCTCCCTGCCATAACCACCCCAGTTCTTCGGCCATCCCCGGCCACAGTCACCCCCGTCGGCATCATCATCACAATTTTTCCCCAAAGACAAAACCACAAGAAGAAGAGGAGGAACCCTAACCTGAGCTGCCGCATTTCGACCACCTCCACCACCAGCGCTCGACTCCAGTGTCTTCCTCCATCGAGCTCTGCGGTTCCTCCGCCGATTGACCCAGCCGCATGTGCGTCGACGACTTCCCTCCGGTGAGATCGGCCACCCCGACCGCCGCAGTCAGCGTGGCGCGACCACCAGCGCCGCTCCGCCCCGCCTGCGCAAGCGCCGACCACCGCGTCGACGATGTGCTTCCACCGACCACCGAGGAGCCTCCGTCCAGATCTGCGCCGCCCGCGGGACCGCGCGCTCGTCTCGCCGTCGCGCCGGCGTCTGCCCTCCGTCGGCCACTCCGCCCCAACAGAGTCCCGCCGCCCTTAGCCGCTCTCCTCTCCGACCGCCACAACCCTGGCTCCTCCGCCTCCCGCTCCATCTTCCCCCGCCTCTCCTTCCTCGAGCCCGCACCAGTCGCGACCGCCTTCCCCGCGCTCTCCGCCCGGCCGCCGGCCGCCGGCGCCATCCACTGGTAACCCTCTCGACTTCACACTCTTCTCTCCCTCCCTCTCTCTGAATGAAATTGGGGGATAGCTGTGATGGTTTTGAGGGATTAAGTTATTATTATTATTATTATTATTATTATTATTATTATTATTATTATTATTATTATTATTATTATTATCATTATCATTATTATCATTATTATTATTACTGTTATTATTATTGTTATTATCAATATTATTACTATTATTGTTATTTAGATTATTATTACTGTATTATCTATTAATTATTATTATTATTATCATCATTATTGTCATTATTATTAAATTATTATTTTCAGAAATCTTGTATTATTATTATTTTTCAACTACATGTATGGAATAAATAATAGAGTTATATAGGTAATTTCAAATATTCAAAAATTTTCCCAAAATATTTTTCTAGATTTATATATATACATTGAAATATTTTGACTAATAAAACATAGATGTCTACCAAAGATTCTACTTTTACAAACTTATATCTGAATACAATTTTTGATTTATCAAAGTATTTAATAAAAGTATTTCTCAAATTAAATTAATATATAGAACTAATTTCAAGTATTTACGTAAAATTATACTTTTCAAACATTATAAATATTTTTCTAAATAATATAAGTACTTACTCTCCGCAAATTCTCCCAATTATTCTCATTACTCATGACTAATCATGCTTGCCTGTTTTCTCGCAACCTCGAACCCCTACGTCTCTATCATAGCTATTGGACTATTGGGACATGATAGAACATCGCACACCAGGCAAGATACCTTGCCATTATACTGTTTATTTTTAGTTTACATTTTATTACATATCACCGTTCATTTATTTCCAGTTCTTGATTTACTGCCTGCTCAGTGATATTAGATGTACTTTGTTATTATCCTTTGATTGCATATGGACTTAGAGTTAAGAGACTGCCTTTGTAGTGTAATGCATATACCTTGGCACAGTTGTACCACGAGGATGTGTGAGATGAATAGCATGTAGAGGTTCTTGCGTGTGGGCTGATCCCCCATGTGCATGCGCTAGGACTAACTGCTAATAGAGGCATGTTAGAAGACTTAGCAGTTAGTAGAGAAACATGGTCGTGGATGCGACTTGATAGGTACATTGGGTGGAGAGGACATTTCCTTGTCGTATGGGCTTCTATTGCACTTCCCTTGTAACCCGGAAGCTCCGTTGGAGATACGGGTATGAGCCTTTCAGGTTGGCCACTGTCATTTTTGAACGTCATGCGCTTAGGTCACTGGTGCCCAAGAGGGGACTATACCAGATCCCATTTACAGCCAGGGCTCATACGACGAAAGGTTTGTTCTCAACTGCATGTTCACTTTAGTACGGTTAGGTTACCTTATTTGTGTCTTGTCACTTTCTTTGATTGTGGCATGTTTTATATTCAGTATTTATATGGCATGTTTATTGTATCTTGTTATGTCCCTCTGAGGACCTGGTTATCTCGCCAGGTGTGTGTTCTTGTCTTTCGCAGGTGTTCTAGTCGTGGCCATGATTGTCACTATTCTTCGAGGATGATTGCGCTTTGATCGTCTTCGCTTCACCCGCCAAACTTATTTTTATTTTCCATGTATTTTTCCTTACTTGTTGGTAGTGGATTTGTCTCCGCCCAACGATTGTATACATGACAAATTCAAAGTTGCTTTTATATCATTATTTATCTTTGTGGATGAGATTTAGTACCTTGGTTACTGCATTTTACATCTTATGTATATATACGAGGGTCCATATACTCCATATGTATACAGCTGGCATGATTATGTTCCTAGTCCTACGTATTTTAGGACTGGGGCATTACACTTCGAAAGGCTCTCTATGGCCTCAAACAAGCACCTCATGCATGGTATGAGTGCCTTAGTTTCTTCTTACTTGAACACGGTTTTTCAAAAGGGAAGGTTGATTCAACTCTTTTTATAAAATCTTTGGATAAAAATATTTTGTTAGTACAAATATATGTAGATGATATAATTTTTGGATCAACTAATAAGATGCTATGTAACGAGTTTGCCAAGTGTACGCAGAGTGAATCCGAAATGAGCATGATGAAAAACTTACATTCTTTTTTGGGCTACAAATCAAGCAGAGTTTACAAGGAATATTTATAAATCAAGCAAAATATATAAAATATTTGCTAAAGAAATTTGACATGGACAATGTCAAACCAATTGGCACACCTTTGGCAACATCTACAAAGCTTGATATAGATGAAAGTGGTACACCGACTGACGTACGTAAGTACAGAGGTATGATTGGTAGTTTACTGTATTCAACTGCTAGTCGTCCTGATATTATATTTTATATATGCTTATGTATACGATATCAGGCTTGTCCTAAAGAATCACATGTGAGCGCCGTTAAGCGTATTCTGCGATACCTTAAAGAAACTTTGACGACTGGTCTTTGGTATCCCAAAACCGATTCGTTTGACTTGATAGGTTACTCGGACGCGGATTTTGCGGGATGCAAAGTCGATCGTAAAAGTACCAGTGGCATATGTCATTTTCTAGGAAAGTATTTAGTCTCCTAGTTCTCTAAGAAACAAAATTCTGTTGCACTATTAACAACCAAGGCTGAGTATATCGCTGCAGGACGTTGTTGTACTCAGATTTTATGGATGAATCAAAACTTAGAAGACTATCAGTTGTCTTTTCAGCATATCCCTATATACTGTGATAACACTTGCCCCATTAATCTCACAAAGAATCCTATATGTCACACTCGCACTAAACACATAGAAATTAGATATCATTTTTTTAGAGTTCATGTATCACAAGGTGACATTAACCTAGAATTTGTTGGCACTGAACATCAACTAGCTGACATCTTCACTAAGCCTTTGGCTGAAGATCGTTTTGACTTTATACGAAGAAAATTAAGAATTCTGGATGTTGAAGTAATATAATTAAATATTATTAGTTAATACTCATTAATTCGCAAAAATTATTTTGGTTATAAGCCGAAAGGGCCCTTTTGTCACACAGGTGTAAATAGCTTGAAGCGACACGGTGTACTAGTCTTCGGACTACCGCTAGCTGGGATCCGGCCCTACAGCTAACACAAAGTATTTGAAGCAATTTATGTGTTATTAATTAATCAATATTGATTATTTAGTTCAACACATTTATTTCTAATTAATTTTGCATTCATGTTGAAAACTATCACAACCTTTCCAACCTCTGTTCTGATTCCCAAGTGATCGAACTCGGTCAGAGTTCTGGCCGAACTCGGTCTGCGTGAATTCGAACAGAAGCTGGACAGCCGAGCCTCCTCTTTATTTAAACCCTCTAATCATCTTCAACATCATCACAGCCATCGTATTTCTACCGAAAATCCTAACCCTAACTTCTTGGTTCTCCCTCCTCCAATCCTCTCAAATCTTCAAACTTTGGATTCGAAGCTCTCTCAAAGTTCTCTTCAACTGTCTACCTTCAATTTTGGTATAAATCATTTATCTCTACTCCTTTTAATTTTTCAGGGCTCCTAAAATTCCTATTTCTTCGAAAAAAAAGGAAGGTTGATGAAGGCTCATGCTCTACTCCTCATGAGGCGACCTCTTTTTCTCTTTATACTCCTTCCATATCTGACGGAGATTTTTTTGATGAATTTATATTTGTGTCTCAAAAGGCATCAAATGATTGGTTCAATGATTTTCATAAAAGAAAACTTTGTCCTGATGCTCCTCTTAATTTCATATTATTTTCAGATCATGTGAGCACTTTTGAATATCATCAAATTTCTATACTTAGTTCAATCTAGTTTTCCTATATATAGTAATGTTGTTCGTATGTTTTGTTGTAATTTATCGGTCACAAACGGGAAGGTAAAATCAATGGTTGGTAGAATCGATATTGAGTTTGATAGTGATGACTTAGCTATCATACTTAACATTCCTAATACTGGAGAAACCCTGGTGGATATCACTTCTGTCTAGTTCTTCGAAGGGACAACCTTTGACTCCTTTCATCAATCATTATGTGAACCAAACTCTCGACCGAAAGTCACCCTTCGCCCTAGGCATCTGAACAACTACTTATATGATCTTCATAAAATGGTATTCTCCACCATCATTCCAAATAATACCGCCACTGATGAGATTTTATACTTAGAGCTTTCAACTATTAATCATCTCCATTTTTATGTACCTTTTAGTCTACTCAAGACTATTATCTCCACTATGGAACGGTGTCGCAAGAAATCTTGACGTCTTCTATATGCGATATATTTCCCGTATATCTTTTAGTACTTTGAGGTCAGTCTTGAGGATTGTGCTGAGGATGGTGCTCCTGCTTATCTTCATGAGCATCGTCGTTCTGCACCTGCTCCTACTGTTCTGGATCCTCCTCCAGTTGATCCGCTAGCTACTGATACTCATCCTCCTGATGGTGTTACTCTTGAGTCACTTCAGACTCTTATGTTGGATCAGTTCGCTCCATAGACTTCCGTACCACCCTTCAGCTCCAGGCCATATCCAACTCTATTTGGGATATGTCTTACAGTCTTGCTCACAACCCTAGTGGACCCATCCCTATGGTTCATGATCCTACCAGACTTGGCTATCGAATTGATGATCCAGAGGCTCAGCGATTCTTTGACCCTGCTGCTGCCCGATATGATCCCAACCGTTTAGCTGATACCGGTCCTTCCAGTGCTGCTGATGATGATGATGATGAGGATGACGATCGAGGATATGTTTCCTCATGATAGTTCACTACTAGTTATGTTTTTCATTTTTTTGTTGCGACTTTGTATTAGTGATAAATGTTTCTTTCAATCATTATCAGCTTTATTAGTGATGTATGAACTCTCTATCAATTTTCAATTTATGGGAGTATTTCTTATTTTAGCACTATTCATTTTTTGTCAAATAGTTTGATCTACTTCTTAACTGTGTTGAGTGTTACTACTATCATTTGTTCATATGACAAAACGGGGGAGTAATAATGATACTTAAATAAAATGTTGCATGTTGAATTTTTTTATCACTAAAAGTTTGTTTGGAGAAAATTTTCTTTTCTAGACCGATTCAGCTGATATATTTTGTTACGGGAGAGTAACAAGACTTGACTGTACATTACGGAGGAGCAATTATATTGTACCAATATTGACATTCAAAGCTGCTACGGTACCTTCAGTACAACATCAAGTCTACTTCCAAATTGAGCTAAACTTTCTTAAGTATCAATCGTAGTTTTGTCAAATTATCAAATTGGGGGAGATTGATGACCCATTAAGCCATAGTCAAACCGATTTCGATAATTAACTTAAAAATCCGAACATGATATGAAAAGAAACCAAAGATTACAGTTTACATATCCTCTGAACTTTTTCACATTTATAATATATTTTTTATTGAGTCTAGATTGATTTGTGAGTCGGGATCACTGACATTTAGAAAGATCAATCCTAAAACCTATCATTGATCTATTTCTCCTAGCCCAAAACTTGATTCATTTCATGAACCAAACCAAACCCACATCCAAAAGCCAAACCAAATTCGAGTTGACCAGAAACCAAGGCAACCGAACTCGGCCTGAGTTCTGCTCGAACTCGGACCAAACTCGGTCACCTGGATTTCATCCTGGTCAGCAGCTTTACCTATTCTTTGGATCACCAACGTTCAAAATTATGAACGTTAGGCTACCGAGTTTTGCCCGAACTCTATCTTAGAAAAACCTATAAAAAAGAAGAAATTTGCATTTCTATTTACTCATTCATTCTTCATCTTTTCTATCTATTCCGAAGCTTTCTATTCAAGTAACAAAGCTTCAATCTTCAAATCTCCATGACAACATGATTCTTCTAGTGTCGGTGGTTTTTGATTAGGAGAATTCGAGTTGTACAAAGCTTGGCGTATAAAAGCTTTTCTCAGAAAGGTGTTATTGAAGTTGATCATGGGCTTTGGATAAAAATACGACGGTATTGGAATTGGCGTATTCTTCGGAGTAAAGCATGTAGTGTAATCTCTATTCAAAATAGTGGATTATAGCGAGCAAGAGTTCTCGCGAACTGGACTAGTCCTCTCAGAGGCAAACTAGTATAAACCTACTGTGTCTGCGTATTGTTTTCTTGCCTCTACTATTTACTACTTTACTTGCAACTTTATTTGATTGATTATTCGCTTTACCTGTTTAGAATTTTTTTAATTGGTATTTTTTTTTGCTGTACTATATTTACCCCTCTCTAGAGGTGTCATCGATCCTACATGGGCTTGGTGCGATCATGACTACAATTTAAGTTATTTATGATCGTTGATGAAATGATAGTGTACGAATGCTCAATTGGATGGCACACAAGTGGTATGTGCGTAGTAGGTTCAAAATAGGTAAAACCATATATTGGGTCGATTAGGTTGGATCGATGTTGAGCCTTAAAACTAAATTAAAAGTTAGATCAAATTTTATTGTAGATGGTCGAACAGCCTAAATTGATTAAAAAATTGCACGATGTAAATAGAATGCAAAGAAACAAGTTTGAGTTGGACATGATATATCAAAATGAAAATAATCTTACCTACTACAAAACTAATGATGAAAGTTTCAAGAGATTGACATCCCTGGCGCTCCAAAAATCAAAGTCATGAAAATGTGCATTTAATGATCAAAACTAATTATGATAAAATTATTTATTAAAAAAATAATTCATAATTTTTTTTTAAAAGAAACCCTAAAATTCGTGGGGCTCACAAAAAGAATACACAGAGTATGCAAAGCTTATTATTTTGAAAAGAAAAAATATAATTTAGCTACACTATGAGTAGATGCTCTCATGGCTAAGTACAATGATATATATACTAAATATGAGAAGTTAGAGACTAGGGTAGGAAAGCAAGTAGTCCAACCTATAACTCAGTCAAAGTCACATACGACAGATCTTATATAAAAAAATAAAAAAAACAAAAGCTGCACACAATGACACTTTCTATTACAAATATCCACGTAAGACTCAACAGTCCACTTCATATGCTCATACAACTACACCTAGCACTAACAGATTACGTCACTATTGTGTTCTACAAGGACACTTATCATGATAGTACAAAATTAGAAGATTAGTAGATATGAATATATATGTACGGGTCACAAAAACTAACATATCACGACCCTCAAAGAAGTGGGTACCAAATGTTACATCTTTAACTTATGTTGTTGTTGGACCAACCCTCTCATGCTAAAAGTAAATAGATTCTCGACAACGGGTGCTCACGACATATAAAAGTTGATGCTACTCTATTTGTAATGCTATCGATGAAGAAAGAAGGATATGTCTCCTTCGAAAATAATTTGAAAGGATATATTATTGGTAATTTGTATCCTTCCCTTCCCTGTAATAAAAGATGTATGCTTAGTACAAAACTAAAACATAACCTACTAAGCATCAGTCATCTAACTGACAATGGTTATAGTATTAATTTATGAAAAACAAATGCTCTATTTATGATAGAAATATGAACAAAGTTATTTATGAAGGTATTAGGGACGATAATATTTATCTTTTCTATTTATAAGAGGATACTAACAATGCATGTAGGTGCCTTTATGCTAACAAAAATAAAAGTTGGTTATGTCACATGTGTCTAGGACATGCGGACATGGATTCAGCTGCTAGACCGTCCTCAAAGAAAATTGGAAAAAGGCTTGCCGAATATTTTTTAAATGATATGGTCTGTGTTGATTGTGAAAAGAACAAAGCAACAATATCTGCCTTTAAATCCATAAATGCTGTAAGTACCTTTAGACCTCCTCAACTATTTCACATGGACTTATTTGGACCTAGCAGAGTCGCTAGTCTTGGCAGTAAGGTATATGCTTTTGTAATTATTGATGACTTTTCCAGGTTTACTTGGGTTTATTTTCTTGTAAATAAAAATAAGACATTTTCTAATTTTGTAATTTTTTGCAAAGATATTCAAAATGAAAAAGGCTTTATGATTACTCGAATCCGAAGTGATCATGGAGGCGAATTCAAAAATATAGATTTGTAAAGTTTTTGTAATTCAAATGAATTTTTGCATGAACTTTCTTGTCCTAGAACCTCTCAACAAATTGTGTTGTGGAGCGAAAGAATAGAACACTTGGCGATATAGCTAGAGTCATGTTGAATAAATTTAATCTTCGAAAATATTTTTGGGCAAAAGCTGTCAATACAGCATGTCATGTTTTGAATACCTATATCGAAGAAGACTCCCTATAAACTTTGCTTGGCAGACTTCCTACCATCACCTATTTCAAAGTTTTTGGCTGTGGTTGTTTATTTTGAACATCAAACATAACTTTAAAAAAATATGATTCTAAAGCTGATGAAGTAATCTTTTTGGTTATGCTTCCAAGAGTAAAGATTTTAGAGTTTTTAATAAACGCTCTTTGATTGTTGAAGAATCTATGAATGTGACTTTTTATGAACTTAACAATCAAGTACAAAGTAAAAATGATGATGAAGATATCGGAACAACATCTAACAAGGCCAACTGCTATAAGCTATCTAGAAAGTTTGTCCAAGATGTTACGATTCATAACTGATTATCCAGAAGATTTGGTCATAGGTGATGTATCCACGGGAGTAAGCACCCATTCTGCATGTAAAAATATTGTTGCAAATGTAGCTTTTATTTCGTAAATAGAACCTAAGAATGTTGCAGAAGCTTTTATTGATGAGTTTTGGATTACTGCAATACAAGAGGAATTAAACCAATTCAAATGTAATCAAGTTTGGGAACTTGTTCTCAGACCTAATAATTATCCGATCTTTGGTACCAAATGGGTATTCCGAAATAAACTCAATGAGCATGGACAAGTCGTACGTAATAAAGCATGTCTCATAGTTCAAGGCTATAATCAAGAAGAAGGCATTGAGTATGACAAGACTTATGCTCATGTTGTGTAACTTGAGTTCATTTGCATGCTTTATGATTTTGCTAGTTTTTATAATTCCAAACTTTTTCAAATGGATGTTAGAAGTGCTTTTCTAAATGGTTTTATCCAAAAAAAGTTTTCGTGGAACAGCCCCCTGGTTTTGAAGATTTAAAGTTTCTGAATCATATTGTCAAGTTATGTAAGGCTCTGTATTGACTCAAACAAGCCTCATGTGCTTGGTATGATCGTCTCAGTTCCATCATACTTGAAAATTATTTTTTAAAAGGGAAAGTTGACACAATACTTTTTATAAAAGCACACGATGACACTCTTTTATTAGTATATGTTGATGATATCATATTTGGTTCTACTAATAAGATATTATGTAAATATTTTGCTAAGCGTATGCATAGTAAATTTGAAATGAGCATGATGGAAGAATTAAACTTCTTCCTCAGACTACAAATCAAGCAGAATTCACAGAAAACCTTCATCAATCAAGCCAAGTATACTAAAGACCTACTAAAGAAATATGACATGGATAACGTCAAACCAATTGGAACTCCAATCTAAAACTACAAAACTTGATCTTGATGTAAGTGGCAATTCAGTTGATATAGATAAGTATCAAGGTATGATTAGTAGTTTATTGTGTTTAATTGCTAGTCGTCCTAATATAATGTTTAGTGTTTGCCTATGTGCTAGATATCAGGCTATCACATCTATCTGTGGTTAAGCGTATCTTTCGATACCTTAAAGGTACTTTGAAAGTCAACTTGTGGTATCCCCAAACCACATCCTTTGATCTTATTGGTTATTCAGATGTTGACTTTGTAGGATGCAAGCTTGTTCGAAAAACTACCAGCAAACTTGTCATTTCTTGGACAAGGCATTAGTCTTCTGGTTTAATAAGAAACAAAATTCTAGCGCATTATCAACTACTGGAGCTGAGTACATAGCATGCAGGATGTTGTTGTACACAAATTTTGTGGATTAAACAGACCTTGGAAGATTAAATCTTTGTTATAAGCACATTCTCATATATTGTGATAACACGAGCACTATTAACCTTATTAAAAATCTTATATGTCACTCATGCACTAGTAGACATCATTTTTTGTGTGATCATCAATTACACGGAGATATTGATTTACTATGTTTTGACACAGACCATCGGCTATCAGACATCTTTACTAAACCCCTAGCTGAAGATCATTACAATTTTATTCGTCGAGAATTAGGCATTCTAGATTTTGATGATGCATAATGATACTGCACTTATTCTTTAAATTTTACAGTTTGTTAAATTAGAGATTATTTTGGTTACACACCGAAAGGGTCCTTCTATCATATGGATGTAAATAGTCCAATACAACACAGTATTTAAGTGTCTTCGGACCATCCTAGCTGGGAACCGACCCCGACATCTTACCCAAGGTGATCAATACTTTACAAATACATTTATTAAAGGTTAATTACAAATATTATTTGGTTTTGAAATCATAGGAACCGAATTCTGGCCGAACTCGATCTAGGACCGAACTTGGTCCACTTGTTTCTAGAATATAGTACAAATCTGGACTCTACTTTTCGTTTTTTGACTCCAACCTATATTAGGTTTCCTCCTACTTCTATTACGTCCAGAACCGAGAAACCTCCTTCTTCTTTGTATTGCCACCTTCAAAACCATAATTTTCTCAAAACCCTAGGACTTGGATCCCCTTACTCAAGCTATGTCCAAGGTTAACGCTCCAAATTCAAGCTTTCTTCCGGGTTCTCCTCCTTATTTCAAATGTCTTTGAAGGTACTCTCTCTTTTTCTCTTCAATTCATCATGGCTCCAAACTTTTTAGGGTAGTAGTAGCAAGAAGAGAAAATCAGATGATACTTCTTTCTCTAATCTTCAATTTGGTACAATTTATCACTTGTTGTTTTGTCCAACCATGCCCCAAGAGGCTAATTTTGATGGCAGTCATTTTACATCATTAAAAACTTCTAATGATTGGTTCAATGATTTTTGTATACGAAACATGTCCTGGATATCCAATAAATTTCACGATCCTTCCAGAATACTTATCATACTTTTGAGTTTATGTTTGGATAAATGTGTATCTACTAGCCGTCGTATCTATTAAAATGTTATTTGCATGTTCCATTGTAACATAATTATTGAACATGATCGCACCTTATCAAACGTATGTGGTTTCAAATCAATTTTGATAACGAATTGGGCGAGATGCTCAATATTCCAAATATGGGTGATGCCATAATTGATTGTCGTCTTTTTGACTTGAGACCAACATATCTCTTGATACTTTCAAAGTTGCTTTAAGTGAACTGAATCTACATCTTCCTGGATGTATCTTGGCTAGATATCTTATTAGTCATTTCTATGAACTTTATTGCATTGTGTTTTCTATAATTCTACCAAAGACTGGTCATGTCGATGAAGTTACATATCTCAAAATTGCAGCTCTCTATCATTTTTATTATCGCATTCCTTTCAATCTTCTACGGACTATCATGACTTTCATGATCAACGCAAGAAAGAAAAGGCATAACCTCATTTATGTCATGTTATTGTCGATGATCTTTAAGCATTACCACATCCCTTTCGATGATTGTCCTTCCCTTTCTGCACCCAATTTTCTTTCAAAGTCTTATAGGTTTGAGGCTGTACCACCTCTACCCATCCATCCTCTTTAGGTTGACTCATCATCCAGCTCTCTTGGACATTCTTCTCTCGCGGTACTACTACACTAGATTCTCTAGAGTCATTGATTATTGTATTACTCTGTAAGCCCATGCTATCAGCAACACCCTTGTTGATATTCAGTAGAGTCTTGTACATGCCCTTGGTGGTCCTACTCCTATAGTCTCCCATCCTCACTACTCAGGCTACCGGATCGATGACCCATATGTTCAGCTTCACTTAGATCTAGCTGCTGCTCTCTATGATCCAAACCGGACTGCTGATGATCATCCTCCCGGTGACGTGGATTTGAGATTTATTTTAGGTAGATGTTGGTTATAATGTTCCAAGTTTATAAGTATTAGTATTTTATTTTGATACACTGCACTACCATACAGTATTTTCTTTATTTTGAGACTATACACCATCTTGTAGTTCTTTTTATCATTACTCTAGACTTATATTTGGGGATACTATTTGTTTGATGTGTTAGAAGTTTAAGCTCACTTAGTATGCAATATTTCTTTCTGGCTATCGATTGTGTTTGACTATGTTCTACATTGCAAGAAGATCAACTCATGTTATTGTGCTACTATGTTACGTTGGATTATCATTCTTTATATGTTATATTGCTTCACTTTTGTTGTTTTGTCGTAAGCTTCACAAATTATGGGGGATCATTCCATTTCAATAAAATAACAAAGGGGGAGAAATATGTACATGATGATACTCAGTAACTATTCGATACATTATGGAAGAGTTGTTGTAGATGTTCTTATTTGTTCATACCGAAGAAGAAACAATTGTTATATCAGTCACAGTTTATTAATTATCAAAATAGGGGAGATTGTTGGTCCAATTGGTCAGGGTCAACTCGATTTTGATTACTAACAGAACCTCGATTTGATATAACGTAATTCAAATCTCAACTTCAATTAAGTCACTGTTGTTATGTCAAGAAGACTGCTCATAAGTGAGCGTTTGATTCATGTATTTTATATCTTATTTGAGTCTAAGATGTTTGTAAATCTAGTCACACTTGGCAACTAGATGGCACTCAAGTCCACTCAACTAAACATATCAAAAAACATGATCAAAACTAACCAAAAGTCCATAAAATTCTTGAACCCAACATTCTGGAAATTCGAAGACAGAACTTGGCCAGCCCAAAACATAAAATCCTAGTTCAACTCATTCTTTCTGAAGATCAGTTTCCAATGTTCGAATTTTTGAACGTTTGGAAACGAAAAAACCTATAAATAGAATTGAATTCTATACCATTCTCTCTCAATCTTATTTATTCTTTCTTACTTTCATATGTTCATTTAAAATACCTTCTGAACTCAAACTTTTCCATCCCCAACCAACAATTTCCCAAAGCCCTTTAAGCGTGGCATTCGATTAGAAGTTGTAATTACTTGGAAAATTTCAAGTTTGCTTTTCATAGTGTTGAAGTCGTCAAGATCTTAGGATCAAAGCTTGTGGTCGTGTGAAGTCGGCAAGTTCTTCTGATCAAACCTTGTGGTTGTAAGAAGTCAGCAAGTTCTTCGAATCAAAGCTTGTGTTGTACGCTATTTCATAAATAGTGGATTAATAATGGACAAGAGTACCTTGGACTAGATTATTCCTCTAAGAAGGATACCAGTATATATCGTGGTGTTAGTGTTTGTGACTGCTTACTCTGTTACTTTCTATACTTGCTTGTTATTATTTTTAGTTGATAATTATCCTTATTTTATTGAATAATTGTGACACACGCTATATTCATCCCTCTCTAAGGTTGCCTTCACTTTCTTCCCTTGTGCTTGCTTCAAAGTGAGTAGTGAAAGTCATCGTTAATTGCTTGAAAGAATGGATCGAATCATCTGGTAGATGGTTGAACAAATCAAGAGCAACTTGTTTAAAGGTGATAGGAAATAGTCGACCATGCTTCATTGTACCTTAGTCGATAGGATAATGCTTCGATTTGTAGCATCCGAATAGAAGAAGAATTCCCTATATCCAAAGAATCTTCAAACTTTGTGGGATGTTCTCCTCCATGAGGGAAATAATTTGGATCTCCATTCTGTAGAAGAAAAAAGTTGGGGAGGGAGACCAATAAGGTGTTGGAGTTTGGCTTTTTTATTGAAAAGTTTAGTCCCACATCGGCTAGGCCAAGGAGTTGTATCTCTATATAATAGCTATGCATGTTTAGAGATGCACAAGTGGTGTGGAGGTGCACATGGGTGTGCCATGTGGGGATATTTTTTTAATGAGAAAAAAGGACAAATCAACAATAAAGCATTCATACTTTTTGCTTTTGGGAATTAATTTCCAATGGAGCTAAGCCCCGTAGGGGCTTAGCGACTCGGACTCGGACACGGACTCGGGCGCATGGGCTCATGTGTAACACCCAATTTTTCAGATAAGGGTAATTTTGAAATTTTGTATTTATAATTATTATTTATTGATATTTATTTCATATTATGATTTTTAGTGATTTTTAATCATTTTTTTTAACTATTTAAAATCATGACTTGTGATTTGGTGTTTTGCTAGTGTAATCCTAGATATAGTGACCTAGAGCCTAGCCATGTGATTAGGGTATTTCATTTATCATTTTTAGTTTAAGGATATTTTTGTCATTTTTCATTTTAGAATATTTTTTGAAATTATTTATTTATTTATAATATTATTTCGGGGTTATTTGAGTCGGGTTCGAATTTCAGCTCAATCCGACTTGTATCGGGGACCCGGGGTAGTGTTGACTCTAGTGGGGCCCACACACTAGTTAGCCATGGCCCACATGCAAATTATTTTAGTTAGTGACTAGGCTAATTTATTTGGATAGGATTAGTGTGATTAGTGTTTTAGGAATGACTAAACTAGCCCCGACTTAAACCCTTTCCTAATATTTAATTAAATAGGCTAGTGGGAGTATTTTAGACATTACAAATAGGGGGAAATCAGCCCATACTTGGCCGGCCCTAGCTAGGGAGTGGAGAGAGACTCTTGTCATTTTTTTCCACTTCATTTTCCTCTCTCTAGTTCTTTTCCAAATTTCTAGAGAGCAAATCCCTATCATTCCTCCACCAAATCCTTCCATTTTTCCACCCAACCTTCTTCTTTCCTTCTCCATTCAAGCCAAGGAGGAAGCTACCCAAGTTTAAGAGGATTCGGAGCTCGTTCGTGTCCGTTTGGGATTCCTACGTGTCAGTGACGTATCGGGAGGCCTTTCCTTCGATTCGATCTACCGGGAAGTATAAATCCCTTTCTCTTTCTCATTTTTCTCATGCATTAGGTTGATTTTGACCCATAGGAATGACCCCCATGGTCGTGTCTCCATTTGTGTCCATTTCGTGTCCATTTGGACACTTGTAGAGGTGTCCAATGTGTAGGATCGTGTCCAAGTGGGAAAACCCCTATTTGGACACATGTGGATTTATTATATATTGATTTAATGTTGTTTTAATATTTATTCTCAGATTTATAGGTATGTAGAGATGTGTTTTCCTAAGTATCATATTGTATCATATTATTAAATATATATATATATATATATATATATATATATATATATATATATATATATGGTTGTATATATATCATTCTCTATATATATATATATTTTTTTTTTCTCTCTATATATATATATGTATATATATATGGTTGTATATATATCATTCTATATATATATATATATATAAAAAAAAAAAAAAAAAAAAAAAAAAAAAATATATATATATATATATATATATATATATATATATATATATATATATATATATGTGTGTGTGTGTGTGTATATACCATGGTATGTGAATGTGTGATTTTGTGTTTGGTATGGGGGCACATGTAGGTTCGGCCAAGGGAAAAATGGATTGTGTGTGTATGTGTTAGTTTAGAGTGGAAGGTTATTAGGAGTGTGTGTATGAGTGGTGTTTGAGTGAATGTTAGAGAGGGTTGAGTGTGGAGTTAGAGAGGAGAATGAGAGTGGGTAGTGAGTGTTAGAAGGGGGAGGGGAACACCCATAACCCTGCTGCTAACAGCAGCAGGACAGCCGCTATTTGAGTCCCATTTGTACCCCCCAAAACCCATTCATGGCTGTCCATGTTAGTCCTATATGGCTGTCCATAAACCCCCCACAAAACAGTCCACACAAGCCTAAATTTCTGTCCATGACAGCCCCATTCACCATCCTTTAACACTCCAAATTTCTGTCCTACACAAGCCCTTTGCTGTCCATTTACAGCCCATGTATGCACCACATAATAGCCTCCCTAAATAGCCTATTAGCTGTCCTAATTAGCCTTGGTATGCCCCATAAACACCATACATTTTAGTCCCATTTAACACCCTCTAAACAATCCTAAACAAGCCAATATGTGGCTGTCCCCAACAGCCCATATTCTTGTCCTAGTAGCAGTCCTTAACTACCATGATGGCAGTCCATTTTAGCACTCTTATGGCTGTCCCCAAACCCCTTGTTAACAGTCCATTTACCCCTGAAATCAGCCCCCAAACTTCAGTCCTAAACACATCCCAAAACCACTTCTTGGCTGTCCATATATCAGCCTATAACTGTCCTAATTTCAATCCCAACGCACCCCTGTGGCTGTCCTAAATCAGTCCACTAACATGTCTAAAATCAGCCTTGTGTGTATGTGTGAGCCTACATATGTAATTGTGTGTGCCTATAGGTGTTAGCCTATATGTAAGCCTAGGTGCCTATGAGTATGGTATCATGAGTAATATATGTTAGTGTTGTGTGTAAGTGAGTTGTGTGGGTGAGTGCTAGAATGATGTGAGGATAGTATATGATATTGGTAAGGTAATGGGTAGGGTGAACCAATACAAGTTCTAAGATTGGCTAGATACCTAGGATACCTATATTTATCGGTAGGTAAACCTTAGATAGGATAGTATCTAGCTACCCTAAGGAGCCTAGGCTAGTATCTTGGGTATTAGCAGGGTTTCCTTTGTATTGGGCAAGGTATCGGGATTTACCTTGGTAAGGGTAATATAGGTTTTACCTAGAACTAAGGTATTTGAGTTTAGAGTCTAAGACATGGTTAGTATCTTGGGTATTAGCAGGGTTTCCTTTGACCAGGGTTGACCAGTTTACCAAAAGTCAACCTTTGACCCCGTTTGACCTAGTTTGACTTGGATTGACTCCCAGTGACTTGGTATGACCTAATATGAACCAGTATGACCTAGTATGACTCAATTTGACCTAGATTGACCTAGTTTTGACTTAGACTTGCATTTATGACTTAAATTAGTTTTCTTTTTCAGTATAAAACCCTGTTTGACTCATAGTATCTTATTTTAGGTCTGTGATTACTCTGAGCGTCTGTTCACCTTATCAGCTCAGGACCACAGGCGAGTACATTCTCTGATCGTTTCATACTTGTCACAACTTATATTCTTGCTCTAGATTACTTTACTTGATGCTGTCATGTTATCATCACGGATTGGTACTATATGGATCTCTTCTTGGGATGTTATCCCCCTTAGCGGGCGCATCGGATACTTTATGTCATGTGTTTCATGTACATCCTGTATTCCTTGCTCTTTGCTCTGGCTTTATTCATGTACACTCATGTTCTCTCATGTTCTTTCATGTACGCTCATGTACTTTCATGTGCTCTCATGTACGTTCATGTTTCCTCATGTGTTTCTTGTGTAACCAAAACATCATGTCCGTAACGTAACTTGACTGGATCCTTGTGTATTGATTGTGGGTAGGGGTGAGTATAAATGGTCATGTGATTTACCCATCATGTACACTCTGTTACTTTCCATGTTTTATCATGTACAACCTAAGCCAATTACATGCCATCTCGTACTCTAAATCACTAGTCACTTACAGTTCTTACTTATCATGTATATATTTCCAGTTATCAAATATCTCTCCTATTTTCATGTACATCTTCTTACAGCGTTTCATGTATCTTACTCTATTGCTTGCTTTATATTTTCTGACATGATATGAACTGCATGAGATGTATTGTGCTCGCTCCCGTCCTGACTGGACCTGTTGAAAATATTACAGATAATACGGAGGACTTCTGCCCAACCTACTATGGAGCCCATCTAGACGATACTTGTGAGTTGGACCCACAGGAGGATCCAGCTCTAGCTGAGGACGTCGTCCATACTGCTTAGACTAGTTTTGTTAGGCTCTATTCTGTCATTTGAGATCTGGATTGTATATATTCTTTCATATTCTATAGTTGAGACTTTGTATTTTGGATGTTGCTGAGTTGTTATCTTAGACACTTAGACTCTTCTGATCATCTGTATTTCATTTTGAGTTCTATATCATATCGTACTTCTTCTTTCTTAGTTGTGATTGAGTTTACATTCTGCTATGTCACCCCCATTCGGGGAGTATAAACTGTTTAGCATTATATTGTTAGATGTTGTGACCTAGGACAGCGTTCTACCGCCGACACTGCGGCGTAGGCTGGACGTACCCACTTCTCATGCCCTTACTCTAGGGTGCGGGTCGTGACACATTTTTAGTGGTGGCTCATGCAGGTCGAGTTTGTGTAGTGGTATTCGAACTAGAGTACCACTACAGCCTGCACTAGGATTAGGATAATTTTGTAGGCACTCAATCACATTAGGAAAAACTCTTAATCAGATTCCTTTTATCTAAATTGTTGCTTATTGACTTCCCTTGAATATAAACTGTCCTCCTTTGAATTTTTGCTTCATTCTCAGAAATTACTTCTTGTTTTGATCTATCTTCATGATGGTTATGGAGACACGATCTTATCGCTCCGGTCCGGGAAATACTATCGAGAGGCTGGCCACCTCTCGTCCTGTTCATCAGGGCCTCGAGACCTGTCACGCCCCAGAACTAGAATACTGGAGAGCGGGGGCGTACATAGCCAGCTACGTATATTAAAGTACAACCCACCTCGCTATACGGTCACGGCTGTCTAGATACATGAGGGTTTAACTACAAGCCAACAGTCTCCTATGGTCATGAACAAGCCTATTGTCTCAATCTCAAGCAAGCAATAATAGTTATAAGATGTCAGAGCACCAAATATATAATAGCAAGGCGTCCCATACATTACATATTGGATGATCATGAAGCTAGTCGTACAAAATGTCAGGACTAGCAAGAGTTCAGTCATACATGATCAACCCTAGGATTTTTCAATCATGTTACAGCCCGTAGGCAGACAGTAAGTAAAGGTGCAATCGAACTAACATGTGCTCGTCGGCTAACGCCTCAAAAAAATAATTTTACAATAAAGTGGAAGGACAAAAAGAAACCCACTCGTTTCCAGGGTTACGCCTGGTGGTCACCATCTGGCTGGAAGGTAGGTAGATCCTCTGGTGCTGCTCCGATATCTGGCCATACAAAACCAGCTGGGTCAGACCCCAGAAAGAGCAAGTGCCACAAAGGAGGCTTCACTTAGGAACTAAAACCAGCATATCACAAAAAAAATATTAAAGATAACAAATAAAGAACTGAAAATAATAGAGATAACAACAGTAAACTGAGTACGAGGAAACCATCCAAGTAGCCAGGTCACAACCCTTAAACCAAACAAGGACCGGGGTTGTAACCCTTCACCTGAATAGAAATCTGCCTTAATTACTATTGATAAGGTAATATATTGAGCACGAAGAAACCATTCAAGTAGCCAGACTGCAACTCTTAAACCAAACAAGGACCGGGGCTGCAATCCTTCGCCTGAATAGAAACCCGCCTCAATTACTATTGGTACAGTAAAGATAATAAATGAAGAGAGGACACAGAACTGCTCCGGGAGCCAGGTTACAACCCTTAAACCAAACAAGGACCGGGGTTGTAACCCTTCGCTTGAACAGAACTGGACCCCTGATCTTTATTGTTAAGGCCAGTATAGATAATCATGGCGCTGAAATAAGTAAAACATGACGAGCATGGCCTGGGGTTACAATAAACAAAGAGAGGACACAGAACTGCTCCGGGAGCCAGGTTACAACCCTTAAACCAAACAAGGACCGGGGTTGTAACCCTTCGCCTGAACAGAACTGGACTCCCGATCGTTATTGTTAAGGCAAGCATCAATAATCATGTCATGTCACAATCTTGTACAGGATCGGGACAAGACTAAGCTGAGCTAGATTACATCCAATCAATCACGGCCAAGCAAAGAGTACGGCTTGATACTTTAACTAACTAGGGTTATCACAGGCCTAGTTACTAGCAAGATGCAATAAGATTATCCCAATAGCCACAAGCCCTGCAGACCATCCGGTTATCCAGGTCGAATATCCGTTTATGAAGAATGCAACACGTAACTGTGTGCTGGAAATGTGCCCTATTCGTCGGTAGGCTACAAGTCCACTGAATACGCCTAGATAACGGGATTGCCTGTAGCTGGGAATCTCTTCATGACTACTGAATCATTCTAGTTAATTAGCCTTAGTCAATTTCAGTAGGTACCCCTGACCGTGGTACTCAGGGATCCCCATCCTAGACATGATGCAAGACAGTACCAGTTTATTTGTAAAAACACAATCGCCTATGGTGTCCAAGTAATTCATACTTGTCATGTCAGGCTAGCTGTCGTAACAGCATGTCATGATATATCATGTCAGTTTACTTGTTAAGAGTGCGCCACAGCGGGCCACTATCGGGCTCTATTCTTACATTATCGTGAATGAGAGAAACTTGCATAAAAAACTAGTAACATATTCTTGAAGCTAAGGAAAAGATCTACAACTTTCATGTTTTGAGTTTTTCAAGATTCTAGTTACAAAACAACTTAAACAGGCAAAAATAGTGAAATAGAGCAATTCTGGCGCATGAGATTCCTGCACGATCGGCGTATGGGATTCCTGCACCATCGGCGCGTGGGATTCCGGCACCGTCGGCGCATGGGATTCCTGCACCAATCGGCGCGTGGGATTCCTGCACCAATCGGCGCGTAGGATTCCTGCACAATCGGCGCATGGGATTCCTGCACCAATCGGCGCGTGGGATTCCTGCACAATCGGCGCATGGGATTCCTGCATCAATCGGCGCGTAGGATTCCTGCACAATCGGCGCATGGGATTCCTGCACAATCGGTGCGTGGGATTCCTGCACCAATCGGCGCGTGGGATTCCTGCACCAATCGGCGCGTGGAAAAAACTCACGTTGCGTCTTCAGTACATGCGCGTAGGGAACCTACGCGCATGACACGCTAGGAGTTAAGGGATGCGTTGCCGGGACTTCACAGCGCATGGCCTCCCGGCGCATGGCCTCCCGGGCGCATGGGAGTCATCGTCCCCAATCAGCAAGTTCAGCCATAAAAGTTCTGAAAACTTGTAATGGCCATAACTTACTCATCCGAAGTCGAAATCAAGCAAAACAAAAGCTAAAACTGCATAAAATTGAATTCTCTACAACATAGAACCATTAGTTTTCGAAAATAAGTAAGTTTTAGAGATCAAAACCAAGAAAACCCGAAAAGTTACAAACTTAGATCTACAAGAATCCATCCATCAAATCCAAAAATGCCAAGTTCTAAAGAGGCTTAGAATCAAGTAAGGAAGGGAATGGAACAATAAAACTTGAGATCCATCATGAAGCAAGTTTGCACTTGCCTAAGCTCTCTCTCCCTCTCTCTCTCTTTCCCTCCTGGTGGTTGAAGAAGTAATGGTGGAGAGTAAATGAAGAAGGAAGGAAATAATGATGAGAGAGAAAATAAAGGGGTTATAAATAAGGAGGGTGGTGGTAGGTAGGAGGGTTCACCTTTGGTTCATGATAAACCAAAGCAAACCAAGCCAATCCGAACCAACCCAAGAATAAACCAATCAATGAAATGCTAGAATAAATCAAGCAGGGAGACATGCAATACGGGTCAAATTACGTATACGTATACCAAAATACGCAATATGAACCACAGGCATTACAACTCTACCCACCTTAAAAGAATTCCATCCTCAGAATTTAATTAAGAGGCTAGAGGGACAAGAACAAGCTATACTATTCACAGGCAAGCTATACTAATCAAGCAATCAATTAATTATTCATGCAAGCAAGGAATCGAAGGCATGAGGCATAAGAAAGATATTATACCTCACGAGTCAAACAGGTCGGGATATCGCGATCGGATATCATCCTCACGCTCCTACGTTGACTCACCCAAAGAGTGATGACCCCAAGCAACTCGGACTAACTTGATAGTCCTGTTCTTGAGTGTCTTCTCTCTTTGGTCCAATGTAGACACGGGCCTCTCCTCATACGAAAGGTTGGTACCAACAACCAATTCTGAATGATCCAAGATGTGGCTCAGGTCCGGGATATACCATCGCAGTTGGGATACATAGAACACATTATGCACCTCACGTAGCGACGACGGAAGAGCAAGACGATATGATACATCTCCTACTCGCTCCAGAATATCGAACGGTCCTATATACCTAGGACTAAGCTTTCCCCGTACGCCGAAATGAATGACGCCACGGTTAGGCGAAATCTTCAGGAATACATGGTAACCGACCGAGAATTCAAGGGGTCGCCGATGAGAATCGGCCCAATTACGCTGGCGATCTTGGGCAACTCGAAGATGATCTCTGACTCTCATGACTACTTCAACAGTCTGAGCAATCATTTTCGGACCAAGCATCTGCCTCTCTCCGACATCGTCCCATGCTAGCGGAGATCGATACTTCCTACCATACAATGCCTCGAACGGTGCCATCTGGATACTGGCCTGGAAACTGTTGTTGTACGAGAACTCTACCTGGTGCAGGTGATCTTCCCACGAACCACTGAAGTTGAGCGTACAAGATCTCAACATGTCTTCGAGAGTCTGGATTGTGCGTTCTGACTGGCCATCAGTCTGCGGATGATAAGCGAAGCTGAACTGGAGGCAAGTTCCCAAACTCTCTTGCAAGCTACGCCAAAAGTGCGACATAAATCTGGAATCTCTATCCGAGGTGATACTGACTGGTACACCGTGAAGCCTGACGATCTGCCAGAGGTACATCTCTGCTAGCTGAGCCGTCGACTGACCAACTCTGAACGGGAGAAAATGAGCCACCTTCGTGAGCCTGTCTATAATAACCCAAATAGTATCTCTGCTAGCCGGGGATCTAGGCAATCCAGTCACAAAATCCATGGTTAAATGCTTCCACTTCCATTCCGGAATTGGCAAGGGCTGAAGAAGTCCAGCTGGCCTCTAATGTTCAGCTTTAACTTGTTGACAAACCAAACATCGAGAGACAAACCGGGCTATCTCCCTCTTAATGCCATTCCACCAAAAGTGCTGACAGATATCACGGTACATCTTCGTACCGCCGGGATGGATGGAATATTGAGAACTATGAGCCTCTGTCATGATCTCATGTCTGATATCTCCACTGGGTACACAAAGACGCTTCCCATGTCGAAGTGTACCGTCTTCATGGATACATAACTCTGGTCTTCGTCCTGCCTCACACTCTGCTCTGAGTCGCTGAAGCTTGGAATCTGCTGACTGCGCCATCTGGATCCTCTCGACTATAGTGGACTGAACTTGCATGCTGGCCATCAGTGCCACACTGGAAGGGAGAACAACTTCTATACCCATCTTCTGAAGATCTGCTAACAGCTCTGGTTGCGCTGTTAGGAAATAAACTCCGGCTCTCCTGCTCAATGCATCTGCAACGACGTTGGCCTTCCCTGGATGATACTGCAGGTTGACATCATAATCCACAAGTAGCTCTAGCCACCTTCTCTGACGCATGTTAAGATCCTTCTGAGTGAAAACAAACTTCAGGCTCTTGTGGTCGGTGAAAATCTCTACCCTATCTCTGTACAAGTAGTGCCTCCACAACTTAAGTGCAAACACTACTGCTGCCAATTCCAAGTCATAGGTTGGGTAATTCCTCTCATGATCACGAAGTTGTCGTGATGCATAAGCTATTACCTTCCCATGCTGCATCAGAACACATCCTAAACCTCTGCCGGAAGCATCGTAATATACTGAGAATCCTCCAATTCCATCTAGAAGCGTGAGAATGGGTGCCGTCATCAAGCCTCGCTTCAACTTCTTAAAGGAATCCTGGCACTCTGCTGTCCAAGTAAACTGCACATCCTTGCGGGTCAACTGGGTCAATGGCGCTGAGATCCGAGCAAAGTCCGAAACAAATTGCCGGTAGTAGCCGGCCAATCCTAGAAAACTACGAATTTCTGCCACTGTGCTAGGTACTGGCCACGTTTCAATGGCCATGATCTTCTGGGGATCCACTTCTACTCCTCCTCTGGTGATGATATGGCCGAAGTACGAAATACGATCGAGCCAGAACTCGTATTTACTAAACTTGGCATACAACTGGTGCTCTCTGAGAATCTGAAGAACAACTCTGAGATGCTGCTCATGCTCCGCCTTACTCTTGCTGTAAACCAGGATGTCGTCTAGGAACACAATCACGAACTGACCAAATAAGGCATAAATATGCGATTCATGAGGTCCATGAATACAGCCGGCGCATTGGTTGCTCCAAATGGCATCACAAGGAACTCCCAATGCCTATACCTAGATCTGAAAGCTGTCTTCGGGATGTCCTACTCTCTGACTCTGATCTGATGATATCCTGACCGCAAGTCAATCTTCGAGAATATTGCTGCCCCTCTGAGTTGATCAAACAAGTCATCTATCCTCGGGAGAGGGTATCTGTTCTTGATTGTCACTGAGTTCAAGGTACGATAATCAACACATAACCTGGACGTACCATCCTTCTTTTTTACAAGAAGCATCGGAGCTCCCCAAGGCGATCCACTTACACGAATGAATCCCTTGGTTCTGAGTTCCTCAATCATCTTGTACAATATTTCTAATTCTGACGGTGCCATCCTGTAGACTCTCTCTGATACTAGGGCTGTTCCGGGAATCAAGTCTATAGTGAACTCGATCTCCCGCTCTGGCGGCATCCCTGGAAGCTCTTTGGGGAAAACATCTGAAAACTCTTCAACTATCCGAGGTAACTGCACTGCTGCTACTGCCATCCGTAATACTGGAGGAGAAGGTTCAACTTTGCCTCGGGAAAAGGAAAACTCTGGCTCGCCTGGAATGCTAAAAACAACCATGCCGATATGACAGTCTATCCTAGCATACTGGTCCCTCAACCAATCCATCCCTAAGACCACATCATAATCGGCCATCGGGAACTCTATCAATCTAGCGGGGAACTCTCTACCGCTAACTACGATCCGACACGAGGAAAACACTCTATCTACTCCCACAAGTTCGTTACCAATAAGTATATTGAGCATTACTGATAATGACTCGGTCTCCAATCCTATCCGTGTCGCGAATCGTGCAGACATAAATGAATGCGATACACCAGAGTCAAATAATACTGAAGCTGAAAAAGTGTTGACGAGAATAGTACCTGCCACTACCTCACCTGGTGCTATTCCTTCTTCTCCTATGGTCAAAGCCAGCACTTGACCATGTCCTCTGGGTACGGGTCCCCTCTGCTAAAAATTCCTCTGCCTGTTCTGGATCAGGGCTTGGGCTTGGGCATACTGCTGCGGCCTCTGCTGCTGGAATGCCTGGGCCTGCGTCGGCAATGGCCTCGGAAACGGGTACTGCAGCTGCTGCTGCTGCTGGACTGGTGCTGGTCCTCTAACTGAAGGACTAGAGAAGGCCGATGAACTCCCCATGTTCGGGCAATTCCCAATCCTGTGGTCCGGGGCACCGCAAACCAAGCATAAACCCTGTGCTCTACGACACTCTGATACCACATGCCCTGGCTTCCCGCAGTGTGAACATCCCACTGCGAAAGACTGCTTTTGCTTCTGCTGCTGAGGGTGCGTCAGGGTTGAATGCTGAACCGACGTCACTGAGGCCGCCCGCTTCGGAGCTCCAATGGTCAAAGCCCTGGCTACCGGGGCTGGTGCTGAAGACTGATTCATCTGGCTGTGGGATCGCTTCCGACCTCCGGTCCTATCCACGATCCTCTGGGAGGTATACTCGTGCCTCCGAGCTGCTCTCAATACTGCATCAAAAGTCTGATGCTCAAACTGCTCCACTGCCAATAGAATCTCCAGATGAAGCCCCTACTGGAACCGCTGGGCTCTATCGAACTCGGTTGCTACCAAGGTGGGAGCAAACCGACTAAGTCTCGAAAACTCGGCCGTATATCCGTCGACCGTCCTGCCCATCTGCTTCAGATTGGTGAACCTCGTCTGTAGATCATACCGAGCTACAGCATCAAAATACTTGGTCTGGAATCTCTTCCTAAATACTGCCCAGGCAATAGGGGACACTAATCCAACGGCCTGTGTCGCCCACCAGCTGCGGGCAAGATCCAATAGTTATAGGCGCACCACGGCCACCTTCTCATTCTCTGGAGTCCTCGTTGCTTCTAGAATCACCTCTGTGTCCAGAGGCCAAGCATCAGCAGCGATAGCATCTTCACTGCCGTCGAAGAATGGAGGGTTCAAGCGCTTGAAGTTGTTAGCCGCGCTGTTACCCTGATGACCTCCTCTAGTCAAAGCATCTGTCATCGCCTGGTGCAAAGCATCTCCTTGACGATCATGGGAGGCTAATAGTGACCTGATGAGACCCACCAAAGTGATATCATCAGGCTCTGCAGGCTGGACGGGCTGAACTGGTGGTTCTTCTCCGGTAGGCACGACTCTAGAGGCTACTCCTGAATGCTGGGCTTGATCTCCAGGTTGCGGCTGGTCCACGGGAGGTGCTTCGTCTTGCTAATCGGCAGGTCCAGGAACAATACCGCTGAAGAAGACAATATAGGGAACAATAAGAAAGGACCAGGACAGATCAATGATACAAGCATGTGATCAGGCGAAGATTCTCAGGGATTCAGAGGATACGAGCAGAGATCAAAGGCGAGTACTGATTGAGACATCTATTCGGTAAACCCTCTCATATCTTGATTTACAAGACCTGCATGGGCCACCACTAAAACCATGTCACGCCCAGAACCAGAATACTGGAGAGCGGGGGCGTACATAGCCAGCTACGTATATTGAAGTGCAACCCACCTCGCTATACGGTCACGGCTGTCTAGATACATGAGGGTTTAACTACAAGCCAACAGTCTCCTATGGTCATGAACAAGCCTATTGTCTCAATCTCAAGCAAACAATAATAGTTACAAGATGTCAGAGCACCAAATATATAATAGCAAGGCGTCCCATACATTACATATTGGATGATCATGAAGCTAGTCGTACAAAATGTCAGGACTAGCAAGAGTTCAGTCATACATGATCAACCCTAGGATTTGTCAATCATGTTACAGCCCGTAGGCAGACAGTAAGTAAAGGTGCAATCGAGCTAACACGTGCTCGTCGGCTAAACGTCTCAAAAGAATAATTTTATAATAAAGTAGGAGGACAAAAAGAAACCCACTCGTTGCCAGGGTTACGCCTGGTGGTCACCATCTGGCTGGAATGTAGGTAGATCCTCTGGTACTGCTCCGATATCTGGCCATACAAAACCAGCTGGGTCAGACCCCAGAAAGAGCAAGTACCACAAAGGAGGCTTCACTTAGGAACTAAAACCAGCATATCACAAAAAAATATTAAAGATAACAAATAAAGAACTGATAATAATAGAGATATCAACAGTAAACTGAGTACGAAGAAACCATCCAAGTAGCCAGGTCACAACCCTTAAACCAAACAAGGACCGGGGTTGTAACCCTTCACCTGAATAGAAACCCGCCTCAATTACTATTGATAAGGTAATATATTGAGCACGAAGAAACCATTCAAGTAGCCAGACTGCAACCCTTAAACCAAATAAGGACCGGGGTTGCAATCCTTCGCCTGAATAGAAGCCTGCCTCAATTACTATTGGTACAGTGAAGACAATAAACGAAGAGAGGACACAGAACTGCTCCGGGAGCCAGGTTACAACCCTTAAACTAAACAAGGACCAGGGTTGTAACCCTTCGCCTGAACAGAACTGGACCCCTGATCTTTATTGTTAAGGCCAGTATAGATAATCATGGCACTGAAATAAGTAAAACATGACGAGCATGGCCTGGGGTTACAATAAGACAATAAACGAAGAGAGGACACAGAACTGCTCCGGGAGCCAGGTTACAACCCTTAAACCAAACAAGGACCGGGGTTGTAACCCTTCGCCTGAACAGAACTGGACCCCCGATCGTTATTATTAAGGCAAGCATCAATAATCATGTCATGTCACAATCTTGTACAGGATCAGGACAAGACTAAGCTGAGCTAGATTCCATCCAATCAATCACGGCCAAGCAAAGAGTACGGCTTGATACTTTAACTAACTAGGGTTATCACAGGCCTAGTTACTAGCAAGATGTAATGAGATTATCCCAACAGCCACAAACCCTGCAGACCATCCGGTTATCCAGGTCGAATGTCCGTTTATGAAGAATACAACACGTAACTGTGTGCTGGAAATGTGCCCTACTCGTCGGTAGGCTACAAGTCCACTGAATGCGCCCAGATAACGGGATTACCTGTAGCTGGGAATCTCTTCATGACTACTGAATCATTCTAGTTAATTAGCCTTAGTCAATTTTAGTAGGTACCCCTGACCGTGGTACTCAGGGATCCCCATCCTAGACATGATGCAAGACAGTACCAGTTTATTTGTAAAAATACAATCACCCACGGTGTCCAGGTCATTCATACTTGTCATGTCAGGCTAGCTGTCGTAACAGCATGTCATGATATATCATGTCAGTTTACTTGTTAAGATTGCGCCACGGTGGACCACTATCAGGCTCTATTCTTACATTATCGTGAATGAGATAAACTTGCATAAAAAAACTAGTAACATATTCTTGAAGCTAAGAAAAATATCTACAACTTTCATGTTTTGAGTTTTTCAAGATTCTAGCTACAAAACAACTTAAACAGGCAAAAACAGTGAAATAGAGCAATTTCGGCGCATGAGATTCCTGCACGATCGGCGCGTAGGATTCCTGCACCATCGGCGCGTGGGATTCCTGCACAATCGGCGCATGGGATTCCTGCACCAATCGGCACATAGGATTCCTGTACCAATCGGCGCGTGGGATTCCTGCACCAATCGGCACGTGGGATTCCTGCACAGTCGGCGCGTGGGATTCCTGCACCAATCGGCGCGTGGGATTCCTGCACAATCGGCGCGTGGGATTCCTGTACCAATCGGCGCATAGGATTCCTGCACAATCGGCGTATGGGATTCCTGCACAATCGGCGCGTAGGATTCCTGCACCAATCGACGCGTGGGATTCCTGCACCAATCGGCACGTGGGAAAAACTCACGTTGCGTCTTCAGTACATACGCGTAGGGAACCTACGTGCATGACACGCTCGGAGTTAAGGGATGCATTGCCCGGACTTTACAGCGCATGGCCTCCCAGGCGCATGGGAGTCATCGTCCCCAATCAGCAAGTTCAGCCATAAAAGTTTCGAAAACTTGTAATGGCCATAACTTACTCATCCGAAGTCGAAATCAAGCGAAACAAAAGCCAAAACTGCATGAAATTGAATTCTCTACAACATAGAACCATTAGTTTTCGAAAATAAGTAAGTTTTAGAGATCAAAACCAAGAAAAACTGAAAAGTTATAAACTTAGATCAACAAGAATCCATCCATCAAATCCAAAAATACCAAGTTCTAAAGAGGCTTAGAATCAAGTAAGGAAGGGAATGGAACAATAAAACTTGAGATCCATCATGAAGCAAGTTTGCAGTTGCCTAAGCTCTCTCTCTCTCTCTCTCTCTCTCTCTTTCCCTCCTGGTGGTTGAAGAAGTAATGGTGGAGAGTAAATAAAGAAGGAAGGAAATAATGATGAGAGAGAAAAGGAAAGGGTTATAAATAAGAAGGGTAGTGGTAGGTAGGAGGGTTCACCTTTGGTTCATGATGAACCAAAGCAAACCAAGCCAAGACGAACCAACCCAAGAATAAACCAATCAATGAAATGCTAGAATAAATCAAGCAGGGAGACATGCAATACGGGTTAAATTACGTATACGTATACGTATACCAAGATACGCAATACGAACCACAGGCATTACAAGACCGCAGCTCCTGTTGTGCCGACTCAGGTTGGCATTTCTGCTACATTGGAGGTGCACCTCTGTCTGTACAAAGATTTTTTCCCGTTATTCCCGATTTCTCTCAGCAGCAGCGGTTCATGCAGCATCAGCAGCAGACTAGGGGAAACCAGCAGGGGCGAGCTATCGTCAGGATAGTCGAGGATGCACAGACCATTGGATATCTTGCTGCAAGTTCCGTTCTTCTCGATTCCATTCCCGCAATTGTCTTTTATAACTACCTTGAAATCTGATTCCATCTGTTCCTTGTTGATTGATTAATTTTTGTCATGTTGCTCCTTTGTTATGTTTGTTTTTCTTCTAAGAAAATCATATAGGCTAGGTCACCTCATTTATGGGATCTAGAATCTTCGATAGTCGTGTTAGTTGGCATAGTGAGGACATGTAGTCAGATTTTGGATGTATTTTTTGGGTATGGGAATTTAAGGTTTTCACCGTCGCATGCGACAATACAAAAATTTTAAATACCATAAACCTAGAGGTACGTACCTTAGTCAAGGACTCTGTGATTATCGTAGCCTTGCTCACTAGCATGATGAAGACTCTGGACAACATGATTTTGGACAGACGCGTATGATTAACAGATTGTATCTTGAGAAGGTTTTAAACATCATACCCTTCTGTTGTTATAAGTAACTTAGGAGTAGAGATATTTTAGTTTGTAGAACTTATTCATAGGTAGATCTTCATGGTGTAATGATATGACGACTTATAGAGTGTCTGTACCCTAGAGATGATAGTTGGTAGTGGTATTAGAATATAACCCATTGTAGATGATTTCCATGTTATTTATAATACCAACCAGTTTATATATAGGATGTTAGTATGCCTTACAGCCTTGATAATTGTTATTATTTTCCTTACCTTTTTCCAGTGAGGCACCCATGACCAGAGCCTGTCCTTGAGTATAGTTGTAGTTCACCTAAGACTGAGAGGTCTATATATACATATAGATTGCAGATGGTATTGGCATATGGGGTATGGGTGTGGTTGGTATCTATAGGTCATTGTTGTATAGGATTACTGACATGTTGTTAGCCTATATTGGTCCACTCCCTATTTTAGTAAGTTCTCTTGTGTTGAGTTCAATCATGTTGATCAACCTTTACAGGCAGTGTGCAGACCCTTCACTAGATACCCTATCCCCTTGGTATCATTCCCTTTTGTCTATATTGATGTTTTAGACCATTCATCCTTAGCCTAATTCTAAGCTTTTGTTTCAGTCCCTTATGAGTTTAGTCTACTTTAACCCTTGGTTGATCAGTCATATATATATATATTTTTTTTCAATCATATATATATATATATATATATATATATATATATATATATATATATATATATATATATATGATATACTTAGGGTATGTGCGATGGGTTGTTGTTCTTGAGTATATATATATATGTGGTATTTGGGGTTGGTGTGTTTAGCTTGTAGGTACTTAGTTATGGGTGACTTGATAGGATTGGAAAGTTAAGAGCTAGCCTATTATAGAGTTTCTCTTTTTGCTAAATTCTAGTTGCCAACACTTAGGTAGCTAGCATAGGTAAAATCCTAAGAAGTTGACCAGCTGATGACCAAGTTCTAGGATGTTGAGAAAATTGACTAGTGATTGACCCTTGACTATGTTTGACCTAGAAGGGGGAGCGATCATCTTAATTTCGAGGACGAAATTTTTCTAAGGTGGGTAGGATTGTAACACCCAGTTTTCCAGATGAGGGTAATTTTGAAATTTTGTATTTATAATTATTATTTATTGATATTTATTTTATATTATGATTTTTGGTGATTTTTAATCATTTTTTTAACTATTTAAAATCATGACTTGTGATTTGGTGTTTTGCTAGTGTAATCCTAGATATAGTGACCTAGAGCCTAGCCATGTGATTAGGGTATTTTATTTATCATTTTTAGTTTGAGGGTATTTTGTCATTTTTTATTTTAGAATATTTTTTGAAATTATTTATTTATTTATAATATTATTTCGGGGTTATTTGAGTCGGGTTCGAATTTCAGCTCAATCCGACTTGTATCGGGGACCCGGGGTAGTGTTGACTCTAGTGGGACCCACACACTAGTTAGCCATGGCCCACATGTAAATTATTTTAGTTAGTGACTAGGCTAATTTATTTGGATAGGATTAGTGTGATTAGTGTTTTAGGAATGACTAAACTAGCCCCAACTTAAACCCTTTTCTAATATTTAATTAAATAGGCTAGTGGGGGTATTTTAGACATTGCAAATAGGGGAAAATCAACCCATACTTGGCCGGCCCTAGCTAGGGAGTGGAGAGAGACTCTTGTCATTTTTTTCCACTTCATTTTCCTCTCTCTAGTTCTTCTCCAAATTTCTAGAGAGCAAATCCCTATCATTCCTCCACCAAATCCTTCCATTTTTCCACCCAACCTTCTTCTTTCCTTCTCCATTAAAGCCAAGGAGGAAGCTACCCAAGTTTGAGAGGATTCGGAGCTCGTTCGTGTCCGTTTGGGATTCCTACGTGTCGATGGCGTATCGGGAGGCCTTTCCTTCGATTCGATCTACCGGGAGGTATAAATCCCTTTCTCTTTCTCATTTTTCTCATGCATTAGGTTGATTTTGACCCACAGGAATGACCCCCATGGTCGTGTCTCCATTTGTGTCCATTTCGTGTCCATTTGGACACTTGTAGAGGTGTCCAATGTGTAGGATCGTGTCCAAGTGGGAAAACCCCTATTTGGACACATGTGGATTTATTATATATTGATTTAATGTTGTTTTAATATTTATTCTCAGATTTATAGGTATGTAGAGATGTGTTTTCCTAAGTATCATATTGTATCATATTATTAAATCTATATATGTATATATATGGTTGTATATATCATTCTATATATATATATATATTTTTTTTTTCATTCTATATATATATATATATATATATATATATATATATATATATATATATATATATATATATTACATATCATTCTATATATATATATATATATATATATTATGGCTTATATATATATATATGTATATACTATGGTATGTGAATGTGTGATTTTGTGTTTGGTATGGAGGCACATGTAGGTTCGGCCAAGGAAAAAATGGATTGTGTGTGTATGTGTTAGTTTAGAGTGGAAGGTTATTAGGAGTGTGTGTATGAGTGGTGTTTGAGTGAATGTTAGAGAGGGTTGAGTATGGAGTTAGAGAGGGGAATGAGAGTGGGTAGTGAGTGTTAGAAGGGGGAGGGGAATACCCATAACCCTGCTGCTAACAGCAGTAGGACAGCAGCTATTTGAGTCCCATTTGCACCCCCCAAAACCCATTCATGGTTGTCCATGTTAGTCCTATATGGCTGTCCATAAACCCCCCACAAAACAGTCCACACAAGCCTAAATTTCTGTCCATGACAGCCCCATTCACCATCCCTTAACACTCCAAATTTCTGTCCTACACAAGCCCTTTGATGTCCATTTACAGCCCATGTATGTACCACATAACATCCTCCCTAAACAGCCTATTAGCTGTCCTAATTAGCCTTGGTATGCCCCATAACCACCATACATTTTAGTCCCATTTAACACCCTCTAAATAATCCTAAACAAGCCAATATGTAGCTGTCCCCAACAGCCCATATTCTTGTCCTAGTAGCAGTCCTTAACTACAAGCACTCTTATGGCTGTCCCCAAACCCCTTGTTAACAGTCCATTTACCCCTGAAATCAGCCCCCAAACTTCAGTCCTAAACACATCCCAAAACCACTTCTTGGCTGTCCATATATCAGCCTATAACTGTCCTAATTTCAGTCCCAACACACCCATGTGGCTGTCCTAAATCAGTCCACTAACATGTCTAAAATCAGCCTTGTGTGTGTGTGAGCCTACATATGTAATTGTGTGTGCCTATAGGTGTTAGCCTATATGTAAGCCTAGGTGCCTATGAGTGTGGTATCATGAGTGATATATGTTAGTGTTGTGTGTGAGTGAGTTGTGTGGGTGAGTGCTAGAATGATGTGAGGATAGTATATGATATTGGTAAGATAATGGGTAGGGTGAACCAACACAAGTTCTAAGATAGGCTAGATACCTAGGATACCTATATTTATCGGTAGGTAAACCTTAGATAGGATAGTATCTAGAAACCCTAAGGAGCCTAGGCTAGTATCTTGGGTATTAGCAGGGTTTCCTTTGTATTGGACAAGGTATCGAGATTTACCTTGGTAAAGGTAATATAGGTTTTACCTAGAACTAAGGTATTTGAGTTTAGAGTCTAAGACATGGTTAGAACTTGGTTCCCTTGGTTGGTAATGATCAAATATAGTGCTCCTAGACTAGTTTTGACTTCGGTTGACCATTTTGACCAAAAGTTAACAAAAGTCAACCGAGAGTCAAACTTAGCCTTTAAGTGACTAGATTTGACCGAAACCAAACCAGAGTTGACCAGTTGACTGAAAGTCAACAGTTGGTCAATATTAGACTTGTTTGACCTAGGGTTGACCTAGAGTTGACCAGGGTTGACCAAAAGTCAACTGTAAGTCAACCTTTGATCCCGTTTGACCTAGTTTGACTTAGATTGACTTCCAGTGACTTGGTATGACCTAGTATGAACCAGTATGACCTAGTATGACTCAGTTTGACCTAGATTGACCTAGTTTTGACTTAGACTTGCATTCATGACTTAAATTAGTTTCCTTTTTCAGTATAAAACCCTGTTTGACTCATAGTATCTTATTTTAGGTCTGTGATTACTCTGAGCGTCTGTTCACCTTATCAGCTCAGGACCACAGGCGAGTACATTCTCTGATCGTTTCATACTTGTCATGACTTATATTCTTGCTCTAGATTACTTTACTTAATGCTGTCATGTTATCATCACGGATTGGTACTATATGGATCTCTTCTTGGGATGTTATCCCCCTTAGCGGGCGCATCGGATACTTTATGTCATGTGTTTCATGTACATCATGTATTCCTTGCTCTTTGATCTTGCGTTATTCATGTACACTCATGTTCTCTCATGTTCTTTCATGTATGCTCATGTACTTTCATGTGCTCTCATGTACGTTCATGTTTCCTCATGTGTTTCTTGTGTAACCAAAACATCATGTCCGTAACGTAACTTGACTGGATCCTTGTGTATTGATTGTGGGTAGGAGTGAGTATAAATAGTCATGTGATTTACCCATCATGTACACTCTGTTACTTTCCATGTTTTATCATGTACAACCTAAGCCAATTACATGTCATCTCGTACTCTAAATCACTAGTCACTTACAGTTCTTACTTATTATGTATATATTTCCAGTTATCAAATATCTCTCATGTTTTCATATACATCTTCTTACAGTGTTTCATGTATCTTACTCTATTGCTTGCTTTATATTTTCTGACATGATATGAACTGCATGAGATGTACTGTGCTCGCTCCCGTCCTGACTGGACCTGTTGAAAATATTACAGATGATACCGAGGACTTCTGCCCGACCTATTATGGAGCCCATCTAGACGATACTTGTGAGTTGGACCCACATGAGGATCCAGCTCTAGCTGAGGACGTCGTCCATACTACTTAGACTAGTTTAGTTAGGCTCTATTCTGTCATTTAAGATCTGGAATGTATATATTCTTTCATATTCTGTAGTTGAGACTTTGTATTCTGGATGTTGCTGAGTTGTTATCTTAGATACTTAGACTCTTCTGATCATCTGTATTTCATTTTGACTTCTATATCATATCGTACTTCTTCTTCCTTAGTTGTGATTGAGTTTACATTCTGCTATGTCACCTCCATTCGGGGAGTATAAACTGCTTAGCATTATATTGTTAGATGTTGTGACCTAGGACAGCGTTCTACCGCCGACACTGTGGTGTAGGCTGGACATACCCACTTCTCGTGCCCTTACTCTAGGGTGCGGGTCGTGACATGATGAGGCGTAATGTGGCATTATATAGGGGTGCACGCTGTACGCACGTTGCGCAGGTGGCGCACGCTGTGCGCCAGTTGGCTTAGATCGTATCTATACACGATTTGAGCAGTTGCAGCACTTCAGGTTCAGTTTTTACCACGTCTCGAACGTTTTGCTAATTGGACAGTTACAGCACGGGCCTATATAAGGTTCTCTCTTCTCTATCTCTTTGAAGACACAGAATATACAGAAGTTTACAAGTGTTTTTTAACACAGTTCCATAAAGTTCGAGAGAGCAGAGAAGAGCAGTACCTGCGCCACTTAGTGCCACAGGAGTTCGCTGTCATCCGAGGAGTCAGAAGAGCGGAGTGTTCCAAAGTTCTCCGTCGAACTTGCTGGTTCCTGGAAGCTGTTCGTGTGGGGCGAATTAAGCTTTGAGCAACGGTGATCATTCACCCCAGCAATCTTCCATCTATCGCCTGTTATCCAAGTTGCTGCTACATATAACAATTCGCTTAGTATCTTCTTTTTAGAAGTACTACTGTCGTTTGCTACTGTTACGAATTTATTTTAGATTTTCGTAACTCAGAATCCTCCAAGGATCTCTGTTGCGCACCTTCTTTGAAGTGTTGCGTTGAAACGTTGTTTTTACAATTGTTTCGTTTTCTTAGTTTTCCATCGAAAATTGTGCCCCGGCATTAACAATCTCAAAGCTTAACTGCTACGATGGAAAACTTTCGTGCTTCGCTAGTCAATCCTAACTTCTCTAAGTTAGAACAATTTGATGGTGAGTACTATCAAATCTAGAAAAGAAATGTTTTCTTCAATATTTAGTTCTCTGATGTTGATTACGTACTGTTTGAGGAGGAACCTACTATTCTAGAAACTGGATCTACAGCCGCAATCTCTGCGGCTACTAAGAACCAGGCCAATTGGAGAAGGGACAATAGCATTTGTAGGCTTATGATCCTAAATGCTATGGAAGATTCCCTTGCCGAATCTTATTCAAAGAAGACTGTTTCCAGAGAGATTTGGGAGTCTCTGGAGAAACTGTACGAAGATGATAAGAACCGGAGCAAGATATTTCTTGTTGAGAAATATCACAAGTGGTTCTTTGAGGACGAGAAGCCAATGCTGCCGCAGGTGAAGGAGTTCTTGAAACTGTGACAGAAGTTGGAAGACGAGGCGATGCCCCTTCCCGACAAGTTTGTTGTTAGAGGGATCGTTTCAAAGCTCCCTGCTGAGTGGAGCAAGTTCTATGAAAACATGCATAAGAAGAAGTTGGAGGTTAGTCTCGACGATCTCCTGCAGGAAATCTACGTTGAGGACGAGATGAGGGCTCAACTGAAGGTGGACGCACTGTCCAAGAAATTGGCTAACGCCAATCTGGTTCATACCAGGAAACCAAAGGGAAAGCATGCGGCTTCCCACAGCAAGAAGAAGGACCCTAACAATCTTAACGTAAAGGGGACTTCCTTCAAGCAAAAGAAAGCAAAGTCTCAAAAGCTTTGTTTCAAGTGTGGCAAGAAGGGTCACTTCAAGAATGAATGCAAAGCAAAGACCAAACAATCAGAGCAAAGAGAGCCTAACAAGGTATCTATGATCACTGATGTTGTTGCTATGATTGCGCAGGTCGATGCGGTGGGGGCTGACTCTGACTGGTAGGTAGACACTGGAGCCACCTGCCATGTCTGCTCCAGCAAGGAGTGGTTCACCACCTATACATCAACTTCTGAAGTGGTTATGGTGGCGAACCAGGCACAAGCTGAAGTGCTCGGGATCGGGACGATGGTTTTGAAGTTGACTTCAGGGAAGTCTCTGACGCTTCAAGGTGTGAAGCATGTACCTGCTATCACAAAGCACCTGATCTCGGAGGCCTACTCTGCAACACAGGCCTCAGGATTGACGTCAATGCTGGCCAGATGGTGATGTCCATAAAGGAAATATATTTCGAGAAAGCCTTTTGTACCGAAGGAATGTTCAAAATTCAGCTTATAAATCAGTCCAATGTAATTAATGCAATTACTCCTTCTGCTTATACTTTTGAGTTGTGGCATAATAGGCTAGGACATGTTCATTATAAACGAATAAACAGAATGTCTAGTCTAGAACTTATCTCCAAATATGGGGGTAAGGTAGAGAAATGTGAAATTTGTGCTCAAACGAAGATCACAAGGAAACCCTTTCCTCGGGTTAATCGAAGTACAGATCTTTTGGAGTTGGTACACTCTGATATCTGTGACTTCAAACAATTCTCTACAAAGGCCGGGATAAATATTTCATAACCTTCATCGATGACTTCTCAAAATATACATTTGTCTATTTGCTGAAGGCTAAAGATGAAGCATTCGAGAAGTTCAAGGAGTTTAGGGCCAAAGCTGAACGGTAAACTGGACAACAACTCAAAATAATAAGAAGTGATCGAAGAGGAGAGTACATGTATCATGAATTCATATCATTCTGTAAAGAACATAGAATTGTCAATGAGACTACGGCTCTGTACTCTCCTCAATTAAACGGAGTAGCAGAGAGGAAGAACATAACGTTAACAAAAATGATTAACTCAATGTTGTTGACTGCGAGTCTTCCAAAGTGCTACTGGGGAGAAGCTGCATTGACGGCCACTTTTATTCTAAATAGAGTGCCTCATGCAACTTCAGACATTACTCCTCATGAACTCTGGTTCAAGGTCAGACCTAACTTGAATGTCATTCGAGTATGGAGGTGTCTGGCATATGTCAAGCTTCCAGATCTGATGATTCAAAAGCTTGGGACAAGGACTACAAAGACGATCTTCTTGGGGTATCCGAAAAAAGTGATATTCGGAGATTTTTTGATATTAAGTCAAATTATATTATTGAATCTCGCGACGTAGAATATTTTGAAGACAAATTTGTAAGGCACAAGAATATTGTTCTTACGAATATTCCGGAGAACAATGAGGGTGCACAGGAAACTGAAGTCTTCAATGATGATATAGTCCAAGAAGATGTTGTTGTTGAAACAACGGTTGAACTAGAACTAGCTGAGCCGTCAGCTAAGCGTATGAGGAGGCCGAAGGACTTCGAAAATGACTTTGTCACCTATCATGTGGAAGCAGATCCGCTTACCTATGATGAGGCGATGAAGACCAGAGACGCGATTTTCTGGAATGAGACGATTGACAATGAAATTGATTCCATCACCTCAAATAACACTTGGGTGTTGGTTGATCTTTCTGAAGAAGCTAAACCTATCTGATGCAAATGGATCTTCAAGAAGAAGATGAAAGCAGCCAAAATTATTGACAAGTTCAAGGCTAGGTTGGTAGCCAAGGGGTTTTCTCAGAAGCAGGGAATTGACTACTTTGTCACGTATGCTCCAGTAGCCCGGATGACCACCATCATAATGTTGATTGCTCTCGCAGCGATACATAAGATGGTGATACATCAAATGGATGTGAAAATGGCTTTCCTAAATTATTAGCTGACCGAAGATATTTACATACAACAGCCAGAGGAATTTGCCGTCAAGGGTCTTGAAGACAAAGTCTGCAAATTGGTAAAATCCTTGTACGGTCTTAAACAGGCTCCCAAGATGCGGCATGAGAAATTTGACAAGGTTATAAGGTCAAATGGCTACATAGTCAGCGAGACGGACAAGTGTGTTTACCCAAAGTTTGCTGATGGAAGAGGTATGATCGTCTGTCTGTACGTGGACGACATGCTGATCCTAGGTACGGATATGGACTATGTCACGGAGACAAAGAAGTTCATCTCGAGCAAGTTCAGTATGAAGGACTTGGGGGAAGCTGATGTGATCTTAGGGATCAAGATCATTCGGACAGACACTGGACTAGCGTTGTCACACTCTTATTATATTGAGAAGATGATCACACGCTATGGGTATCAGGATCTTCCAGGGATCGATACGCCTTACAGGTGTGATCTGAAGCTGAAGCCTAATTCAAGGAAAAGCGTCAGGCAGTTGGAGTACGCAAGCGTAATCGAGAGTTTGATGTATGCTACTACTGCCATAAGGCCTGACATAGCTTTCGCCGTTGGAATGCTGCGTCATTTTACGAGCAACCCAGGCATTGAGCACTGGAAAGTTGTGAAAAGGGTTATGAGATATCTCAAGAAGACTCAGACATATGCACTGCACTACAGCGGAGATCCGCCGGTACTGGTAGTGGAAGGCTTCATTGATGTCAGTTGGTGCTTAGAGGTGGAGAGCGAGAGGTCCACGGGTGGATTCATTTTCACAATGGATGGAGATGCTATATCGTGGAAGGTGAAGAAGCAGACTATACTCTCACGGTCATCCATGGAATCTGAGTTCTTTGTACTTGATACCGCAGCGGAGGAAGTAGAATGGCTTCGGGAGCTCATGTATGATCTTCCAGTGGTTGGGGCACAAATACCGGCAATACCGATATACTGCGACAACCAGGCGACTGCGACGGTGGCATCAAATGACCTCTTCAACGGGAAGAAGAGGACTATGCGGTTGAAGCACAGGGAAGTACACGATCTCATTAAGAGAGGTGTTATTGTAGTGATTGATGTTCGGAGTCAAGAGAACCTGGCGGATCGTTCACCAAGGACCTCAAGCGCCAGCTGGTCGATGACACAGCATGTAAAATGGGCTTGAAGACATTCTGATATTGTATTATTGCAATCCTACCATAAAGTTTTATGCTTTTAGTTAAAAGAGAAATCTACTAGGCATCTAGCTTTTGTTTCAAGGGAGGACCATTAATCGAAAGAATATCAGGAATGGTGGGTACATGTCTTATAGGGTATAGAGAGGTTACGGACCTACACCACTGTTGTCTACTGTTATTTTCTGCAAAAAACGGATCATATGGGAAGGTTGGCTTAAACGCCTTAATGAGTTCTTAGGCAGAGTGAATGCCTGGTGTGCTTTACAGGAAGCACGGTAGCGCAGCACTACAAGGAGTGAAACTCCTTGCTACTGTGGGGTGACTTCACCATGAGGTTCCCGAAAGGGGTAAAGCCTCGACTTTGCGAGCCAAGTCACAGCGGTGTAGCACCGCAAATAGGCAGATAGCCTAATGTTGTATGTTGAAATAAAGAGGGGTGTAGTCAGCACTACCAAGGGGAGGAGTTCCTCATGTTACAGTGGCACGACACCATGATGAGGTACCCGGTTAGGGATAAAGCCTCGGCCTTGCAAGCTATGTCGTTGCGGTGTAACACAGCAAGGGAGCCTAAGGCTTCATGCTGGGTAGAATGGCACTACAAAGAGGCGGTGACCTCATGCTACAGTAGTATGACACTACGATGAGGTTTCCGGTAGGGGTAATGCCTCGGCTTTAGGCCATGTCATAGCGGCGTAGCACCGCAAGGGAAGCGCAAGGCGCTTCATGCCATGTCTCTTTAATAAAGAACTCACCTATAGTGTATGGACAAAGAGATATCAGGCCGTCTCTTGAGGGTAAACTTGTAGACGCCCAAAACTATAAACTGAAACCAGGCTGGCACAGGATCTTTAATGTGTAGCCAGAAGCACATGTAACTATATTATGTGAGTGGAAAGAATTTCAGCTGTGATGCAGAATTCAAGGCTTAGTCCATTCTTGTATTATAGTCTGTTGTTTGACCCATGCGGGAAGATTCAAGTCGTCAGCGATATCTCTCCTAATGCATGATGGACAGTTACTGTGGGGAATACTCAAACCCATATATATAAAGATATATGGGGGATTATTGGAGTTTGGCATTTTTTATTAGAAAGTTTAGTCCCACATCGGCTAGGCCAAAGGAGTTGTATCTCTATATAATAGCTATGCTTGTTTAGAGATGCACAAGTGGTGTGGAGGTGCACATGGGTGTGCCATGTAGGGGTATTTTTCAATAAAAAAAAGGACAAATCAACAATGAAGCATTCATGCTTTTTGCTCTTGGTAATTAATTTCTAATGGAGCTAAGCCCCGTAGGGGCTAGCGACTCGGACACGGACTCGGGCTCATGAGGCGTAATGTGGCATTTTGTTGGCGCACTTTGCACTTAGCACGTCGCTAGGCGCATAGTGCGCTTAAGTTGCGCTCGTTGCGCGAGCCACTTGCGCTGCCAATTGGCGCGGCCAAGTGGCGCGCCCAGTGGCGCGCCAGTGGGCGCTGCCTGTTGGCGTGCAGTTGGCGCAGGTTGCGCAGAGTGTGCAAGTGGCGCTGTGCGTGCAGTGTGCAAGGTGCGCGGGGTGCACGCGGTGCGCACGTTGCGCGGGGTACACGCGGTACGCACGTTACGCGGGTGGCGCACGTTGCGCAGGTGGCGCGCGCTGTGCGCCAGTTGGCTTAGATCGTGTCTGTGCTTGATTTGAGCAGTTGCCGCACTTTCAGGAGCGATTTTTACTACGTTCCGAATGTTCTGCTAACTAGACAGTTACAGCGGCGGGCCTATATAAGGTTCTCTCTTCTCTCTCTCTCTTTGAAGACACAGAATATACAGAAGTTTACAAGTATTTTTTAACACAGTTCTACAAAGTTCGAGAGAACAGAGAAGAGCAGTACCTGTGCCACTTAGTGCCACAGGAGTTCGCTGCCATCCGAGGATTCAGAAGAGCGGAGTGTTCCAAAGTTCTCCGTCGAACTTGCTGGTTCCTGGAAGCTGTTCGTGTGGGACGAATTTAGCTTTGAGCAACGGTGATCATTCACCCCAGCAATCTTTCATCTATCGCCTGTCATCCAAGTTGCTGCTGCCTATAGCAATTCGCTTAGTATCTTCTTTTTAGAAGTACTACTGTCGTTTGCTACTGTTACAAAATTTTTTAGATTTTCATAACTCAGAATCCTCCAAGGATCTCTGTTGCACACCTTCTTTGAAGTGTTGCGTTGAAACGTTGTTTTTATAATTGTTTTATTTTTTTAGTTTTCCATCGAAAATTGTGCCCCGACATTAACATAAGGATAGGGATTTTCTCTGCTAGGAGTGAAAATGCTACTGTGATGTTGCTTGATTTTGCTTACTTCTTAAAGAAGCTGATGGAACGTAATTGAGATGATGGGGGGCCATTGTTGCTGCAATAAACCATGCATTGTTATGCCCAGTAAACAGTGTTCATGACAGATGATATGTAGGGTTTAATTGTACCATAGGAGCGGCGGTGGTGACATGTCTTGTAGCCAGTCGAGGAGCATTGTATGCGTCCCATGGGGACTCCCATCCCGGCTATCGGCTAAACAAGATTTAGAATGGCAAATTATATAGGCACTTCAATCCTTAATCAGGGCTAGTCTAATTTTTCTTTTATGTATTTACAAATTTACCACTTGCAAAATTACTCGGAACTAATTCAAATGTTGGTATATATAAAGTTACTTCTGTTTTTTTTTTCGTTTCTCTTCTTCTTCCCTTCTCCCTCCTAAAACCTTAAACCTTTTCTCTTCCAAATCACTCTCAATCCATATTCATACCTAAATTTCATCTTCTAGTAACTAAAATTTGATTTAGTATTTATTCTACACAGATTTTTGAAGTTTTGAATCCATTTTAGGGTTACGAACTTCAAAAGTTCGTTCACAGTCACGACGGGGATGATGATGGACTGTCAAAATTTTTGACAGTCCTACCAATTGGAAGAATTGTCAAAATATTTGACAGTGCTACATAAATTATTGAACATGTAGCATGTACAGTCAGTCTATTTTAGAACTATCAAAAAAAATGATAGTTCTAGCAGCATGTAGGACTGCCAAAAATTTTGGCAGTCCTAAAATGCTGCTAGAATTTACTGAGTAAGTGGTGACTTCTTGTGTATTTACTGAGCAAACTAACAACCATCCCATGAGTTAATATAACCATTAATCTCCACGTATTGCCCATCGTTTAGTTGGATTCCTTGAAATTGGTGGAGTGGCACTAGGGAAGCTGTTCTGATGGTTCATGCAGGAAGAGGAGAAGGTTTGGTTTTAATATCAGACTATGGCAGCTTCTTCGTAGAATGTACTATGCATTTTTATCAAACGATATCAGAATAGAATATGGGGTTATTGGGGACATTCGTCTGAGTTCCTTCGCATATTGCAATCATAATTTCAACAGCATTTTAGAATTGCCAAAAATCTTGACAGTCCTATATGTTGTTAGAACTGTTAAAAATTTTGGCAGTTCTAAAATGGACCTGTTGTCCTAATATGGACTTGCTGTATAACAAGTCTATTTTAGAATTGCCAAAAGTTTTGGCAGTTCTACATGCTGCTAAGACTGTCATTTTTTTTGGCAGTCCTAGATAATTTTTATGCCAATATACAATAATTGTTGACAGTCCTAAACTCCATTTTCTCCATACAATATTTTTTTTTCCAAAATATTTGCATAGTCCTAGGATTAGGAATAATTTCTTCCAAAATGTTTTCCAAAAATAATAATATCAACGAAATACAATAAGCATTAGGATTTGTAACTTGTTTGTGAGGAGCCTTTGGATGCCATTTCTGAATTTGGAAATAAGATTGGAAAAAAATCTAGAACTTTGGTGAAGATGGAGAAGATGGAGATGGTGGAGAAGAAGTGAGGGTTTGAGAAGAGAGAGAGAGTGTGAAAACTTCAAATGAATGTGATAAATTGGACTTCTTTTTTTTGGAGGGGGGTTGGAGGGTGGGGGAGGTGAGGGATACCCCTAGGTAAAAAATGGACAGTTCTAAATAATTTTTTCTCCAGAAAATTTACTGTAGCGATAAAATTTTTAATAATATTTGTTGAAACGATAGATGTTTGAAAAATTTTGTCAAACAATACAATCCGACAGACAGTTTGTCGAAAAATGGACATGTTGAAAATCCGCCAGACTGACTGTCGGAAAATGAGCATCAGCTCAAATTTCGACAGTCCATTTGGCTGAAATAGAGCTTTTGGGTGGAATTGGTTTAAATTGTTTACGGTTTGAGTTGGGTGGTGGGTTAGTTTGGGTTTGGTTTTCTTTTTTTGGGTTGGGTTGGGTTGGTTATTATTGTTGGGGGTTGGTTGGGTTTGGTTGTTTTTTTTGGTTGGTTATATTTTGTTGGAGTTGGGTTGGATGGGTTTGATTATTTTTTTTTTTTGGGTTGAGATGGGTTATCTTTTGTTGGGTTTCTAACGTTACAATTCTCAACGTTACAATTGTAACGTTCTAATTCCAACGGCTATATTGAGCCACCACCATCTATAAGTATCAAACCAATTCACAGCATCTCTCTCAATCACTTTACTACATCTCTCTCATTCACTTCACAACCTCCCTCTCATTCAGCAAAGCCGAAGCTCCTCTCTTCCTACAGAAAGTTCATCTTGTTGTCAACATGGATGGAAATCTAACAATTCTATGCTCGCTTGGTGGTGTACTAAATGGGTTAGTGTATCAAGGGGGTTTAACCCAAGTTCTTTTAGTTGATCGAAATATTTCATTTCTTAGTTTACATAATCTAATTATTGATCAATATTCTATCGAATACGAATTTATATTAGTACATATTTTCGTATCTAATTGTATAAAAGTAGATAGTGAAGATGCATGAAAATTTATTCTTCAAGTGAATGCACAATCACCATATATTAATATCTATGTCACTCCGCCCCCATCTATGAATGTAAGTAATATACCTGCTTGTAATACTTTTAACGCTGGTCCTAGTTCTTCTCATCAAGTTATTCCATTTACTGAAGAAGAACATGTAGCAGATGATGTTAATAACGATGACGAAAATAGTGATGATCTAATTGAAAATTTAGATGATGAATTTGATGATTCGTTGATAGCCTTAGCACTCCTGAATTATTTATTGGAAAACAATTTGAGAATCGTTCTAAATTTAGAAGTTTTATTAGTGATCTAGCAATTAGACGTAATTTTACTTGTTCAGCTACTTTAAATAATGCTACTGGAATTATATATAAATGTAATAGTTCAAATTGTCATTGGAGGGTATACGCTAAAGCCATAGGTAGAGGCAAAAGATTTTCTATTGCAACGCTAGAAAATATTCATTCTTGTTTAGGTGGACTTACAACTGGTTCTCATCCATTAGCTACCACTGTATGGGTTAAAAATCAGATTATTGATAAAATTCGAGATAATCAGTCGTATAGTCCATCTTGTGTTGTAAAAGATATATTTAGGGAACATCGAATACATATTAAATATTGTAAGGCTTGGAAAGCTAGAGAACTTGCTCTTTCCGAAATAAATGGTAGTTATATTGATGCATATAGCAGTCTCGAAGAGTATGGTCTTAGAATTATTGAGACAAATCCAGGTAGTCAATGTTTTATGAAGATTACAGAAAATAATAGGTTTGAAAGAATTTTTATTTGTTTCAAGGCATGCATTGATGGATTTCTAAGGGGATGCTTACCTGTGATTAGTATTGATGCTACTTTTCTTTCCTCTAAATATAGAGGTATTTTATTTATTGCTTGTGCTCATGATCCTAACTATCAACTATATTCTATTGCATATGCTGTTGCTGAGAGTGAAAACACTGATTCTTGGAATTGGTTTTTAAACGGTTTAAGAATATCTTTTGAAAGATTTTTTGATGCCTGGAATACAATTTCTTTTATATCGGATAAATAGAAAGGATTGATAAATGCCATGCGTGCTATTTTTTCGGAATCGCCTCATTTTTTCTGTATTCAACATTTTAAAGCAAATTTGAAATCAGTATGTAGATCAAAGCATTTTCAACGTAGCTTGGACTCTCTTGCAAGATGTTATAATGAAACAGATGCAAATAATTGCTTGGAGATGATTAAAGCTAAAAATGTTGATGTTTACAATTGGCTCGTTGGAGTAAATGATGAAAATCGTGTTTTCTCACACTGGATTACAGCGTATTCTCCTTGTCCAAGACTAGATATTAACACGTCAAATCTTGCTGAATCTTTCAATAACTAGATTAAAAATCTTCGAGATAAACCAATAACGACACTACTTGATGGTATTCGAGCCAAGATTATAACACTTCAGGACAAAAACAGACAACAAGCTGAAAATCTTGAAACAAATTTTTGTCCAAAGATGTTAAAAACGATGGCTCGTATCACAAAAGAAATCCATCAGCTGGAAATGTTACGGATAGTGGGTCATTTGTTTGAGATATTAGATCGTCAAACAAATAGAACATATGTTGTTCGTTTAAATGAAAACTATTGTTCATGTTTAAAGTGGTATCATACTTTTCTTCCATGTGTACATGCATGTTATGCTTGTAATTGTTGCAATATCAGGATTGAGCATTACTATCCAGCTATATTTTCAAAGGAAGCATTAAAAAGTGTCTACGAGCCGCACTTGGAGCCAATTCCAGTCCCTTACAACATTCAAAGTGCATTGGTTAGAGGCGACATTGGAGTACCAGATGTACGACGCAAAGCCGGAAGACCAAAGAAGAACCGTACTATGGCGAAGGATCAATCTTCAAGAGATCTCCGATGCAGTAATTGCAATGGTTTAGGACACAATAGAAGGAGTTGTAGAAATCAACCAAGAGAATGAATAGGAAACATCATGTGAAGTATATGTAATAGTTTGTAAAAGAAAGGTGACTTTTATATAAATGAAAATAAAACATCATACAAGTTCAAAATTTACATCTATCTTCCTTGTCTGTCCAATTCCCAATAGTCTGGACGATCAACTTCTCTGAGATTGAGTCGGGCTCTCCTCCGCATCGTATCCTCCTAGGACACATCACCACCTTCGTCTTGCGTGGGTGCTGGTGCTGGTACCGATGGAGTCGTTAGTATCTGTATATAATAATCTCCATCCAAACCATAGCCTTGGAACCAATCGGTCACCCCCGGCCAATGCGAAGTCCCCTGAGAAGTCTCTTGGCCAGCCCCCTGGGAAGAACTCTGGCCAGCCCACTGGGAAGAACCCTGGCCAGCCCACTGGAAAGAACCATGGCTAGCCCACTGGGAAGAACCCTGGCCGGCCCACTACGAAAAACCCTGGCCAGCCCACTGCGAAGTCTCCTGTCCAGCCCCCTGGGAAGAACCCTGGCCAGCCCACTGGTCGTCAGCTTGCTGAGGCGGGATCTCACCAGCTTGCTGAGGCGGGATCTCGTCAGCTTGCTGAGGCAGACTATCGGGGAACGGCTGGGTGACATGGGGCCTAACCCTGCGGGGAAGTGGTTGACGTTGGCTAATAATGCCTACAGGATAATCTGACGGAATATGTAGCGAAGGGTTCGGAGGCTCCGGATCCGCTTTCACCCAATCCAGAAAGTTTCTTACTGTCGTTCTCAAGACTTCAGGATCTGGGTTATCATATGCTTGCTCTAAAGCTGGAACCTAAAATAATAACACTTTATTTTAGTTCTTATGCAAGCTAGAACATTGTAATCTAAAATATTGTAAACTAAAAATAATTACTTACATCAGTTCTTATTATATGTTCATAAAATCCACGCAGACTAGAATCATCTATAGCTCTATGCTCGAAGCGAGGCTCCTGATATATGTAGTGTCTGTTGCTAATAACTGGAGATCCCCACCAAGATCTAAATGCAAAATCTCCGTATACTGTTGCATATACGAAATATGTGAGATGTTATGAGAAAAATGCGACAAAAATATTAACTTCAAAATAACTTACAATCCTCCATAGTAGCTATGTTCTGAGACAAATGTGAGATGTTATGCGTCTCTAGTCTGGAATTCCAAGCAGGAATTAATTTGCGGGCTCTGACGGTTGCACTTCCTCTACCACGATTGTAGTGAGACGGGTCTTCGGGTATATGTTGTTTCATACCGAATTGCCGTATAACCCGATCAGCTGGATGATACATTATGTCTCCATGGTATATTATGTAAAACCTATAGAGACTTAATGCATATGCTGTTTGTTCTATCTCAGAAGGATAAGAATTAACAGAATAATGCACCATTTGAACCTGTTTTTTGACATATAATTATAAGGAAATAAAACATAATATACTAAATAGATATAGAATGGTGACTTTTATTTACCTCTAAGATCTGTAGTGAATCAAATTGACCTCGATATATCGGGGCAACCGAGTAAACACAATGTGCGGGATCTACCGCATCAGTATGCCACCGTAAAGCGCCCGAAAATACATGTGTGTCGCTACTGATCAAGGAAAGTGGCCTACCGATAGAAAAATGCTCGTAGGACCAAACCTAAACAATATATAATATAAGTGTACAAATTTTAAATATATAACAAAATTTAAATATATACCAAATTCAAACAATTTTTCTACCTGAATCAATGTAGCACATCCGTTTAAATTTTTCATCAATTTGTCCTTCGAATGGAACTGCACAAAGTCTGACATAGCACTATATAGATATGCCAGCATTGACGCTCCCTACGCATGACTCGTCGGTTCCGTCAGATCATTCAGAAATGATAGAAACCGTAAATTTACCATATCCGATGCGTCGGGAAACAAAAAAGCATTAATAAGGCCTAGCAAATAGGCTCTAGTGCATGCAATGACCTGAACAGAATATGAAAAATATTATATTAGCTGAACTAAATTGATATATAATTTACGTGCACAAATATTAACCACAAATGTAATATTATCCGTTCCTCATCAACTGATATTTCTTGGTCACCGATACGATCTATGTGCATAAAATTCTGTCGGAGCCATGTATACGACACTAGACCTTTGCCTTTCAATTTTGGTGCCTCCACACCTAGGTAGGTCGTGATCGCTGTCTCACCAGAAAATTGTTCATCAAATATTATAGGTTCACCTGTGATAGGTAGACCTAAAATATTTGCAACATCTTTAAGCACAATAGACATTTCTCCAAAAGGTAGCTGGAACGTATTTCGTCCGGGCCACCAGTGCTCCACTAGACTCAGAATCAAGTCTCTATCGTGACGTAGAAAACGTATTTGGTCAAGGTAATGAAAACCAAATACGTACAATAAAGCTTCTTGGTCACTAGTCAATTTCCAGAAACCAAGTTGGCCCTCATAGCGCCATGTATTGTGTTCTCGAAGCCGCACTTCCCTTTTATAATCACATAGCTATATATAAAACATACAAACTATATTATTACTAAACATATAAAATAAAAAATTTATTGACTACCACAATTAAAAGTATATATACCTCTCCAGTAAATATCAGACTACATATGTGCGACTCGTGTTGCTGCTTAATCAAATCTGTAGTTGGCCCCCCTGGTATATGACCATCGTTTTGGGTAGCCATCTGTAAATAATTTATTGACTACCACAATTAAAAGTATATAACCCTAAATTTCGTTGATATTACACAACTATGAACACTAATTGTAGATATCAATGAATATTAGAGCTATAGAACATTAATATATCAATGAACATTAGTGTTGTTATTAGTGGTATATATAAAATGACACACAATTAGTGGTTCAAAATTAGTGTTACAATACAAGGATGAACATTAGTGGTTCAAAATTAAACTCGTAGGATTTTGATAGTGGTTCAAAATTAGTAGGGTTCAAAATATCAACATTAGGTTACAAGATCTAAAATTTTGAACCGTACTTTCACATTTTATAAGAGATCTAAAATATCAACATTAGGTGAACAATAGGATACAAGATCAAAATTAGTGTGTCATTTTATATACCACTTGTTGGTTACTATGGTTCAAAATTAGTGTCCTAAAAAAAATATGAAAAATATCAATATTAGTGTTTATGATACAAGGGTGAATAATAGGATACAAGATCTTAAAAAAATGGTGAACAATAGAATACAAGATCTGAAAGAACAAAAATTACCACTCAATTTTTTCTTCTTCTTGTTCTTCTTCCTCCTCCTCCTCTTCTTCTTCTTACTTCTTCTTCTTCTTCTTCTTTTCCTTCTCCTTCTCGGCTTCACAGCAACCAACAAGCCAACACTTTACTCTCCCCAACAACCCAACACTTTACTCTCCACCTACCAACAAACCAACCAAGCCGGATTTTTTTTTTTTTAAACAAACATAAGTCAACCGAACAAGTGAACCGGGGGGGGTTTCGATTTCCGACAGTGTGTCTGTCGGAATTTGGAGTCACGCCCAAATTCCGACAGACCGTCTGTCGGAAATTGGGTTTCCCCAATTTCCGACAGACGGTCTGTCGGAATTTGGGCGTGACTCCAAATTCCGACAGACACACTGTCGGATCTTATCGCTCTGCTTAATTTCTTAAACTTTTATCGTTTTTAGTAATTATTATTAAAAATTTATTGTACAGTAAATTTTTTATTTTTTTTCTGAGCTGAATTAATCTCAATTCTGAACTAGTCCTGAGTCGTGACTAAGAAGTAAAGTGCCCTTATAGTTAACTAATTAGCCTTTAGAATAATTGGAGGTGCCATTGGCTATAGAACAACAACCGAGGAAGACATTGAAGCTACAATCAGTATCAAATTAGAATATGTCGCAACCACTTGTATCATATAGTTATGCATTTGTGGATCAGCAACAAGGTTCGAAATTTGGGGAATAGCCCCTAGGTTTGGATGCCCTAGTAAAAGTCATGTGAAGAAAGACAGTCGATGTGACAGTGGTTCTTTTACTCTGTACATTCAGCCCTTGAATGGCCGATGTGATTGCCTCCATTTTGGATCTGTGATATATATACGGAAATTTTCATCTAAAGCATAAATATTATTATATATTTTATAGAAAGCACACATTTTTACAAAATTTCATGGGAAGCATCAAAACGCCCATTTTTTTTAATTTTTTTACTTTCTTTTTTATGCTGCTTCTATTGACAGCAGCTAAACGGAGAAGTCCACGTCAGATGAAAACGTTTTTAAGAAGGGCGTTTTTCGAGAAAAAATGTCCTTCCTAAAGGCATTTTACGTGGACGCTACCATGACCTTTTAGGCTGCAGACAACTCCCATGATGATCGTCACTCACCATGCTCACGTAATTTAACTTCAGGATAATCATAGCGCTATAATATATATATATATATATATATATATATATATATATATATATATATATATATATATTAGAATTTAATAAAATTAACAACCAGAAAATTAATTACCTAAAATTTAGTTTACCTCTCCCGTAAATACAAGTTTAGAAACGTGCGATTCTCGTTCATGTAAAATAAATGGAGTTGTCGGACCACCGGGTATTTTTTCATCATTTTGAGTAGTCATCTGTAATAATCGTTACAATTTTTTTAGTGCCACGTGCGATTCTTCGTTAAGCGTGCCACGTGCAAACAATGCAAAGCAAAGCTGTAATGCGTTCCCGCTCACCTATGCAGCTAAAGCTGCTGCATGCAGCATTGTAAAGTGAGACAGCGCACGTGGCAGCGCGGCAGAGCGCGTGGTAGTGTGAAACAGCGCGACAGCCGAGGCGAATCGAGGGGAGCTGCGAATCGGGGGGTGCCAGGTAAGCCTGGAAACGCCCTTCGGATGGGCGTTTCCCTCAGGAAAAACGTCCTTCGAATGGGCGTTTTCTATATATATATATATATTTTTTTCGTTATCTCGCTAACGTCTCCGATACCTCTCCACATGATTCAATAATTCATATTTTAATGAGAACGTCCTTCGGATGGATGTTCTTATGTTTCATTTATAATTATTGAAAACATTATGCTGTACGTGTAATTTTATAAATTTATTATGCTTTCAGTGAAAATTTTCGATATATATATGCCTTGAGAGGCAGTCGTTGATGTCATCGGCCCAATTGAGATTTGGATGCTCATCGTTATTGGTCGTGTCTCACTTTGTGCTTGCGAAGCTTCGAAGGTTATATAACTCACAGGACTAGACCCTCCACACGCACACACACACCCGATGATCAAGTTGGAAATGGAAGCCAATCGACTAAAACTTTTTTTAAAAAAAAAATTGTCCCCTAATGGCTTCGTTTATTATCCATTTTGCCTCCGGACTTTCATGTTGGGTTACTTCAACTCGCTTGGAGATTTAATAATCATCAATAAATAATTTACGATGTATCATGACATCATTCTAGACGGGTCAATTGGGCTTGTTGGGTCCGGACGCCCGTGTAATTTGAGCCCAAAAAAAAAAAAAATCCCCATATTCAACATCTACTTTCCTTACAGCCCAATGATGAAACTCAGTTACAGAACACCACAGGAAGCAGCGACCACATCACAGTCTTTGAAAGTAAAATATGAAAGATACCTAGGAGCCGTAAAAGGTAGAAGATGATCCAACAATATCCAGTTACTTGCATGACTAAACAGATTAAACGATCTGTTCCCTTCTTCAAGCAAGCTTTATCACTCACAACCTTCACTCTCTGACTTAAATCTCTGCCCCCATCAATGTAGCTCTCACAATCTTCAGCATGAACTAACTAGCAAAAGGAAACAAGATGCATATGCATGAGAATTGTTCAATGGGATGTCAAACACATACCAGCATCCCTTAACATCCTATTTGGAAGCACCATTACTTTGGCAACTTGAATGAAAAGCAAAATCAAGAGAGTTCAGGTAGTATCAGTTCATGCATGATTCTTTTTGCCAATTCTAGTTTTGTACAATACATAAAGCCTCCCAGACAACCAGTTTATTAAATACTTCCAAAACAATCCTCCAAGCCAAATCATACAAGAAATCCACATGGTTTTCTCTCTCCATTCTCTTCATCTTATTGCAGTACTCCCAATCTCAGCAGTGCATTCCAAGTTACTTTCATCCCTAGCAAGTTCATAACCCATTTTAGCATTGCCCGTCCTCTTCAGATTAGAGTTTCCATCTTATTTCGAATCAGCAGCACATGCTTACTGAGGTATACATAAAGATGTTCCATCTGAGGACAGAAATGAAAATGAGGAACAAGCTGATATACAGGCAAGTTCCATAAAGATGTTTGTGATACACAGTTGCTCCCAGGTGCTGCACATTCAGTTACTGACTTGCCACCGTGGTGCAAAGCTGAGAAACAAACAGCAATGTGAGATTTCTTTGTACATTAGAATGCGGTCTAAAGAAAGAAATTAACATAAACAATACACAAATTAGTTCCTCAATGCTACGGTTGTGGGTGGATTGCCCATAAATCTAAAAGTGGAAAGTTTGAAGCGGCAGATTACATTGAGAGATAAGATGAACTCTGAGTAACTTCATTCAGCCTACCCGGACTGTTCACTGGAAAGGAAGAGACATAATGCCACAAATTAGAACAATAAGGATAAGATATTGCAGTAGAAATAAAGCATATACAACCTTTTTGGGGGATGTGCGTTCTGGTGAAGGAGCAACACATGCAGGGCTTCGTTCCAGGGCCAAGTCTGGACATGACTGTAGCTCAGAGTTGCTGTTCAACTGATTAGAAGTTCCTGAGCTTTTACATACATATTTCTCTGCTTGTGCTTTCTCTGAGACCGCTACCGAAATTTTTGGGTCGATATTACTAATTTCATTTATTGCTACAGCACCTGGCTGATAAGATTTGGGAAAATACTTTGCATCAACGAGATGAAGAATAATAAGATAACTCTTAGATAGAGGAAGTTGATCATACATTGCATGAGTCGTTGATGTGGACAATTATAATTGTTATGTCATCAGTCCTGTTCTCGTGTTCCAACCATAACTTGTATGATTCAGCAGCAATTGCTGCACAAGCATCTCTGGGGTCTTTAAAACTGGCTACCTGTAGTAATGGCAAAAAATTGGAGATGAGCAAGAGCGGTTGGATATATGGATACATAGGAGAAGTTGCATCATCAGTCTGAATTTTATGCTAAAAAATAAAATATGAAACTCTATAGTTAAATGTGACGAACATAAAATGCCTTGAACTATAAACTAACAGGTACTTCTCACATATGTAATATACATCCAGGGATCCTTTACCTACCTTCACATCCAATCTACACTTCTATATGGTTATAACAAGAGATCAAAAAATTAGTAGATTACAAATGATCGTTGAAGTTTGAAATGGACCTGCTTCAATACAAACATATCCTTGGAGATTAGATAACAAATCACAGGTATAGATTCATAGCAAGAGACCATGGATCACTGTAAATAATTTCAAATTTTTCTGATTTTGGAAAGTGTAAATCAAACCACCGAGAGGGTTCTTCTTACCTTCTACTACATTGACAAAGATGTTACAAAAAATAAACAATGGACTCAACATGTATATTTATAGGAATTCTAAGAACCTCAAGCCTCTAGGTAATGAAGTAGCAGTCGGGTTAATTACTGTAGTTTACAGCGGTCTTTGAACAACCCACAATTGGAGTTAATAGGTTTGACAAAATTAAAGAAGAATATGGTTTTTGTTAGTTACAGAGGACATGACCCTTAAGGGAGCTGAATGGAAGACTGATTGAAACAGCCAACCACAAAATTTTGGGATAAAGACTTTCTTGTTGTTCTTCTTCTTGTAGGGTTGACAAATCTATATTTGGGCTGATTTTCTTAATGTATTACATTTAAAGAACAACCTTCATGCTTCTTGTTCCTCTTTCAAGTCCCAGCCAAGGGAGTAACAATCACAACCTGCCAAGTCCCAATGAACTTTTTCCCACTAGAAGTAAGCAATTAATGTCTGTACTTCACTAAAAGAACTTTTACTGTAGAATGTCTAGTATTTACATTCCACTGCCCCTCTTTGGCCTGAGTTATTCCTCTACTGGTCGTTCTCTGAGTTTGCCTCATCATTTTGTTTATGGATTTGTCTCCTCTGGCACCATAATCACTTACTATCAGTCTACCACGAAGAATTACTAGATTCAATCTCATGACATGGTCTGATGTTTACCTTGCTTTCATACTTGCATACATAAACTCTGTTCAACATTATTAGAACATTGACAAATAGAATATTCTCTCACTTCGTTTAGAAAGCAAACTTATCTTCAAGAACTTTGACATTTGGGACTATAACTAATAATCCTTATATGCATTGATCTCTTAAATCCAACCTTATATAATCATTAGCTGCACTTCCGTGGAGATCGGGTTGGGGTGAGGTTGAGACTTCTCAATTTGCTGCTTTATATGTTACATTCTGTCAAAAGCATGTCCAAATTAAGAAGATAATGATGTGTCAATTAACTATCATTTGTTAACCCTTATTAGGTAGCTACCTTATTTGTCTATACCCATATTAGGTAGCACATTAATATTGTTACCTTAGTTGATTATTACTATATTTGATGGTATCTAAATTCATTATTATATCCGACACATATTGTAACTATAAATAAGTCTTTGGCTTATTTCTAAATGATCAATGAAATCAATTCATCGCTTGCCTTTCTTTTTCCAATATGTTCTGTAGTTGAAAAATAAAATTCAGCTCAAGAGTAGGAAGGAATCTAAATCTACCTTGTGGAGGATAAGTTGGAAAAAGTAGGTAAAATGGGCCCAAGTAAGTCAATGAAGGAATATAGGAGGCTATGTGTCACTAGTTTAGTCTAGGGAAGTATGAAACCCATGATGGAAAATTTGAGAAAGGGGCAGATGAAAAAGATAAATCCAAGGAGGAAATATAGGAGCAAAGGACAAGGTGTGGAAGTGATACAGATTCTCAAGGAGAAAGATCAAGGAGCGGAGAAACATGAATATGTGAAACTAACACTATTTTATATGTTTACTATTGGTAGCAAGAGGGATCTGCTTTTGGCAAGATACATAGCACGAGGAGGTACCTGATACGAACATTGAAGAACTCTTCCAAAAAGCTAGTCGTTATGGGGGGGAGAGTCCAAGATTATATCAACCCACATCAAGTTTCCCATAACCGATGTCGAACTATAGGATCATAACATTTTATCATGCTCCGCAATCCTAGTGTCCCACAGGCTGGCTTTGTACTAGACTTCTAGTCCCGGGTGAACATTGTTATGTCGGTGTCACCACCCACGCCGTAGGATTGCAACAGGGAGACACGGTGTATGTTATGATACCAATTGATACGAACCTTGGGGGAACTCATCCTAAAAGCTAGTCGTTAAAAAGAGAGAGCCCAAGATTATATCAACCCACATCGAGTTTCCTATATAACCGACGTGGGACTATAGAATCATAACGATACCACTTAGGATAAATTCCCCCACAATTTGTAGAGTGTGGAATGTGATTTTAGTAACTATTGAACAAACTTGTGGGAAAAAAAATTCAATATAAGCTTCGTTCCGAGTTTGGAATGAGAGAGGAGTCGGTTGCTTTTCCAAACCAAAGGAAACCAAACAAACAATCAGGGGGAAGCAAGTGAAAATGAAGATGGGAGAAAAATGGGAATGTCGAATCATGCTATTTTAGTGACACCTCAATATCAGTGGATTAGCCTTTATCAAGTCTCTCTGGAAGGTGAAGGTGCATGTCAAAATAAGGTACTTCAATGGTTAGCATATACAGGAGACAATATCACTTGGGACAACCCACAAAATAGGAAATTGGTGGGTCTGGCAAAGTGTTGGAACTTTTCCAGGGACAAGGAAATGGTGGAACACCTCTAGCTGCAAAAGAGACTTGTACATGCAAATGTCCCTTTGGGGTCAATGGAGAGAGAGGGTCAAAGTAAGGGTGCAACTAAAGCAACTTTCGCAGCGATAAGAGTTTACCTTCCGAAGTTTCATCTAATAGAGCTAAAACAATGCCTCTCTTTACTAGTCCAGTAATGAAGAATCTAGTAAAATACCGTAAGATAAGAAAATAAATAAGTGTAATTTCTTACTTGGGGAATGTATTAACATTCAAGCATTCACTTCTTCTTTCTTTTGTTACAAAACATTCACTTTCTAAGCATGACAGTCCTAAATCCCAATGATTTATGCAAAACATGCATCATATAGACAGCCCAGTAGCGAGACCAAGGTGGCAAATAAGTAAGCTTACAAAACATTCACTTTCTAAGCCACATTCCTTCATAATTATCGAGTATTCCCTTACTTTCATGACCGCTCTGAATCCTAGTGATTTATGCAGAACATGTGCCAAATAGATGGCAACAAGATGAGAGAAACCTGTCTTAAGTGGTTTGGACATGTACAATACAGACCAATAGATGTTCATGTAAAGAACGGCAATATAATAGTTAATGGAGACCTAGACAAACATGGTTTGAAGTTTCGAAGAAGGATTTTTTTGCTAGCATTACAAATGACATGCCCCTTAACAGAGATGTATGGAAGAAGAGGATTCAATCAGCTGACCCAAAAATTTGGGATGACGGCTTTGTTCTTATTGTATGCATCATATAGATGGCACATAAATAGGGTTGCAAATAAACAAAGCAGCTCACAAGTTGAATAAATTTTTTTAGTAATCATAACTTTATCTATAACTGCAAAGGTGGCCCCTAATTTATCCCTAACACTTTCCATAAAAGTAAAGAAGATAGCAGAAAGAACTAGTAATCATAACTTTAACTTAACTGCTTTCCATAAAAGGAAACAAGATAAAAAGGAATAGTAAGCCTAAAAATTATAGGAGATCCTCTAATCCTAAATATTATAGGAGACCCTCCTGGATCAATGGAAAAAACACCAACTAACAGGAGGTAATTCAAGTTGATAAAAAACATATAACAATGCCCACTACATTTTTTACTCCTTGTAGCATCTTGATGGTCAGACTCAGTCACCTTCTAGCTTAAAAGCATTAACTAGACCAACATTAGATTGTCATCAGCTTTAATGCCGAAGCAGAAGTTCATTCTCTTTGATCTCCAAAACAAGTAATTAAAACGGAACTAGTCTAGCAATAGAGCTACAGATGAGCAACCAAAAGGTATAAGCTCTTCCAAGAAAACCTGAATCCTGTCAAATCTAATAGTAGTATATACCTTTAAATATTCCAACTCATTAAACAATAAACATACATGTTCATTAAATATCTTTGATAGCTGCAATTATTTGATGGAAGAAGCAGGTCGCAAGGGAGGGCATGTGCACCCCACCCCTCACCAGAAAACATACACACAAACCCCAATCTAATATAACCCATAAACATCCTATGATTTCGCTCCACAACTAAATTAGTCTCATCTCCCTCTGCAACACCTTCCAACTTCCAACCAAACATAAAGAAATAAAAGGAAAGTTTGTATGGTGCTACTTGAGTGTCTTACAAGTAGGGCTCTCTCATGGGTATCTCATAGGAACGGTTATTATAAATGGCATCTATATACACAAACACAACCAATTGACAGCCTCCATCATCTTATTGCTAATTATCATTATGCTAATCAGCAGTGGCCAACTAGGGTCGCAATATAAAAGGCAAAGGTGAACTTTCAAGGCGGTACTCTCATTGTGGGATTTCTTAATACAGATTACAGAACCCAGCCCACATAAATTCAAAGAGAGATGAGAATAGTGAAAACTGTGAAATTAATCGTAGCAAATATAATTTTCTAAGCCAACACCTATCCGGCTATTACACACTCGAGAGATCATTAATGGAAACTCTCCACTCAAGAAGCATTACTTTGGTTATTTCATACAGGATGAGAAGAACATACATATATACACTTAAGTTTGGAAATGATATAAATATGGGCTTGGTATTGCTAAACTCATCTGTTTGAAACTTATTGGAATCTACAACACTGTTTTCTTTTTAATGACCTATGTTGTAGTATCTTACAATACATGTTATGTATCTTACAATACGATATACTAACATTTCATTAAGTATTGGTTGATCCCATATAATACATACAGGCTGATAGCTAGTATCGGTTTTTCACTTGAATCATATAATGTATACTTAAGAATCTGATCCTGGAACTAGATAAAGTTCTAAGATGAAAACAAATAAAAAATATGAAAATTTATGTTAAATCATGTTCCTATATTTATTTAAGTATATACCTAAACTCCTAGTGATTGTACCATCTGATACATGATAAACTCCTAGTGATTGTACCATCTGATACATGATACGTACGTGATACACGATCCGATACACAAGCAAATCGAACACGATGCAATATATGAGTTTATGACTAGCAAGAGAACCCCTCGTGTAAAGTAGGACATACGGTCTTCCTTAGGCAAGATCTATGTCCATTGAATGTACCAGACAAGAAGTTGCCGCCCTAAGTGAACACCTCACCACATAACAGCTTATCATCTTGGTGTAAAGTCATAGTTCGCAGTATCGGTCGATACCGATCCGATACAGCCGATATCGATACGGTTTGGCATGTTCCGATACCGACCGAAACCCGATACTGGCCGATACCGACATTGGGGGTCTCCTTTTCGGTCAATTCGGCAAAGAAAATTGAACGAAAAGACCAATCAACAAGGATGTAAAAGCATAGAAAGGTTATAAAAGCATTTAAAAGAAGAAAACTTATCTATCGTATGTAAATCAATCGGTAAGGGTGACTTCTGTTTCATTCAATTTCAAAACAACACTGAAAATATTAAAATTAAGCCTAAATGTATAAAATATATTTTCTAAAATGTTAATAATTTATTAATAATTATTTGTTTTCCAATACCAAAAAATTCGATATTTCGATCTGAAACCTCTGATACTGCCGATACCGCCGATTCCGATACTCATAGGAATGTTCCGTTACCGATTCCGATACCGATACTTTGAACCTTTAACCTATATAGGAGTGAAATAACATGCATGTGTCAAAAGAACCAAATAGGCAAATACTTGTGTCATTCCAAAGAATAATCGCCAAGGTAACTCAGAATGCCATTGCATCAGTCACACCCTACGGTAGTACAGTATATTCGGTTCCGTGAGGCAGATTTTGCCACACCCGGCATACTGCATAATGGATTTTGTTGCACCACTGTGCGTACGCTAGAAAAACAACATACGGCATGAACTTTTAAGTGAAATGAATCAAAATATCCAAGTAATAGCTAACTAAGAGCCAAACCTGGAGAAGTAATGTACTCGGGTAGAGAATCGTGGAACACAGTGCTATCCCGAGTGGAGTGCTAGTCCGTGTGGATCGTATGGGAGAAGATAGTCCAAACGGTGAAGATCAGCCAAGTGATGGATCAAGGAATAAAGATGCATTAGGTGCAAAATTGAGAATAGACATGCAAAAAATCAGACATGTTTATCCTAGGTCAGTAAGAAATTTTGTAACAAGACCATAACATAGTTCAACCCAAGGTTTGCAGTATTGGTATCGGAATCTGTTTCAGAAAACTCTTCTTATGATTATCGGTTGGTTAGGCCAGTCTCATAAGTTTCGAATCGGATTTTTGTAGTTCTTTTACTAAGTCAAAATTAATATTAGTTACTATCGAAGAAAAACTAGAAACTATTTCATATATTTACGCATAATTCTAAGTATTATTTGTTATTTTTTGTTAGTTTTGAATGGAATAGTACTAATATTGATTTATGTTGTGAATCTACAAGTATACAAGTTCAAAAAATGGAATAGTTGCACCATTTCAATAAGGAATCTTATTGTCACGTTGTAGCATGTAGATGTTCGTCGCGCCCAATGATTATAAAGATGTATTGTTTTCTCCATATTCTCTTAGCCTGATTGAACGGAAAAGAGAGTCCAATGTCAGTATCGGCCAATATTGGCAGCGGTCAATTCAGACTAGGATATGCCAAAACCAATATGATGCGACCAATACGTATCGGTATCGGCCTATACTGCAAACCTTGACTTCGGGGAGTAGATTGTAATACAATTAAATGTTGCAAAAATATGTATATGGACACAACCTTACCCTCTTTTTATGGAGAGATTGTTTCCCCAAATATAAATTCACATCGTTCCTTCCGGACGCAAGTGCTAGTCTCATCGTCACTATGTCTACAAAGTGATGCCTTCTACTAATAAAAAAGGTAGACTATTAGAGGTATATATGTTGGTGAAATGGCTTGAATGAGAGCGTCCTTGAAGTTACTTGGATTAAAAAGGGATTTGTATTTTAAGTAGATGACATGAATGGGGATATGTAGTTAGATACCAGATGTCGAATAGAACATGCATGTATTGGATACCAGGTCGGAGTTGAGCTGTACTGATCCGGAAGTGTAATCAAAACTACTACTACATATTGCAGTGGTAGAATCCATTAACTTCACAAAAAAAAGCTTTCAAGATGACAAAGGTAATAACTCTAACATGTGAACATTGGACACCAGGCAGGTGATTGCACGTAAGAATGGGCAAAGATGGAAGGGGAAATATGTTGGAGTAATGCCAGATAAGTTAGTAACAATCAGAAAATATATGGAGCTCTACAGTAAAATAATCAATAGTTCCACATTTCTAGTTAAGAGCATCACAAATAATGATTAGAGACCATGCATGTTCCAATATCACGATTTGTCTTCATGTAATAGTAAGACATTCTTTTGGCGAAAAAAGGATGATGTTGAAACAATAAAGTAACATTTTTTTAAGATAGCTGAATGACTAGTGAATAATAATTGGTTCATTTGCTTAGTTGCACAGTTGTTAACTTCTTTGTTTGTCATTAGTTTTTGAACTGCTTAAGCTAGACATTCAATTGTTGGTTTATAGTTACCTTTCTAGTTTATAAACTTTTAGATTTATCATGCTTCGAAGTCCTTTTTAAATTCATTCAAATATTCCATATTCTTGTATGTATTATGTATTTTTTAGTATTTGAAAATTTAATCTCATCTAAACCACATTAAGTCCCCTTCTAGCTGCCTAACAGGCACTTGTCTTTCACAATATTGCCAATCTTCGACTGAGCTCATAATGAAACCGCTAGTATAGCATTGATTGGATCACTCTCCTCTTTATTGCGGTCCCATTTTCTCTGACTGTATATAGTAAGAAACTCTCCAGAAGGGTGTAATTCTTTTTCTCATAAGAACTCAAAATGACCTAGTTCAGGTTTTTATATGTTCCTCAGGCAATCAGGAAATTACACAAACCATTAGATTCTACCCTCCATAAAGCTGCAACTTTTGCATCTAAACAAATTCATACAAGAAAATTATAAAATTAATTGATCACTTCATGCCAGCTGTCAGAATGAAAACATAAACGGCTAACATGAAACAGAAAAACCAAACATTATAGAACACAGCCACCTTAATGATAACTCTAATTACCAACTAGCCAAATACAACTCCAATAAAATTTTGGCTGAAGAGAGATCAATCAAGATGATAATCTTTAATCACTGGCCAAACTCCCATCTAACACCAGGCTCTCCTAAACTACAGCATGCCTTTTTGTGAGCTAGTCTCCCCCTTCCCTCCTAATTTCTACTAACCCACAATATGTAAGGTAAAGCTCTTTTCATATGATAAACCACCTTCTACTAATTGTCTATGTACTGTTTCATCTAAAGCTCTCTCTCTCTCTTTGTTTTTGCTCTCTATGAATTTTACCTGAACAAACTGTCAAAAGCTTTTGCAAGTAACGTGCTCGCTATTGACTCCCTGACTCATTAGATAATACACTGATGTTTTACTCCAAGAGAATGGGAAGTCTTCTATGGTTTACTACACTAAATGGTTCATGAATTGACTGCAGGAGTTTCCTGGATAGATCACCACAGAGAAGCTCCCAACAAAAAACAGAGCAAGGATAAAAAACCTAATTAGTCTAATAATAATAAAAAAGAACGTAATAACTTGATCATATTATTTAGCAAACAAGCATTAAATTGTATACTTCTCCTCTGATCTTATATTTCATTTCAACTAAGATGAAGTATGAGTAACCACATGTACAAGTCAATAAAACCTTTCAACAAACCATTTTTAAGATAGTAAACTCTTTGATCAAAATACATATCGACCACGGCCTGACTAGACAAAGTCTCAAAATCCATCCCGACAGCTCACAACAAGAAGAAACAAACACCCCAGGCTTACATAAAACATGCCTATCAAGAACACAAACAAAAAGTGATTCCCATTTTCCTTGGTTGCCCTGCTGAATGTTAATTGCTTTAGTAGATAATGTAGTCCTCCCCTCCTTACTCTCTCTCTCTCTCTCTCTCTCTCTCTCTCTCTCTCTCTCTCTCTCACCTCCTATGTATACTATCATAGCACCAGAAGATCTGTAAATGGATCAACTCCACTAATAATAAACACAGTTACAATCATAACAATGGAGGACAGCTCAAAATTACCATAGTAGCAACATAGGAATTGCAATCATCATAAACCGAGACACCACAACTTGGATGGAGAATTCAAAACACCACATCACTACCACCACAAAGAACATGTAGATCTCTGTCTCCATTCCATGCCACGATCAACACAACTGCCCCGGCCATTGGATCGCCACTAGTAAACATGGTCTTTTTGTGTACAAACAGTTATTTGCTGATGCCTGTGCAGGTTTCCATCATCCTTGCCTAGTTCAGAACCTTGGGGTCCTTGCCTCCCTCCACCTAGTCCAAGTTCAGCACCTCCACCCCTCATCCTTTCATCCTCTTGTACTTGTCCCTTGGGTTGTATGGTCTCCTCGACAACTAAGATCCTTTTGACTCCAATTACAAAGAAGGATTCATGGCGAGAAACTCAGAGTTGGAGAGAGATTAACTCAGGGTTTCTCGAAAGTCAAAACCTTGAGCCAAGCCAGACATGGTCATCAAAAACGGTGAAGAGATGGAGGTTTGGGTTGGACAAGAGGTAACTAAGTTATTTGAAGGAATTATACCCCAAAAAGGACGTGTGTAGCTAAAAAAAAATTTATAAGAGAAAGATAATAGCTTGTGAGGTTATTGCGAGAGATAATGGGCAAAGATAGAGAGGAGGAGATGAAGGGATACTTGTTGGAAGTTATGTGAGATGAATTTTCTAAGAGTTGGATAGATGAACTTCTGAATAGTCTTTACTCTCAATTTCTTAGTTAAGAGCACCAGAATGAACTACTAGAGACCATATGTCTCTCATGACCTATGTTGCATGAACATGGATTCAACACGAACATTTTTTAGACACAGCGACATAGATTGGCACCTATTTCGGTGTGCCCTAGTGTATTTTGGAGTGTTCGTGTATGTTTGATATGTGTCCAATACGGCACTAGACATCATTAATTTTGGAGTGAGCATGCTTCTTAGCTCATGATTGATCTTCATCTACTAGTAGAACTTTTTTGCAAAATTAACAATAGGCGAAACAAAATACTTTCCTACCTTCCCAAGAATTTGGCATTCCAAGAGTCCAAATGGCCCTTTCCAACTCCTAGCATCCATTGTTTCATGGTTGAGTTATGCTGAAAGCATAAAGAACTCCCTACGTGCAATCAAGTTCTGACTACCTTTTTGCCATACAAAATAGTCTGTGATAGATACTTGGCATCACTAGAAACACAATTCCTACTTCCGACAAGAATAGGTTCTCGTACTGAAAAAATCAATAGAATGGTTCATCCCCTCTAAGTCTAAGTGCCATATATAACCACACTTTCCAGGAACAAATTCTTCTTCTTTGATCAAAATCTTAAAACCTACAAATTTTAAGTTTTTGATATCTTTTTCCAGCAATGAGAAGGAAAAAAAATCAGAAAATTGTTGGACTCTACCCACCAAAAGATAAATTTTGAATACTCAGCACCCTAATCACCCCTAATCACTTGCTTTCATGCAAGGAAAGTTAATTAATCACTTCATGCTACAGAAGGAAAAAAACATGAAGAGGGAATGTGACACAAAAAGAGGTTTTAGAGAAACTAGCCAAGCCAAGCTTCTCAATCATAAATATCTAGCCAACTTACAACTCCAGTAAAGTTTTGGCTGGAGAGAGAGAGAGAGAGAGAGAGAGAGAGATCAAAAAGCCGATGATATTCAATTCACTTGCCTTACTCCTACACATCTAAGACCAGACTCCCCTGACATTCACCACACCTCTTGCAACCTACTCTGCGTGTTTCATTGATCATCCACTAAAAAACAACAAGATGTAAAGTTGATAATTCATTTCTTCAAGCGTCTACACTTATATCAGTTACTATTTGTTCTCTATGGTCTCCACCTGACTAAGCTATCAAGTACTTCCACATATAAATTATAATATCCTGGATTTGACTCCCAACCTACTGCTGATGTTACGGGAACTCTTATGATTTTGGTACACTCCAAAATTAAGAAATGGACGCATCAAATTATTGCATCACCAAAACTAGAAATAATGGAGTACCGGAAATCAACCACCAAAAATAGAGCAAAGATGAAGGAACCTAATAGAAGGTAACAACTTAATCATGGAAATAAACAATCACACATTACATAATCTCACTTTTCCTCTAACAACATACTCCTAACTAGAAGAATTTGTGAATTCAACTGCCAAGACAAGTTGATCAATTTGTACCAACCACCATTCAAGATTGCAAACTCGTCTACACTCTTCGACGGATCTTATTGACCGTTGTCCGACTAGAGAAGAAAGCCTTAGGGTCTGCTTGGATTGAGAGTTAAGAGAGTTAAGTGAGGGAAAGTTAAGTGAGGGGGAAATAAAACCATGGTTGGTTTGAGGGTGGGGGTTTAGGAGGGAGGGTTATAGAGGGTTAAATGAGGGTTTATTTCACCCTCTTTTATCCATTTTTAAACCCCCAAGTCGGAGGGTTAACGAGAGAGATTGGAGAATTTTGTTTAAAAAGTCATAAATACCCCTTATTTGTACTATAAAATATCATAATTTTTTCCCTCCATTTTTACTTGTTTTCAATATGTTGCTTAGCTTCCTAATTTGTGAAGATACTTTGACAAGTCTAATTAAAATTTCAATCAAATTTAATTTTATGACATATGTAATAAGGTTATTTTGGTAATTATCATAATTTTATTAATTCTCCTCTCGCTCAAAACCTCCAATCCAAACAAGAGTTATTAAACACCCCCTACTTAAGTCTCCCTCCAATCCAAATAAGGTTCTATGTATTGACTCCACTCTCCCTTACTTAACTCCCCCCATTTAACCCCACTTGACTCTGCTTATTTTTACCCCCCTCAATCGCAGACCCTTAAAAACCCACCCCGACCGCTCCTGACATAAATGGAATCCTAATAATTAGGATTCCTCCATGGCTAATCCTAGTGTTTGACTTGCTACATTCATGCCAGATGCCAAATTGAAATCAGACTAAATCCGCATTTGCAACAAGGAATTTGACGATTCGAACAAACATAAGAAGAAGAATAATAAGAAGCTGACTTACCATGTTGACGACGGCCTGGCTGGACAAGAACTCGAACACCCCGTCGCTGGCGACCACGAAGAACAGGTGCTCCGGCGTGATCTCCACCTCCATCACCTCCGGCACGGCGATGACCCCGATCGCCTCGGCCGTCGAGTCCCCGAGGCTCCTGGTGAAGGCCGTCCCCGGGTACAGCCCGTCCCTGACCCAGAGCCTGGGTGGGTCCCCGTCGTCGTCCTCCTCGTCCCCCCAGCTCTGCACCTCCGGGTCCTTGTTCCCCTCCACCTGGTCCACGCTCAGCACCCTCGCCCCGCACTGCCGCACCCTCTCGTACTCGTCCTTCCGGAACGGGGTCTGGTCCTTGGACAGCTCCGCCGCCACGACCGCGTCCCCCTTCAGGACTCCCGCGACGGCGCGGGAGTCACCGACGTTGGCGACGAAGAGGGAGTTCCTCCGGACGAGGACGGCGATGGCGGTGGTGCCGGACATGGAGTCGTCGATGGGGCTGCTCCGGAGGAGGGAGTTGGTGGCGTCGAAAGCCGACGCGAAGGCTTTGGGGGGGTTTTCGGGGAGGTCGGGTTCGGAGAGGAGGGCCTGGGTTAGGGTTTCCTTGACGAAGTCGGCGCACTCGGAGCCGAACTGGCCGTGGCCGTCGAAGACGGCGAAGAGGTGGAGGTCGGGGTCGGAGCGGAGGGCGGTGCGGACGGCGAACTTGTCCTGGTTGAGGCGGTCCGGAGAGTCGGGGTAGTAGCCGCGCTGGGTGAGGGAGGAGTAGCGGAGGGTCAGGCCGGCGGAGGGGACGGCGACGGAGCCCACGGTGCAGCCGGTCAGGACGTGGCGGGCGTCGGCTTCGGCGGCGGCCGGTTTGGTCGGGCCGGACGGGTTAGTGGCGGCGCGCGAGCAGCAGCAGCACCAGTAAGGCTTGCTCTGGGGGCAGCCCATTCTTTATTTTCTTTCCGATGTTGGAACTATGATTTTCTTCTTCTTCTTCTTCTTCTTCTTCTTCTTCTTCGTTTGTTTGTCTCGAGAGCAAGAATTGGTTTGGTGTGGTGGGAGCAAGGAAAGAAAGGGATCAAAGAAAAGGAAAGACACGCCAACAAGAAGAAAAATGAACAAAAAAAAAAAAAAAAACAAGGAGGGGGAGGGGAAGTGGGGGAGTGGGTCTCTACTGTTCAAAAAAGTGGGTATTTGGATTTTGCTTTGGTCTTTCATAGTCAGACCAGGAATGAGCATTATTCGATTCTGACCGAAAATTGAACCAAACCGGATGGATTAACAGATACGTTTCGGCTTCAAAAAAAAATCGATTGGATTTCGGTTTTAAAAATTTATAAAAAAATATTCAGTCCAAAAACCGAATAAATTTTGTACAATTACGTAAATATCCTTAATTATATATGTATGTTGTAATTAAAATATGTATATTTTGAAAATAACAATACTATTTATGTGCTTTGAAACCAAATTTTAGTAACTTAACAAATAATTTGACTTTAAACGTAAATACAACAAATGTGTTTATAAAAATTATAATATTTAATATCATTTAACCACGATTTCGACTTTGGACCCTATCTATTATACAATAGTAATAGTCCAAACTAACAAATCGAATAAAACAAATTCTTATTCGGTTCGGTTCTGGCTAATTCGGTTAAATTTTAGTTTTGGACTTTTAGAATTTTAGTTTATTCGGTTTTGACCCTTGTTAGCAATTCGGCAAACGGAAAAAATTCGGAACGACAAAAGGACGAGTATAAATCGGCACAATATAAGTAAAATATGGTCAAAAATTCGTCTAACGAAAAACATTCGGATCAGATTTAATTCGTGTTTAGTACGTTTCATATGAACCAATTCAGCACTAAAAAGTCGGCATATATATAGGGCTCACCCACCTCTACTCCTTCATAAACAAGGTTCAGTGTGAGAATAAGAAGAGGTTGGATGATGGAAAATCGAAAGATTTTTCTTTGATTGTTGCAAGCAACATGTGCAAAGACTGTTGGGTTTATTTTTTTGGTTACTGTGAGACTTTTTCTTCTTTTCTTTTGATAATTTTTGAGAATTGTGTCAGTCTGAATATCTAATAGCACCAAGAGTCAAGAAAGTCAAGACTGTTGGGTCAAATTTTTTTGGCCAAATTTTTTAAAAATTCGTATGGTACGCGTTTAAAACGCCACATGCTTAAAATTCGCGTACAAATCCGAATTTTTCAAAAGTACGTAAGTATTATATGTTTATGTAAGATACGGAAAAATTTGCGTATAATACGCGTTTTATTCGGGTGATTGCTAACAAGGGTTTTGACTATTTTAGTCCCGTTGAAACCGAATAAACCGAACGCTCACCCTTAAATCGGGCGTACAAATTTCGATAGTTTTGTAGTGCTTAGTACTGACAAAAATTTAACCGTTTTTATTTTGACAATTCTGAATATGTCACAATTTTCAGAAATTTTCATCATAATGGAATATTTTAATTATATTTGCGGGAGGGGGGAGAAGTTTCAGGTAATTTCATATAACGGGACATCGCGCCATGTAAGATGGCGGTGTAGGGGGGACCGCCATCTAGGTTGGCGGGGTGGAGGGAGGCTGCCATCCTAAATGGCGCGGGAGAGAGAGAGAGAGGAGAGAGGAGAGAGGCTAAGGAGACAGAGGAGAAGCTGGAGCGAAAAGGGGAGGAGAGAGAGGAGACCGCCATCAAGGATGGCGGTGTGGAGGGGGGGCCGCCATCCTCGATGGCGCGATGGGTGGGGGAGGGGAATTTCATGAGAGAGGGAGAGAGAGAGGAGAGAGGTAGAGAGAGAGAGGGGATTGGGGGGGGGGGGGGGAGAGAGCAGCTTCTCCTCTCTCTCTCCTTAGCCTCTCTCCTCTCTCCTCTCGCGCTCTAGCTTCTCCTCTCTCTCTCTCTCTCTCCTTAGCCTCTCTCCTCTTTCTCTCCCGCGCTCCAGCTTCTCCTCTCTCTCTCCTTAGCCTCTCTCCTCTCTCTCTCCCGCGCCATTTAGGATGGCGGCCTCCCCTCCACCCCGCCATCCTAGATGGCGGTCCCCCCTACACCGCCAACTTACATGGCGCGATGTCCCGTTATATGAAATTACCTGAAACTTCTCCCCTCTCCCGCAAATACAACTAAAATATTTCCTTAGGATGAAAATTTCTGCACAATTTTTTTCAAAAATGTTAAGTTTACAACCAAATAAGTTACAATGTATAGTAAATGCACGTTCTTTGCACGTATAATAACGTACAATAAGAATATTATCCAATTATAGTCAAATATCACTTATAACTCATGTGGTTAAGGTTTGAGGTATTTTTCTTATTTGGTTGAGTTTGATTTCTCCCATGTTGGCAAATTTAAACTTTTCCAACAATTTTTTACATAACTTTTTTTTTAAAATAAAATGGACCATGATATACATACGGCTTAGACCGCTCACTTTTGAATTGTTTTGAAGTCTCATTATATAGTAGAAGATATACATTTCCTCTGTGACAGTTGACAATTGGTCTCTCCCACGTCTCACATGGGAAAAAGAGACCGAATTGACAAACACCACATATGTAAATGGATTATAACCAATCTGATTTAAATTCTAACATTGTTCAATTTTTTTTACAGGGCTGCTAAAATTTAAATTTTGACAGCAGGATTACTAAAAATTTTGAAGGTCCAACACTGTATAAATTGTAATATCCTCTCTGACATTTCGTGTAGTGGCCCTTAATTTGTTTTGATTCTTTTAATTTGGTTCTAGAAACCAGCTACCAAAATACATAAGTTAGTTTGTTGGCTTAAGATTATTATATGTAACGTATGTGTTTCTTATCCCTTAAGTTTCACATATTTAATTATTGATCGTTCATCAACTTTCAAAAAATCTTTTGGTGGGTCATATAATGACTTATTTATAATTACAGCTTTGTTGATCATGTCCCCAAGAGTGACCAATCCGTTCTTCGGATTATGACACATATTTTGCCCCTTCTATGCGTGGCTAATTTCTAGTAGTGTTTAACGAAAATATTGTTTCAGCACTATAGTATAAACTTCGTATTGTTACCCTCAAAATGTAGGCTTGGCTTAACATTTAGTCAATTATATTTATTAGACAATGCAAACACAATATATTAAACCACATATAGCCATATAGAACAAGACCAACTTCATTCATAGATATATATAAAAAAAAATTTGGTAACATGGGGGGTCCACGTACTCCAATTACTTATTCGCAACCCTTTCGGCTTGCGAGCTCTAATGGAAGAAGATAATTGTATTTAATATCCAAAGATGGGAGTAGCAAAACACTAAATAAACCCCAATAGAAACACACTCCGTCTTTGCTAACACTTACTTATTCTGAGTGCTGCAAACGGGTTGGTTTAGCTCCGGCGGGCCCTGACAATCGGACCAACTCCTGCATCATCCTTGACCATTTCTCATTCGCGGTCGTCAGATCGACTATTGCATGAGTATACTCATTGAAATTAGATCATTGACATCGGTAGAACTCATGCTTGATACTTTTTTTTTTTTGAGAAATTTTGAGTGACATCCTACTTATTTTATGCTTATTTAAGGTGCATCCCACAAGTTTACATGAATGTATGATACCTCCCACTTTTGACGGTTTCAGTCCAAAATGAACTGTCAACCCCTTGACCAATTTTTTTGGACGAAAATACCCCCCTGTCTGTTGTCCTCTTCCACGCGTCAACTATCTGTTTCCTCCCGCCGTGTTCGGTCTCCCTCCACGACGTCGCCGCACCCCCCCCCCCCCCGACCTCGCCGCACCCCCCTCCCGGCCATCACCACCACCACCGACCCCCTCCCCCCCCCCCCCCCCCCTCCCGTTCCGCCTCCCTACCCCCCACTGCCACCGCCGTTGCCGCAGCAGCGGCGGTGGGGGCTAGGGGGCTGAGCGGGAGGGGGGGGGGGGGAGGGTGTCGGTGGTGGTGGTGATGGTGATGGGGGGGGGGGGGGAGCGGAGGCACGCTGACGAGGTGACGGAGAGGGGGGGGGGCAGCCACGGGGTGACGGGGAGGGGGGGGGGGGGGGGGGGGGGCAGCCACGTGTGACGGGGAGGGGGGACACACAAAAGGAGACGAGAACATTTTCGTCCAAAAAAATTGGTCAAAGGGGTTGACCGTTCGTTTTGGACGAAAACCGTCAAAAGTGGGGGATGTCATACATTCATGTAAACTTGTGAGGTGCACCTTAAATAAGCATAAAATAAGTGGGGTGCCACTCAATTTTTTTTTCTTTTTTGGATATAGGCTGCAAACCAACCTCCGAAGGAAGCTCCTGAGATAGTAATGTCACCTCTCCTATGACCCCTACAATCTGTTCTGCCACCTCCACCAAGTATATCGTCGACATTAGGTGAAAAATTTGTCCACCATGCACCATCGAATCGAGCAGTTCGCATGGAGTCCGTTCGCGTGTCCGCACGATCCAACGGTCGAGGACGAGACTCCCGTGGGACTCCGCAAGTGGAATTCTGAATCCAAATCATATATATATATATATATATATATATATATATATATATATATATATATATATATATATATATATATATATAAAATGACCTCTAGCTGAGTGGTTAAGAGAGATGCATGCGGTCCAAGTGATCAAGAAATATGCTACCACCGGAAATTGATTTCCTGATCACTTGGACCGCATGCATCTCTCTTAACCACTCGGCTAGAGGTCATTTGCTATATATATATATATATATATATATATATATATATATATATATATATATATATATATATATATATATATATATATGAAGCGGATCAAAAGTCCTCCTTAGAAAACCTCCTAAAACCCCCCTCACTCTAATCCGTAATTTAATGTTAATATTAATGTTAATATTAATATTAATGTTAATGTTAATATTAATGTTAATATTAACATTAAATACAAAAATTAACATTAAACTTAACATTAAAATTAATATTAACAGTAACATTAATATTAACATTAACATTAACATTAATATAAAAAAATTTAATATTAACATTAACATTAATATTAACATTAACATTAACATTAACATTAATATTAACATTAATATTAATATTACGAATTAGAGTGAGGGGAGTTTTTAGAAAATTTTCTAAGGGAGACTTTTGATCCGCTCCCACATATATATATATATATATATATATATATATATATATATATATATATATATATATATATATATATAAAGAAGATGAAAATGCTTGATGGAGACAGCGGCAAATTCTCATCTCGACGGTGAGGACATAGATATTGGAGGTCGTCCACCTCCTGTCGGGTCCACTGCCGAGGAGTCCGGTTGGACAGTAGTAAGGCGGTCATCCATTTGTTTTAATATTGATTAATAATAATATATTTTATGTTAATATTGATTTTAATGTTAATTTTAAATTTAAAATCTATCATATCTCAGCTGCCATATTAACCGTCATATTAGCTGTCACGTAAGGAAGAATAATTTGGATAGACACTTTGAAGGAATGAATAGTATTATTTCATAAATTAAAAGGATGTGTACAATATTATTATTATTTTACAAAATAAATTGAGAATTTTTTACTTTTAATCTAATATGAATGTGTGCGTACTTTTTAATTTTGTTAGACTTGTATTCCATTTTTTTGTTACGAAATATATTATTCGTGACAAAACGAGTATTTTTTGTAATAAAATAAATATTTTTTGTGACAAAAATTAAAATATAAGTTTAATAAAATTTAAAAGGAAAATATAGATAAAAATGTATATTAATAAGTGGGATAAAAGTCAAAAGTTTCCAAATAAATATGCATGTTACGTTGTGTTTGGTTATTTATCCGTGAATTTCACAACTTTTGCTAAAGTATTTCTTTAGACCACCATAACTTTTGCTAAAGTTATTATGTGTTAAGAAAATAACACGTGTTAACTTTAGAGTGCTACGTGCAAAAACTATATTGTAGATCGGAGAGAGAAAGGAGAGAATATTATAATTTGATTTCGTGAAAGGAATGAGTAACGACGCGTGTTTTCTGGCGTCTGGGAATGGTTGGTTTGTATGGGAGTCAGACAGCAGCCTTAGCCTCGTGACGAAGAAGACAGAACCAACCCAGACATGCATGAACATTGAACAACAAGGACAAGGTGATTCGTTTTCCTGCTGCTAAAACCTTCTTTTCCCTCTCTTTTTTTTCAGAAATTTTTATATATGGTAAAGAATTTTACCTAAATTTTTTAAAAAAAGAAAAAGTTTAAAATATTTGTAAAACAACTAAATGAATGTCATGACGTGATGAGAGAATTGAGAAGAGAGAGAGAGGAGAGCCAACTGAGTTGCCCCCCCCCCCCCCCCCCCCCACGCGCCAACTCAGTTGGCGTCCTATCCCCCCCCACGCGCAAACTCAGTTGGCGTCCTATCCCGTCCTCTCTCCTCTCTCTTCCCAACTCTCTCAGCACGCCATCTATTTAGATGCTAACAAATATGGATAATACCATCTATTTATTTGATTTCTCTTTAAATAATAAAATATCGTTAAAATTATCTATGTTATTATCTATATTATTTAAGTCAAATTAATTTTATTTATAGATAATAATAAATTTTAATTTGATATCCCCCGTTTAATTTAATTTATAGATAATAATAAATTTGAATAGATAATAACAAACCATCTATTAACAATATCGCAAAAAAATAGTATTTGTTATCATCTAAAATATAATACCAGATATATTTGATTTTTTTAATCTATAAATAGAATGGTAACACAAAATTCAACAAATAGATAATACCAAATTTGTTATCATCTAAGATATAATACCAAATATATTTTTATGAACATTATTTATTTGAATTTGTTGGTATTATCCATATATTTATTTATTTATTTATTTGAATTTGTTGTTATATATATATATATATATATATATATATATATATATATATATATATATATATATATATATATATATATATATATATAATTTATTTATTTTAAATCAAATAAATATTGTGAATAGATAATAACAAATTATCTAACAAGAGAGAGAGGAGAACTCCACTTATATCATGCAACACTATGTACATAACCATCTATTAACAATATCGCAAAAAAATAGTATTTGTTATCATCTAAAATATAATACCAGATATATTTGATTTTTTTAATCTATAAATAGAATGGTAACACAAAATTCAACAAATAGATAATACCAAATTTGTTATCATCTAAGATATAATACCAAATATATTTTTATGAACATTATTTATTTGAATTTGTTGGTATTATCCATATATATATATATATATATTTATTTATTTGAATTTGTTGTTATATATATATATATATATATATATATATATATATATATATATATATATATATATATATATATATATATATATATATAGTTATTTATTTAATTTATTTATTTTAAATCAAATAAATATTGTGAATAGATAATAACAAATTATCTAACAAGAGAGAGAGAGGAGAGAGGACGGAAGAGGGCGCTAACTCAGTTGGCTCCCCCTCTCTCTCTCTTCCCAACTCTCTCAGCATGCCATCTTAGTTGACGTTCCTTTACTCGTTTTACAAATACCTCAAACTTTTTCCTTTTTTAGAATTTAGATAAAATTCTTTACACTATATGAAAATTTCTGTTTTTTTCCTCCTTCTTAATAATTAATCATGGTCATGACCAGTCAGCCATATGCTTAAACAGTTTTCTTAAAAAAATTTAAATTTTATTTGACTTTCAACCCACTTATATTAATACTAGAAGTCTAGAAGATGCACCTGCGTTCCACGTTAAATTGTTTCACTTTCTTTCTTTATAATCTTATCAAAAATAATTTAAATTTTTAATAAAAATTAAAATTTATTATATATATATATTTATATTTTAATTAAATTTTGTTAAAGTTTAATTAAAATTTGTTATGGATAATTTTTTTTATGGTATTGTTGAAAAATAGTTCAAATATTTAAATATATTTGAATTAAGATTTGTTAAACACTTTAAATATTTTTTGATATTTTTCTTTAAATTTAGTTTTTAAAAAGTTTTAAATTTAGTTTATAAATAGATATTTGTACGAACTAAAAGAGGAAAAATTAGTTTTTATCCGTAATTTTTTTTTTTAAGAAATGACGGATGCGGAAGTTAATTTTTATCCTCCTTAATTTTAGAAAATAAAATGAATCATGATATCCATATGGATGATGGATGCGGAAGTTAATTTTTATCCTCCTTAATTTTTAGAAAATAAAATGGACCATGATATCCATATGGCTTAGACGTCTTACTTTTGAGCCGTTTTGAAACCTCATTATATAGTAGAAAAGATAAATTTATACTTATATTTCACTTTTTAGTTTTATTAGACTTACATTTTACTTTTTGTCACGAAAAATATTTTTCGTGACAAAATGAATATTTTTTTGGGACAAAAAGTAAAATATAAGTTAGTAAAATTAAAAAGTGGAATATAAGTAAAAATTCATATTAATAAGTGGAATGAAAGTCAAAAATTAAGGTATTTTTTGGTTAACTATATTATATTTTACTTATTTAAGACTAGGCACTCCCTACGAAGAAGGTGGTGTCTTAATCGGAATAAGAGCATCTTCATCCAATTTTCTTGTAATATGTTGTGATTTCTACATGACATGAGGCACAAGACAATACATTTCCTATACGTGACAAGGCTATATTTAAAAAAGACAATGAAGTAGACAAATCTTTTTCAATGAAAAAGACTTGAAATGCTTACTTTTTTATTTAACTTCCAATACAACTTTTCATCTTTTTCATTTTTTCTAAATATTTTTTTATTCATAATTGATGATGTGAAAGTGAAGACGTTGTAAGTGATTGTATAGAACTAGACATCTAACTTCACAACGTCTTATATAGCTTTTGCCACGTTGGCTTCATAATTACTTGACAATTACATTGGAGAATAATTTTTTAAATGGAAATTTGTCATTCATATGTGGCAACAACTTTTTTTTTAAAAATCACAATAAGATTAGAGATGCTTTGATATTGGATTTGGCTCATATAATCTAAAAGGAAAATTGTAATCAAGTCAGGTAGCAGTCTCCTATATTTCAACCCGTAAACCCCCTATTTATTCTTAATTTGTCAATTTATATATATATATATATATATATCTATATATATATATATATATATATAATTTATATTAATGTTTTTATTATAAGATTAATATTGCTAGATTTGAGATTACTATTAGAGGTCAGCATTATTCGGTTTTGGAGCGAAAACCAAATCGAATCGAGCCAAATAAGGGATTTCGGTTTGAAAAAAAACTGTTCGATTTCGGTTTTGAAAATACTAAAATTCCTATTTGATTTCGGTTTCATTTCAAAATCTAAAATCAATAAGACTTAATCAAATGTTAAATTCCCTCAGTTTTATACATTTTTTTGTGATTAAAAACGTGCATATTTTTGTTTATCTTCTAAAAACAACAATTATATGTATGCCTTTTAGAGCCAAACATTGACAATTTAACAAATAGTCCAACTTTAGACCCAATTTTGAAATACAACATATGTATAAAAAATTATAAAATTATAATATAATTTAACCACAATTTCAACTTTTTGCCTAGTCCATTTAACACTAAAAATGGCCAAATAGAACAAATCGAATAAAATGAATCATTTATTGATTTGGCTCAATTTTGGTTATGGCTAATTTTGGTTCGGTTCCAGTTTCATTTTTTAGAAGTTCTTTTATATGGTTTAACTATTTCGGTTCGCTTGAAAACGAATAAACCGAACGCCTACCCCTAATTATTATTGTTATTATTGGTAATAGTATAGGTATTAATCTTTTTTATTCTTAATTTAATAAAATTTCAAATTGGATTTCCATACTAAAACTACTAGTTATTTCATTAACTAAATCCTAGATATTAATTAACTAAAATACTACATTATTAATTATAAATTCTAATCCTCCTTCCCTCTATAACAAATTAAATCCTCATTCATTAATCATAATACTAAAATACTCTTCTTAAAACTAAAGCTCTCTCATCATCTCCATTGCACCACCGTCTTACATCTTCTTCTTCCTAAACTACTTCATCATGATTGTAATATACTGATGGTATATCGCCTATCAACGAATAGTTCAGATATGGGCCCTTATAAACATTTAATTTGATCGTTTGACCAAATCTGGACGACCATGATTAGTACCAGGCTATTTTAGGATTTCTCTAAATCCTAAACTAGGTTTCTTAACCTATTTATAAAGGTTGGGGGGGGGGGGGGGGGGGGGGGGGGGGGTCATACGGGAGATTAAAGGGTGCAAGTCCACAAAAATTTAAGAAAACGTTCGTGCTTTGCTCTTAGGGCTTGTCATTTGAGATAGTTGGAAGAGGAGATATGTCGAAGAGTCATCTTCTTCATTCAAGGAGATCGTTATAGGGCTGATTGAGTCATTTTATTGTAATATTCTGCTTTCTTCTTGAGTTTGGTGAGGAGTTGAACTTGGGGGCAAAAGATTCAATATATTTTGTATCAATCTTGTATCTTGTTGGAAGTAATATAGATCGAGATTTGTCAAAGTGACAGTCATCGAACATGTACGTTGTTTGATCTATCTTTGGTGCTTGTGTCAGATGATGGTTTATTATCTTTAGGTGGGTTGGTATCACTTTTACTACTGTATGTTCCCAATAATTGGTATCAGAACTCTCAAGTTCTCGAGAGGAAAGGTGTAACCATGTCTACAAAGAATATGACCACATATGATTACTCTCACAGGAGAAACAGGGTAATTTAGAAGCCAATGATGGAGGATCTACTCTGGTACAAAGATTTGGATGGTCCATAGGAAGGCAATAGCGTCAAGCCATCAAAAAAAAATCTAATGATGACTAGAAAAGGTTGGATCTGAAGCCCGCTGGATTCATACACTAATGGATTCACTATTCGATTTTTTATCGCGTGTCCATGGTGAGTTCGATAAAATATTATGGAAAAAGCTGCATTTCGCTATAGGAACGAAAGATGACTAACAATAAGGCATTTCTTATTCGCCAAGTTGTCAATCCAAAGCACATGGAGGGTACTTCGTAGCACAACATCTGAACGAGGTTCACGGTATCATCAATGAACTATTGGCGATGAAAATGGTGATTGATGATGAGCTTCAAAACATGCTGATTTTAAGTGTTCTACTAGAAAGTTGGGAGATGTTGGTGGTTTCTATGAGTAACTCTGTGCCTGATGGAGTTGTCACGATGGAGGTAGTTAAAACCATTTTATGAACGAAAAGATCCAACATAAGAATAAAGAACCATCCTAGGAGTCCGCTCTGGTTGCTTCTTATGTGAAGAAAAGGCTTAGGTCACAGGCAAAAATATAGAGGAGTCCTCGGGATCTTGTGAGTGTGAATTACAATGAGGGTTGCTATCACTGTGGCAAAATGGATCATTTTAAAAGGAACAACATGAAGCTCAAAGATGAGAAGTCTAAAGGTAAGGATGATCGAGTAAATTTTATGGCTATATGAGACATCATCATTGCAGCAACCAACATAGAGGAACCTTGTATCATGTGATGTGGTAGCAGTTGAGTCGGACACGGGAGCGTCATATTTTGCTAATGCACAAAAGAAAATCTTTATAATATACCAAGGATATAGGTCTTTGACGTATAAAGATGGGCAACATACGGATGGCTACAGTTATAAGCATCGGTCATGTGCACTTGACAATAGAGCTTAGTGAGAATCTCGTTCTCAAAGGGGTTTGTCATGTACCGAGTTTGTGCAACTTAGTTATGGTAGGGAAGTTGGCAGATGATGGTTGTCGCAGTATGTTTGTGGACAAAGATTGGAAGCTTATGAATGATTCCTAATTGCTAGCTCTAGGAGATATATATTATGGTAAATATAGGCTCAAGTCGCTGTGATGTATATGCACACCATAGACATGCATCGGATGTAGGTTCGAGGGATATTCGACAAGAGTTTGATGATCGTCGAAAACTTGTCAAAGGGAATCTTGAGATGATCTAAGAGATACATAGGTTCACTTTATCGAGATAAAATGACAAATGTAAATGTGTCAAAGACTGAGCTTTAATCTATCGGTCCCATGATAGTTGGTCGGTCTCCAAGTGGGAGTTGTTCCACGGATTTAATTTTGGTGATGGGTGGTATGCCAAAATCTAACAGAGTGACATCAGTTTCAATAGTTCAAAGTCATGGAGGAGATCAAGGTGTGCAACAAACTCAACCTGAGGTAGGCACATCTCTATTTACATAATTTTGGGGAGCTGTGGGTCATCGACGGCATTCAAAGTACATGGTGCTATGCTCGAAGATGCATGTGTATAAGGGAGCTTTAGTTCGGACATGAAGGTGGGCAGGTTCATGAGCTTGAATCTCGAGGGAACTATACCGTCCGCTTGGTTGGACCAGCTAAGGGTGAAGCAGCTCGACGAAACATGAGCATATTCCAATTGAAGGCGTATAAAACCAAGATTTAAGGTGATGCTGATCTTTAGGGACTTCGGTCCTAGTTGGATTATTGATGTCGGTGAGATTCCAGTTGTAAAGGAGGTGCTATGCATTGCTGCTAGCGTTGATGTGGTGGTTGAGGAGCTGGAGACGAAGAAAGATGCATAGCAGCCCGGATGATCAAAGATTAGTGACAAGGGGAGCATAAACTTTATTGCAGGACGACAAAAATGGATGTCATGTAAAGGAGGTGCTATGCATTGCTGCTAGCGTTGATGTGGTGGTTGAGGAGCTGGAGACGAAGAAAGATGCATAGCAGCCCGGATGATCAAAGATTAGTGATAAGGGGAGCATAAACTTTATTGCAGGACGACAAAAATGGATGTCAAATTGAGGAGCCATGGGATCAACACACTTCATCGATATGGAGGGTGAGTATGTTGGCATCCAATATTGATTTAAGGTGTATAGAAGGTTAGTTTAGGCATCGTGAAGTGTTGATATGAGTTGCGACGAAGACACAGGAGGATAAGTGCCTAAACCGGAATCAAACTGAGCAAAAATAGAAGCCACGGTATACCGACGTATATTAATGGTATTCCACAGTATACCGGTGGTATATCATAGTATACCAATGATACCGACAATATAATGAATTGACGAGTTATGGTTCAAAAATTGGTTTTGTTTGTCTGGCGGTATATTGACAGTATACCACCTATCGACTAATAGTTCAGATGCGGGCCCATGTCAACATTTAATTTGACAGTGTGATCAAATTTGGACGGCCATGATTAGTGCTGGGATTTTTTTATAATTTTTCTAATCCCTAAAATAGGTTTTTTAACCTATTTATAGAGATTGAGGGGGGTTGCCAAGGAGAAGCTCATACGGGTGATTCATAGGTACAAATCCACATGATTCTAAGAGATAGTCTATGCTTTACTCTTAAAGCTCGCCATTTGAGATAATTAGAAGATGAGATCTTTTCAGAGAGTCGTCATCTTCGTTCAGGAAGATCGTCACAAGGTTGGGTGAGTGATTTCAATCTTCTGCTTTCTTCTTCAGTTTCGTAAGTAGTTAACTTGGGGGCAAGGGTTTAATATATTTGGTATCAATCTTGTACCTTATTGGAATTAATATAGATCGTGATTTGTCTAGGTGACATAGTCACCGAATATATACGTTATTTGATCTATCTTTGTGCTTACGTCAGACGGTGGTTTGTTATCTTCAGGTGGTTTGGCATCATTTCTACTATAGTCCGTTCCTAATAAACCCTACCACCACCTACACCTTCATCTTTCTCCAGCCATCACTTCATCCCACCTCTTTCGATCTCTATACTAGCGCCCGGATAGAAACTGCACTGAGCTCCCTCATCCCTCTCATTCTCTAGCCTGTTTTAGCACCTTTTCGCGTGCTCGTCGATAGCTCCAAAACTGTCTCAAGCCCCCCACTTCCTCTTCTGTCAACTGCTTACTCCACAAGCATGCCTGCCATCTTTGCCATCAATGACCCCGCAGTAGAGAGTTGGTCGGTGAGCTCCGCTCGAATCAACAGTCACGACCCTCTCCCGGATAACCGAGTACGAGTACATGGTCAAATCCAGCCTATGCCATAGTATCGACGGTAGAATGTTGTCTATACCTCGTAATTGATCACTATCAATATACAAGTAACATGAAGTAACATATACTCAATCATAGTAAACTAAAGGAAGGTATAAACAAGGAAGATAAATTGAAATACACAAGTTTGAAGCTACTATTTATTTCTACAACCATAATAATGTTTTACCCGGAGACAAATCTGATCCAATCTAAGGGAAATAAACTAGAGCATATGCTAAAAAGCAAATACACCTTAGATCCCTCACGGGATCACATCATGGTCCATGAGCATCGGGACCGACATCAACTACGTTATCTTCCTGAGGTCCATAGTATAAGTCGTCATCATCCTCTTCTAAAATGTTAACGACCCAGTTATGGTGGAAGCAAAGTTCAACTAATCAATAATGTAACTCGGCACAAAATAGAGCCAAAAAAATAAGGATGTAGTAAAATATAACAATAAGAGAAACATGATATACTAACTAGCATGTATAATCAAGAACATATGATAAACAGTAAACATGTACAAGAAGGATTACTAGATAGTAGACAATAAACATGTATAAACAAGACTACTGAACAATGAGCATGTACAAGAAAGACTAGTGGACAACGTGAATGAAACTACTTCGATATGTGAGCGACTGGGATACTACGACATATCATCTCGATGGCTGTCCACAATATAAGGTACGACTAAATCATATGTGAGTTGTATGACTAGCTATCCACTAATATAATCGATAGGATTGTTGACATATCTACTTAGTACTTTTCCTCCCGACTTGCTAAACACAATAATAACTATACATGGTACAACAAGTCCTATCATATCACAATCATGTCTCAATATGTATCCTAACTCTAAATATGGTAATTAATATCATTTATAAAGTATAAAGAACATAAAGCACTAATGTACTTGCCTGAGGTTAAGTTGTAGACGTGCGCAACATGAATGTGTCGACATGGAAAATGGTCACAACTAGCTAGTTTCACCAATCCTATATCCCGAGAATAACCATAAAATCCAATATAAAAAATGAATCTGTTCCGAGATCCAATGTTGACCAAAAGACATGCCCACAAAATCATAATATGACCAAATTAGAATAATTCAAAAACATACAAATTTATATATGCATAAACTCGAAATGACGCCACAACTCCATCGTATTGTTAGAATTGGTTTCGGAGGATGAAATTCGAAAAAGCCATTTAGAATCGAGAATTTACAAAATTCCAAAAAGTAACGTTCTTTCGAAGTTGGGCATGTGAACTAATAGTCAAAAGAAATAATTGACCGTTCGAACCTACTAATCTGATCTGATAGTACAAAATCTTGTTTACGAGTAGAAGAAAATTTCATACCAATCCAACAGTTGGATTCTCCAGGAACTAACATAAGTTGGAAGAAAAAGACACAGGAAATATTATGAATTCTGAAAACAATAGTGAGATGTCATATTCATGCTTAGTTTCCATAGATCAAATGGAAGCATTAGTTTGTGCAACTATAACAATTAAATAGAGAAAATAACCTAGTTTACACCAAAGAAACTTGCACACTGATATATGGAATAGGCAAGAAGTTATTGGACTTCAAAGTCGACATAAATCACTTTCCTGACAAGGTGCGAGATGCAGGAGTTTCATAGTGTAACATAGCAATTTGACAGATAGATTTGGATAGTCAAAATTCAGTAATATTCAGTGCAACCTATACCAATTTATAGACAAAGGTATGTACTATAAAACCTAGGTACGTGTTTCATAGATTGATAAAAGAGGTGTTCGTGATAGTAGTCAAAAGTGGGAAGAAAAACACTCAGAGATAAAAAAAATTAGAATGCAGAAAATTATTGCAACGAGCCAACTTTCGCACTGATTTCAAACTAGCATACGAATATAATTTCCTATGAAACTTGGCAAGGCTGAAGAGTAACATAGCTGAAGAGTAACATACCTAGTTTAAGTCCAACAAGTTGGATTCGAGAAACAATGCCCGAGCGCAACGGTACCAACGTCAAAAGTAGGGTTCCCGAACACAATTCTGGGACAGAAAAAATGCGTTCGGTGAGCGAACTTTAGACGATGATTTGGTGGATCAAATGGACTTCAAATCAAGTAAAACTTGACATAGTGATAGACAATGTTACTGAGATAATGTCGAAAGTTGTAGATCGCCGAACACACGAGTGTATGCACGAGGGGAAGGCTCTGAATATGGATTTATGCACACATGGGGGGTTAGGGGGCTGCTCATGTGCGGGCTTCGGGTGCGATGGCTCGTCGGCGACGAGTGAGGGTCGCAGGCTGGGGTGAAGGGGAGTAGGGTGCGGCCGTTTGAGAGGGAGATGGAGAGATGAACGAACGGTTAGGGTTGAGGTTGAGAACTTTGAATATATATAGGATTTGTCATTTAGAAATAAACCCCCCTATAAACAAAATTTCTATAGTCCAAATACAAATAGAATTTGTATTACAACTCTAATTAGAACTTTCAAAAATAAAATAAAATAACCTATTGCTGAACTTTGTTGAACACTTCAAGAACATTTTCAAAAATACGAAATGGCTCAGATCTTTGTTGAACATTTCAAGAACATTTTCTAGGCTTCGACTACTTCACTGATCCCAGCCCACATTATTGCTGAACTTATTCACATTACGGAAAGTGAGAATGAAGATATCAGCAAGATCCCTGATGAAGAAGAAATCAAAACTGTTATTATGAGTATGAAGCCTTATAAAGCCCCAGGCCCAAATGGATATCAAGTTGCTTTTTATCAAAAATTCTGGGATCTTCTTGGTAATGAGGTAACACAACTCATTCAAGAATTTTTTTCAACTGGGATCATGCCTCCTTTATTAAACCATACTCACATTGTACTCATTCCAAAAACCCAATGTCCACAATCACCTTCTGAATTTCGACCCATTTTCCTCTGTAATGTGCTTTATAAAACCATCACCAAAATCATTACCAATCGAATCCGACCTCTACTCCAGAAAATTATTAGCCCAATGCAAAACGCCTTTGTTCCAGGAAGATATATTGGTGACAATGTTATCATTGCTCAAGAAGTCCTTCATTCTATTTCTAGATTCACTCCTAACAATAGCTGTTTTGCTTTGAAAATTGATATGTCCAAAGCCTATGACCGGCTTAACTGGGGAATAATCAATCAAGTTTTATCTGGTTTTGGAATCAAAGGAAAATCTCATCACCTTATTATGCAGTGCATCTCTTCATCTACATTTGCCATCCTGGTCAATGGTACACCCACAGAAATTTTCTCACCTACTTGTGGTATTCGCCAGGGATGCCCACTATCCCCATACTTATTCATTATGAGTATGGAAGTATTGTCTACATTCATCAATATTATGGATCAAAATTTATTGTATGATAGTGTCAAAATTAGACATTGCCCTATATCCTTCACTCACTTATCCTTTGCTGATGACTTATTATTATTTGGCAAAAGTTCCCTCCACAACATCACCCAAATCAAATACATCATCAAGACTTTTGAACAATGGTCTAGACAAAGAATCAATTTTGACAAATCCTCAATCTTCTTTTCGAGAAAAACAGATCCATACATGCGCCAACTCTATTTGAATTTGATTGGGGTTAAGTCTATGCAATCTACTGAGAAGTATCTTGGCCACAAAATTCTCCTTCCTAAAAGCAGGACTAGCTCCTTTTCTGAACTTTTTGAATCCAGTCTTAAAAGACTTCAAGGATGGAAGAGATCCTGTCTCTCTCATGCAGCTCGAACTGTTCTTATTAAATCTACATTATCATCCATTCCTACATACTTTCTCTCTTCATACATTGTTCCTAAAACAGTCACTGATACTCTGTCCAAACACCAAAGAGAATTCTGGTGGGACTCTGGCACTAACAAGAGGAAACTTCATTTCAAATCTTGGTCATTATTCACCAAACCAAAGTTTGAAGGTGGGCTAGGTATCCGCGATCCTCATATCGTCAACCTATCATTGTTAGTCAAACTATTATGGAGATTTCTAACTGATCCAAATTCTGCTTGGGGCATTCTACTTCTAAGCAAGTACATTAATTCCAAACCTTTCTGGAGTGTTAATCCTTCACCTACTTCTTCATGCATTTGGTCAAGTTTATTGCAAATCAGACAATATCTTCATGGCAATATCCTTTGGTCAGTTGGGAATGGTGTCCAAATCAACATTTGGGATGACCCTTGGGTTCCTACAACACCAAACAACAAAGTTACAGGATATCAGTTTTCGAGAAGATGGGCTACCTATGTCAGTGATCTGATTAATACTGAGACTTTCAGATGGAAGGAAAACCTTATATATCTATTATTTCCATCACATGAAGCTGTTGAAATCTTGAAGATTCCACTTTCTGCTAATTGCAACACTGATATGCTGGTCTGGAAACATACAAAGGATGGTTCATTATCTACAAAATCAGTATACAAAGTGATTCATACAACCATCCACAAGGATACTTCCAATGATCCTGAACCTGATTTCTTTGAATGGAAGAAACTCTGGTCCTTTACTCATATTTCTCCCAAAGTTCTTCTCTTTGTCTGGAGGGCTATCACAAATTCTCTCCCTACCAAATCCAATATTCATCGCCGCCTAAATCATTTGGATCCTACCTGTCCTCTATGCCAGGTATGTGCAGAAGATACTAACCATATTATTTTACATTGTCCTTTGACAGGTTCAGTTTGGAGAAACTATGAATCTATTCTTAGATTCATTCGTCCAGATTCCACGATCTCATCTTTGCTCACAAATCTATTGAAGTTTGGCGATCGAGAAGATGTATCATCTTGTTTTTACCTAATGTGGCACCTTTGGAAGGCTAGAAACAACTTCATTTTCGAGAATAAAGCCATCAACATCAGTACTATCATTCATCAAGCTTCCTCAATGAAGGAGTCCTTTGCATCTCTTTACACTGATATCTCGATGCTGCCAAGTGCTACTGTGACATCTACAATCAACGAAACATGGAGATTACCTACTGCCAAATTCATCAAGATTAATACTGATGGAGCATACCTGGAAGGGAGAATGTCAGCTGCTGCAGTCCTCCGTAATGATCAAGGACAATTCATGGGTGTAATTTCAAAATTTCAAGAAGGTGGCTCCCCTACAGAGGCTGAGGCTATGGGATTACATCTTGCCATGGTGCTGATTGAAAGGAAGAAGCTTCAACAAACCATAGTGGAAGGGGATTGCAAAGTTATTATTGATTCTATCAATTCTAATATGGAGCCTTCCCTATGGTTAGCAAGACACATAATCTTTGATGCTAGAAAACTTTTGAAAATGAGAAATGATATTTGTTTCTCTTATGTCAATCGTCGTGCAAATCACTGTGCACACGAACTTGCTTCGCATTCACTGCTTCACACCAATGTGAACTCCACACAGGTCCATGATACTGTCCCTGTCTGTATTTCTGCTAATATCCTTCGGGATATTGAATCTTGTAACTCTTGAACTTTCAATGAATATATTGCTTTTATTCAAAAAATAATTATAATTAACTAAATCATAATTGAACAATACTTACTATACTTTACTTAACATAATAATAAAATATTATATTATATAATATTAAAATTATAATTATAATTATAGGAAATGGAACTTTTTGTATGGAATTGAATAACATGGGTTACATCAACCAACCTTGGCCACCCATCAAAGCCTCCATACAAGCGTCGAGGTCACCTTCACCTTCTTTGAGTGCCAGGCCACGTCGAAGGCACCTCGTCGTCTACTATACGCTACTGTCGCAACCTCCCTCCCGACGCCAACGGAACTGAGAAGCAGGAATAGTTGTAGAAGATCTTTCTAGGAAGTCCTCCTTTAAAAGTTGACCTCGCTTTGACCTCGGAGTCTCCAGGGCACTACGACACCAACAACTCAACGCCAACAAAGTGACGACTATTGTAATGCCAGAGTGCCAACCCTCATTAGGAGCCTGACTCTACCAACACTCCTCGACAATCCTTAGTGATCTACGACCTTACGCGAACCACCATGTACGCTATTGACCACCATCGACCTTGAGCCTCTTTAGTTAAGGAAGAAGAACTAAAGCAGAGCTTCTGTACAAGGTGAATAGAGCTGCTGGGTTTAAATAAGGTATATTTCACCTTAGAACCCTTAGCAATAATCACATAAAATTATTTACATAAGTAAATCTAGCTTTATATATATATATTTTTTTATATATATGAGGAAAATGTACCTAAGGTCGACCTTAGGTAACTTACCTAAGGTCGACCTCATTTTCCTCACTATATATATATATAAACAACTCTAATTTTATTTTATTATACATATCATTATTAGTTTAAATAGATATAATTAATTTAAATCTATAATAATAAGCTCATTGGATTAGTGTTAGACTTGAACCAAGCCTTGACTTCATTTACATCGACAACATTGGGCAATAACTTTAAACAATTATACCTTGCCCATATTTGCAATATTACATGCTTTACTATCATCCATATATTTCGTTGATAATCTCTGGTAGTTTTATCATAGTATTATTATCTGCATGTATATTCAGTTATACCCGTTGACACAAGCTTGAGTTAGACGCAGGTCACGTGCATTCATTGTAAACTCACTCTTCATAGGGACATTGTACAATTTTATTAGTTTTACTCATTTATGGTCAAATTAGTGATTCTGCAAACCCCCTAAATTTTAAATTCTTTTTATTATTATTTAATATAATTTAAAGTATTTTCTTAATTATCAAATAACTTATAGTTAATTTATGAATTTAGTTAATATTATATGTAGAGGGTATTAACTACTTTACGCATATAAAATAGATTATTTTCCAAGATATTTTTATTAAATTATTATAGACAAAATTCATGGATTTTAGGAATTTTAGAAATATTATATAGGAATTAATTATGCATGTATTCAAACGTATATAGGTATATACACATATATAGTTATATAAAAAACAAATTGGATATCTCACGAGATGAAGTTCTTTATTAAACTCGCATGCGGGGGGGGGGGGGGGGGGGGGGGGGGGGGGTTGTTCAGTAAATATAACGTTTACGTATTTTTCTTCTTCTTTATTTTGATTCAAAATTTGTCCAAATTATTTGGTAAATACCAGTCCAAATCAAACCCTATATATATATATATATATATATATATATATATATATATATATATGTATTCGCTAAAAAAATTGTATTCGCTATCGCAAAGTGTTTCTTCCCTAACCCTTTGATACTTCTCGTGAACCCGCTTTTGCGACCCCGACGAGTCCCCAGACCCCTCGTGCACCTCCCTGAGTGCATGGCGTCACTAGAGTTCCATCGCAAGCCTCCGTAGCCACCGTGCCACCCGAAACAGTGAAGTGCTCTGTTGCTATCCCGACTGTGAGGTACTAACCTTCGAACTTATTTTTCTTCCTCTACGAAAAATTTGATCCGTAAATTTCTATGCACAACCGAGTTGATCTAATACAAACCCCTTCAAGTGTTTCGATTTAGTTAGTCCTATATTTCTAGTGAAAATTCTTGAAAGATCAAGAAAAATCAGAAAAATAGAATACCAAAAACTATTTTAGAACCCTAGTTTGGAAGATGAATTTTCGGCAGGATTTAGGCAAATTTTGAAATCTATTTTAAATTTTTTGTAGACAACCTATACGAGATTACCTTTTTGTAGTTTTTGATTTCATCTAATGTATTCCAATAAAACAAAATTTGAAAACCAGGAAAAACAGTTTCGAAAACAACCAATTTGATTATTTTTTATCGATACGGTATTCGTTCGACAAACCGAGCAACGTGGTCGCAAATCGAAAGCATCAAAAGGTGCATATCGACTTTAGTGACTTGTCGGATTCGACGAAACTCGATTTGGTTGTGTGCGCGCAATAAAATCGAGGTGTATGGATTGAGATACCCCATATACGCTCTTTTGTAAAGTAGCCCACAACTTCATGCACGTTCGTCATCTCGAGACGAAACTTGCTACACTGGACTCGTATTATTTTTTCGGTCCTATGAGCCAAGTTTGGTACGATTTTGAGAAGGTCGACTGAAATGCTATTTTTGTGGGCCTACGACCCAATTCAACGGGCAAATTTGTGCATGGCTCACCGTCCAAATTTGGACATAAGGTTGAGTTTTTATCGTTAAATCGGATCCTTAGACATATAACTTGATGACTTTAGTTATTGTAGGATTTGGCACGCTTTTTGGTACAAAGCGGGTCCAACAGTGACCCCGATTTGACCCAAAATTACGATTTTGCTCGTGTCCAGAATTGGACTTATGGGTAGGAGATCTTAGATATTTTTCTTATGCTGGAAACATCTGTGATATTTATTTCAGCATCCGATAACGTTTGCGAAAGTTAACTTCATTGCTTTTTGATTCTGACGAGTTGAGTACTGGAAGTTATCATTTACTCCACACCACCTCCAGGCAAGATACATTACCACTATTTACTATTTATTTGCTGTTATTTTACCATGTTATTCTATTTTATTTATTTTTTTCTACTTGTTCCTATCAACCTGTGTGTCCAAGTCATACTTGGGTGTGGACGACTGCGTTAGTCATTTTATTGCTTTTATTTACTTTTAGCATGATGGCTTAGTATTAGATAACCACCTCATTATTTTGAGATATTGGTATATCCCCTATGGCCTTGACTTGAGTTTCCATGAGTTGTGAGTCACATGTAGGACACAGACTCACGTAATCGACTGGCCATCGATACGTATGAGACGTACGGCGGATAGGATATAACCGCTAATATAAATAGAAAATTATATGTGTTATGGAGGTGACACAGATAGGCATGGGGTGGGAAGAACTGTTCCTTAGCGTATGAGCCGAGTATGTACTTTACTTTTGTAACCGAAAGCTCCGCTAAAAATATGGGCATGACTACCCCTTATTACTGTTCCTACTGGCCTCTGATATTCGAGGAATATCATGCTTTGAGGCCCCTGAAGCCCAGAGAGGGGGCTATGTCAATTCCATTATAGCCAGAGTGCCCATGCATTGAAGGTTTGTTCTTAACTGTATATTTACATTAGATTAGCTAGGCACCCTGTTGCATTCATCTTTATTTTATATACTAAGTATATATGGCATATTTTTCTTGTATCTTGTTACGTCTCTTTGAGGACCTGGTGATCTCTCCAGGCTTAGACGACTAGGATTTCTCCCTGGAGTACGACTTTTCATTGGATCCATCATTCTCAGTTGAGAAGGTCTCCCCTTCCAAAATCTAATTATCTTTGTTTAGTGGACATGACATTGATACACTTTAGTTTGATACCTTTTCCTTATTTTATTTTAGGAGGTGCGAATATAGTTTTCTCTGACTATTTTTCTGTAAACCCCTAGATTTTAGGGTTTCTTTTAAAACTTTTAAATAGATTATTTTTAATAAATAATCTTATTATAAATTAGTTTTGATCATTAAATGTACTTCTCTGTGACTTTAATTTTTCGAGCGGCAGAGATGTCAATCTTTCGAAACTTCCTTCATGAGTTTTGCAGTAGACAAGTTTATCTTTATTTTGATATATCATGTCCCTTTCAAACTTGTTCCCTTGTATTCTATTTATATCGCATAACTTTCTGGTCAATTTAGGCCATTTGACCACCTACCGCAAAACTTGACCTAACTTTCAATTTAATTTTGGGACTCGACATCTATCCAATCCACTACCAAAATATGTCGAATTAGCAACGAGATTAGCGACTACAGTTAAAAACGTCGCTATGTTCTGTGTATTTAGCAACGTACGAAAATGATGTCGCTGAACGTCACTATCAGTGATGTTTAGCGACTAATAGCGACTAGATTGTGGTTTGGAAAGAACAAGTCACGATTTAGTCGCAAAACGTCGCTGATTTATTTTATTTAGCGACATTTTGTGACATTTAATCAAGTACGTCGCTATCCTATTAGTGAACAGCGACGTCTCTCTCAGACATCGTTAAAACTTTTATATAGGGTTCTGGGAACCCGATCGATTTTATTTTACTTCACCCAAATTTTCGATCTTCCGTCTCGAGCGCCAAATCTCTCTCCCCCTCCCCCTCCCCGTACCCCTCTCGTCTCCGGTGACCCCTCCCTAGAGAGCTCCTCCCCTCCGGCAAGGCCTTCCCCCGGTGACCGCTCCCTCCGGTGACCCCCTTCCCCCTCGTCCCCTAGTGACCTCATTATCGCTCCTCCACTGCGGACCCCCTCGTCTCCTGCTCCACTCTGGCAACCCCGACCCGACCTCGTCCAGGTATACCTAACCCTAACCCTATCTCCTACTGACACGACATAGACATACTGACACACTCACTTACACGACACCGACACACTTACTGACATGACATCGACACACTTCCTCAATCTGCCACGACATGAACACAGACACGGACACAAACATTCACGCACTGAGACACGAATACAGACACATTCACACAGACGACACAGACATACACATCCTAATACGTAGACATGAAAGTATATAACAGGACATACAGACAAGTGGACACACAGACACGTGGACACATACGGCTTACAGACACAGTGACACTGCCATTGCTATCTTGATGTGCATATTTGATTCACATTTGGGGTTAGGGTGAGGGTTGTCAAAATGACTTGGTTTTTTTTACCTAGTAGTAACATAGTTAAGGTATTACCTACTCTAATGTATAGGTAAGGACTTACCTAGGATAGGTAATATGAATCCTAATTTAGGTTAAGATATTGGGGATTACCTACTTTAGAGTGTATAGAGTATCCTAGTACCTAGAGTGTATAGAGAGAGTAACCTAAGAAGTGTATAGAGTATGCTAGTACCTATAGAGTATCCTCTAGAAGTGTATAGAGTATCCTAAGAAGTGTATAGAGTATCCTAGTACGTAGAGTGTATAGAGTATCCTAGTACCTATAGAGTATCTCTAGAGTGTATAGAGTATCCTAGTACCTAGAGTGTATAAAGTATTCTAAGATATTGGGGATATCTACTCTGAGAACCTTGCTAAGAAGTATCCTAGTACCTAGAGTGTATAGAGTATCCTAGAAGTGTAGGTATGATTGGTACACTATTTTGAGCCCTTCCCTAGAAATTAATTTTCTTATGCCAAGCCTTTTGGCCTTATCAGAGTCATAGATTTTTCAAAAATCTAGTATATTGCCTCAAAAGGCTTGCATAAGTAAGAGTGTATAGAGTGAGTATACAAGTAGTATATCATAGTATCCTAGAGTGTATAGAGTGAGCCTCCCTACTTCCTTTCTTCTCATTCGGATCATTCAGCCGTCCTGCGTTGCATTTGATAAAGGAAGGCAATGGGAAGTATAAGCAGTCTAAGGCAATTTTCTCAATAGACTGGGAGGATAAAGGGACACTTTGTAGGTGGATTCAGGGCCTAAAATTTTCTGACGGATACGTGTCGAATTTAAGAAGATGCGTCGACCCGAAGGAGAACAAACTGGCCATGACTATCACGTATTTATGGAGAGGTTAATTTCGATCGCGTTTCGGGAATGATTACCGTCGGTCGTATGGGATTCGTTGACAGAGCTGAGCATATTCTTCAGAGATCTTTGTTCTACTAAGTTGCTTGTCGATCGTCTAGAAAAACAAGAAAAGGACATTGTAGTAATACTGTGCAAGCTTAAGAGGGTGTTCCCTCCTGGGTTCTTCGACTCCATGGAGCATTTGCCAATTCATCTTTCCTACGAGGCACATGTTGGTGGGCCCTTTGGTTATCAGTGGATGTACCCGTTTGAGCGGCATTTGAACTACCTAAAGAAAAAGGTGAAAAAAATAAGGCTCGGGTCGAGGGTTCTATTTGTGAAGCCTATGTTCTTGAGGAGATTATAAAATTCTACTCGATGTATTTCAAGCCACATGTTGCTAATAATAGAACAAGAGCTCCAAGAAACGACAATAGATATCTTGAATCTAATGATACAATACTGAAAGTCTTCAATGTTTTCAGAAAGCCTTCGGGAAAAATGAAGGAAAGATATCTGAATGATGAGGAACTAAGGGCTACTCAGTTATATATATTACTCAACTGTGACGTGGATGAAGTGGAGAAGCTCGAGGGGTAAGTAACTAATACGTCCATGTTTACGTCATCTATGCATGTAATAGTATCCAATATTATTATTACACTAATTGGTCGATGTGTTGTTATTTTCAGCACATTTAATGATGAGGTGAGGTCGAGTAGACAGTACATAACGGATGAAGAACTGGAACAAGAAATGAGACATCATTTTTCTTGATGATTGAGTGCATATGTAAGATGCTCAGTAATTACTTTTCGTATATGCACTTTACACAGTAATTAACGGAACACTGAATTTAATTTCTTATCTTATGGTATTTAGGTCGATCGTCTGGACGCAATACTAGAGAATGAGTCTATTAGAACTCTAGCCAAGGGGCCATTTCTTTCGTCAAAATATGGCCAAGCTATTGTGTGAATGGGTTTAGGTTCAAGTCAACAAATGCTCCGACCAGAGAAAATTTTTCAGATCTTGATTCGATAAAAAATCGTTGTTTGTGTATTCGATCTACAAACTATAAAGATGTCGACCCGGACAATGATTTCTATGGCGTCTTACGAGAGATTGTGGATTTGATATATAACTACTGTATAGAGCCGACTAGGATCGTGTTGTTCAGGTGTGATTGGTTCGATCCGATCCAAGATCAAGGTTGAAAAATTGACAAGCATAGTCTTGTAGATATTAACTACCAGCGTCGATATCAAGGATACGAACCATTTGTCCTAGCAAGTCAGTCTCAACTAGTTTACTTCACTACTTATCCTAGACGGAGAACAACTAGATTGGACTGGTGGACAGTATGCAAGACTAAAGCCAAAAAATACCTACAATGTTGATGAAATAGCTTATCAGGAGGACGAGCTACCTCTTGTAACAAATACAGTTGACTTGGACACAACAGAAGTTCCATATTACACATCAAATCGTGTAGAAGAGGTAGAAGTAACCGAAGAGGAAAACGAAGTCGATGAAGCGCAGATGAGGAGGAAGAGGAAGATGAGGACGCGGAGGACGAAGAAGATGAATTTTCAGAAGATGGTTGAAAATAAAATAAAATATAGAATATGTTTAACCACTAATTAATCTCCATGCAATAATGAATCTTCCACATTACATGTCTAATATTATCATTTTGTTTAATCCCTAATTAATCTCTATGTTTCCATCAATCTATCCAGATGGCACCTATGACCCAAGCACATCGCTTGAGAGAGGCATAGATAGCTTCTGAGGAGGTAGTGGTACCTCCTGTTGCTGAGGAGGTAGTATTACCTATAGCAGAAATAAAGGTCAAGGAAGAACTTCTTCCTACTATTAAGGAGGAAGTGATTCCTAAAGCCGAGATAGCTGTGAAGGAGGAAGTGGTACCAGAAGGTAGTTGCACTGGGAGTTCCAGTCATCAAGCTCCTATGGATATTGATCTTGCTGGCATGGATCCTACTTATGCGCAGTGGCTGAGGAGGGAGATCTCTCTGCGCATGCGTAGAGGGTAGAGCAGTATGATATGACTTTTGACTGGATTTCTTTCCGGTAGACTTATTTCTGGGTTAGACTTGGATATTTTTACAACTCTTGATGTTTCTTATTTTATAGACATAGTTATTATCTAGACTTTGATATTTGTGGATGCTATTATCTAGACTTGATTATTATCTAGAAATTCAACGGAGGGTTGCTCCGGGTCTATTTTTATAAACTGTGATATGTTAAATACATGGTTATTATCTAGAAATTCAACAAAGGGTTGCTCCTGGTCTATTTTTATAAACTGTGATATATTAAATGCATGGTTATTATCTTCTAGATATCTATTTCTATCAGGTATGGCAGGACGCAGAGGATCTTACCACATGGCGGTAGAGGAGTATCCCGTAGAGGTAGAGGTAGAGGTTCCACCGGTGATCGGAGTGGTACTCCGTTAGTGGATGACGGTGCCGATCCCTCGTCTCCTAGTACTCTAGTTTACCAGCCACTCATATCTCAATCTGTGTCGACGGTACGTGGAAGTACTCCTGGAACGGACAGTTCCAGGTCTGATCCTATTCTGTCCAGCAGCGTTCCTCCTACGGACGGCACTATGGAGACGGAGGATTGGGTGGAGGAGGTCGCACCTACGCCATCTCCATATGATCCGAACGATCCCCCATGCGCCCCTCTGGATGAGACGAGGATGGAGATTTGATCCGACGGGCCTACAAAGTAAGTTAATTAGTTAACATTTATATATACTTATATCTATATATTCATGAATTTAGTTATCGTTGTGTAGATATCGTCTCCCATCAGTTCAGAGGACATTGGGGCTATTTCTGAGGTCCAACTACGGGGGCCCTTGGATCAACTACTCGGATGCCTCAGACGAGAGGAAGGCATTTTGGTTTACCCACTTCAAGGTAACTAAAGTATATTACTTTTAGTATAAATCATATTTTATGCATATTATATAACTAACTAATTTAATTCTTGTAAAATATATATTTTTATCCACCACACCGGGCTGAGACGATCGAGAAGCAATTCCCTGCCGTTGCTGCCAAGTTGATCCGGGATGCGATCGACAATCAGAAGGCTCGAGACCGCTCAGGAAAACCGATCCAAGGTTGGATCACGCCCGAGTAGTGGACTGCCATGAAGGCTAGATTCGATGCTCCTAGGTACAAGGAACGGTCGAAGAAGGCGAAGGCGGCTAGGACGAGGGCAGGGAAGTGGTGTGGTGGCTCGATTCCCATGATGGAATATTTCTATCGTCTGGTATGTGTTTTACTGTAATATATTATTTTAATAAAAGTTGGAATAAAATGTTTAATTTCAATGACAAACAAATTATTATAACAGATAAAGAGGGGTGAGGATGCCAATATGGTGACCGTCTTCCTGGCTACCCATCGGAAGGACGGAAAGCTCATCGATGATCAGGCCACGCATAGCTATGTAAGTATAACTTTACGTGTCACTAACTTTAGTATAACTTAAGAAATATGCAATATAAATCTATAGACGTAGAACAACTAGGTTGATAGTAAATATTATGCTTATCGAGATGCGCACTTTTTTAGGAGTATTGTAGGCTAGAGCATGAGATGACTAGTGCATCTACGGAGGGAGGGGTTGGTACTTCCTCGCAGCCCCCTCCGGCTCGGACGTTGGACGAGCTCTGGATGACCATCGTTGGTGGTCTTCAGAGGGGTACATACTACTGTACGGGATCCTACGGTGCCCTCATGGTGACACAGTCATCCAGGGCCCTGTCTGCCAGTGTGCATTTCCTACAGCCCTCACAAGAGTCTATCCGAGTGGAGGAAGTCCGTCGCCAGCTTACTGAGCCGCGTGACGAGCTATTACGGAGGATTGCAGAGCATCCGATGGACGATGCGGACCTCACCGTACGATTTGATATAACAGATAAAGTTTAACCTCCAAGTTGTTCACTTTTGTCTTAAACATCAACTCTCACTCACCAATCCCGTGACTCCAAGTCACTAATTATCAACTATTGATAAATTTGTTGCCTAATCTTCATCCCTAACGTTTTTGATCCAATTGGTATCTATGTAAATTCTTCTAGACTTTTACGTTTGGATTGTTAGAGCCCTCTAATATCAAAAATTTTCCATCACTCTCATCATCCAATATTGTTAACCCATGTCATTGGAATTTTCTAATAATGAGACCATAAAAACAAGCAACTTCTAATAATATTCATAAGGTTTAGAATCACTTATTGAATCCTCCTTCCATAATTTATTCATAAAATTTCTTGTGTCATAATTGGTCCCAATTCTTGTATGATCCTCTTGCTTTGTCAAACCCTCCAACTAAATTATAACTCTTAAGTATCTCCAATCCAATTCTCAGTCATCACTACTATAAATCTATGCCAACCCTTCCACAATTTTTGTCTCAACCATTCCTTATATATATATATATATATATATATATATATATATATATATATATATATATATATATATATATATATATATATATATTGAGCACATCGAGTCATGGTGTACTGGTAACACCACCGTGCACCAGGGGTGAGGGCCGGGTTCGAGCCCTCCCTCCCACGGAGGTGGCTGGGTGGCGGTGGTCACGGCCTCCGGGCCAAGGTCGGGTGGAGTCGTCTACCGGCTTTGGTTTTATTTATATATATATATATATATATATATATATATATATATATATATATATATATATATATATATATTGAACCAGGTAATCTTATATACATGTCAAAGACGCAAAATGCCAAAGCCTTTACAAGTATTCCCAAATAAGTAAAAATAAGGAAGAAAAAGGAGTAGGGGAGCTATCCCCCACTCAGAGGCGACCAACCTCGAACAAAACAAAGAGGTCAGTAGTACAGGGGGACCCAGAATCCCTTCGGTACGTGCTTGCAGTGTCTGCTAGCCTTATGGATATGTCTATCGACCTCATGTCTCAGTTGGTTGGTGGTGAACTGGCGTCCCTTATATCTGAATTTGCTTCGATTCTTCCAAATGACCCACATGATGGCGACGACAACGATCTGGTGGCCGTGCAATACTTTACCCTAGGCGGCAAGAAGATCGTTGAAGCCCTCCCACCGTCTTGGTCCGAGGTAAAGGTTAGTAAATCTGATCCACACTTCCTTAGCCAGGTCTCCAAAATAGAGGATGTGCTCAGCAGTTTCTGCCTGTCTATTCGAGCATCAATGACACGTGGAGGCTAAGCTGAAGCCAAGGAAGATAAGGGCATCATCTGTAGGAAGTTTCCTGAGCACTATCCAAATCAAGAAGGACCACTTCTTGGGGATGCAGGACTGCCAAAATGCCCCGATGGAGTGCCGATACCATGGACCGCTCGACGCACGGTAGCCAGAGTGAATGAGCCAGTATTCGTCAGGAACCACCGCAGAGTGTCTCATTCCGTGTCGATCGCCAATCCAAAGTTGGCAATATCAATAGCCGCCTCCTCTCCAAACCAATCTGTGGCCCGCTCCCGATTCCACTCCCCCTCGCTGGTCCATAATTCTCTAATTACGGCGGAGCTAGGGACACCCGGCTTAGGGGAAAAGAGGGCATCCCCCGCCCACCTTTTAAAATATATACAAGATTCATCCGATCCCAGCTGGAGGCGAATCGATGGCTCGACAAGCTGCCTACCGTTCAGGATATGACGCTAAGAAGCAGAGGATCTGCTGTTGAACGAAGCGGTGGACGGGTGTGAGTGCTTATAATATCTGGCCTCCATGAAACGAGCCCACAAGGAGCGGTTCTCATGAAGGTTCCACCACATCTTTATCGAGCAAGCGTCGACTACGTGGGCCAACCTACAGAATCCTAGGCCTCCCTTTGCTATAGGTTTGGCCATGGTGTCCCAACTGGCCCAATGATGCTTTTTCTTGCCGTCGTAGTGGCCCCAGAGGAAGTTGGAGAAAATATTTTCAATGTTGGTGATGACCTTCTTCGGTGGAGAGCAAGCTTCCAGGGTGTATACCGGGATAGAAGAGGGCACATGTTGGATCAGAATAATCTTGCCTCCAGGCAAAAGAATTTTATTGTGCCATCCCTCAGTTCTTTTCTTGATTTTCCCACTAACCCTTCAAAGAGTCCCGCGTTAGATCTTCCCTACACTAACAAGCACCCTAAGTAGATGAATGGGGGTACTCAACAGAGAAGGAAGTAATATTGGTGAGCATGGAAGTGTGATCTCTGTCAGCTGTGTGGTGGGCATATATAACACTTTTGGAGGGGTTAACGCGTTGGCCGGATACGAGTGCTTGTCCAAGCTAGCCTAAGCTGCAGTGTCGGCGATAGAACGTTGTCTAGCCACAATGCTCAAAATCACAAATAAATGCTCATTCACAAAATTAAAGTAAATTACAATATTCAAAGATTTACATTTGATACAAGGTACAATGTCTCACAATTTATAAAGAACAACTGAATAAAACTCAACTATCTAACTAATCTTTAGGTTTTGGCCTTCGAGTCTCTATCTCCGTCCGTATGGTCCATAGCACAAAAGTAGGAAGCATGTCATCCTCAACTATATCAACGATCCAGTCAGGAAAGAAACGAGTACATTCTAACAGCAGTTCCAATAATTAACAAAATATATAAAACTTTAAATAATACTGAAATACATGATGGGTGTATAAACATGAATCATGGTATGAAACATGTGAGTAAAAGTAGGAGAGCATGGCATCGAAGACAAGGAAGTGACAGGAACTGTAATATAGCAAGACTACATCTAACTAGTGATTTGAAATACACTTTCGACATGTAAATGGCTAAGGGGTAAATTCGGTACCCCGCACGTGAATTGTGCACTGCTATCAGACACGACCAGACATTTTGGGATATTTTTGGGTATATTTACATGTCTGCTAATGTACTTTCCCGTCCGACTAGTACTCATGGATTCAACAAGTCACGAACAGGGTAAACATGCAAGTCACAAAAAATAACATGTAAAGAATCCATAACTACTATCTCATGTACAATCGTGTCAAGAATCAACCAAATATCAATGTAAAGCACTACTAAATACATGAATCATAGAGATGATTAAATATGAAAACTATCAGAAATGTACTCGCTTGGGGTTCCTAGCTGGTGAAACCAATATTTCTATTGAGAACAGAATAGTGCAATTGGCTAGACACGATATGAAAAAATTCGGATGCACAAAAAGATGAGAATTATAATTAGTCGCGATCAAGAATTAATCTAATCTAAGGATAATTTGATTTAGGAAAAAGATGATTTCTTATTTAAAACCCTTATACCTTATTAGGAGTAAAAGCCAAAATACTTATATGTATTCTCTAAACAAAAGCCCAAAACAAATATATAAACCCTTTAAAGCCAAGGTATGATGAAAATATATACATGAATATTCTGTATTTAGATATAAACCAAATATACATATACTTACCTTCAAGGTCAACATATATACCATATGCATGTATTTATATACCCTCAAATAAGGCTGTCATATCTAATTTAGAGAAACATATTAAAAGTCCATTATTAGTTTATTTAAACCAAAAGGCCCCAAGTAATCCAAAACTTATTTATATACATAAAAGCCTACTATAAAGCCCATTAAATTTATTGAAAAATAGCCCAACTTTATTACAAAAGTAAAATAACCATAAAGCCAAAATTATAAAGCCCACATCTTTTATATATAATAAAACCCATAGCCTATTTATTTATAACCTTCTTTAGAATTTAATTATGATACATGAACTATACTCTACTAGAGAAAATAATTTTAGATAACTAATTTGAAAATATATAAAAGCATTTTTAAGGCTAAACCCTAATTTGTCAAATATACTTTTGATACAAAATCCATTTATTTTTATAAATATAATAGAAATAAAATCCAATAAAAATCATCTATCCTCATCCAAGACCATAATATACTCTTATGTTAAAATTATTTACAATATATATATATATATATATATATATATATATATATATATTATGAAAATCATTAATATAAAATTTTATGAAGACTATTTATATTATTAGTTAGAACTTATGCAATTATAATCTATATAATAAGCCTAGAGACACTATTTACTCATATATACATATTGTATGAATCTACTAAAACAGTAAGCCCAAGCCCACCACAATATGTTAAATCACCTAAAATATTCATTAAACTAAAACCAAAGTAAAGTGTATTAATTTCAAACTAATTTTCAATCTGTTCAACTAAAACCAGGCCCAAGCCTGGTCCATTACTCCAAGCCCACTACAATCCTATCACAGAACCCAATTTCCTATAGTTTGAACACAAACCAATAGTCCTTTACTGCTCCTCCAAATTAACACATAAACTTGAAATTAATAACAATAAAAAGCAAAAGGGGACAGAGAGAGGTGTTATTAGAGAAAAAAGGTTTTCCTCGTGAGAGATCGAGAGAGGGAGGAAGGAAGTCTCACCGTGGGGCTGCTCCGGCATAGAGAAGTGGCAACAACGGCGAGGTACACGGTGTAGATCTGCTAGGCGTCCGACGTTCACGAGGGCTAGATCTGCACAACGCTCGACAAGGCGGTCGTTTGATCGCACAAGGCGGTCGTTCGATCGTACGGCCCAGTCACTGGAAGAGGGCTAAGCGCGGTGACTCACAGGTCGCGACGGAGGCGCCTCCGGGGATCTAGGCTCCTCTTCAGAAACGGGAAACGGGGTCGGTGGATGCGGATGCACGGGCAGATTGGGACACGACATCGGCTACGGTGAAGGACATCGCCGAGTCTGGCCGCGAGAATGGCCTGGAGCCGTCGAGAGGAGACGGGGTATTGGTTTACGGTGGTGAGACACTACATCCTGGATGGGGTTCGCTGCTGGCACCAGTACGGGTACACCGGCCCAGGGCCGAGGAGGCCGCGTGTGAAGGAAGGCACGCGGCTCGCACCATGGCGGCACCGGAGAGGGGCACGTTGGAGCTGCGCTCGCTCGAAGGCGGGAGGAATAGGGAGGAGCCACCAGGACGGTGCGAAGGTGGCCCTTGCTGGAGACGCGAGCGGGCGGTGAAGGGCGCTGCGTCGGGCTTGGCACACGGTGCTCTGGCTGGGTCGTCGGGCTATGTATTCTGTTTTGTAGATTCTGGTGTCCTGTGTCTAGGGTGTTGGACACAGTGGTTATTGTAAGAAACTGGATGAAGGAGATGATTGCCAATACGGACACTTTGGCACATTTGTGTATTGGCTGTGTTGTGGTGGTCACGGATGTGATCGTGGCCAGAGGTGGGAGTGATGGTAGTTGTGACTGGGTGATGGTTGTGGTGATGGTGGTGGAGATGTCGAGAGAACAAAAAGATGTAGAAGAGGCCTTCCGAGAGAGGGAACAAGAGAATTACATATATATAGATACTAAGTTACAGACTTAGTTAGATAAGGACACATATATTCGGTTTATCTAAACTATTATAATATTTCAGTAGTTATCACTATTTATCAAATAGATCTTTTAAGTCCAAATTAATCTAAATCATTATCTATTAATTAATTAAAATCAATACTATTTTAAATATATATTGGATAATAAGTAGTTTAAATCATATGAATATATCTTTTGTCAATCAAAGATCCATCTAATAATTTAAGAATATAACTTAAATCACATATTTTGTATTATTAAATAAATATTTAATCAAATCTAATTTGATTAGAATAATAAACTAAATTCATATGATCAAATATTTTCCTATATCTAAAATAGATTTAATAAACCTTTATCTGACAAATAATCACAATGAGAATATATACTAATACTGATATTATTCAACTATATTTTATGTACTCAAAACCTAAATTTTTGACAATAATAAATCCATAATTGAAAGTTTTTTTTGATAAAATCTGATTTAAAATACACTTTCACAATTCTTTCTATTTTTTTAAGAATGCTAATGATACCAAATTAAATAATCTATAAAAAAATTTAAATTAGTTTAGAAATCAATTATCGAATAATCAAAACTTATATATATATATATATATATATATATATATATATATATATATATATATATATATATATATATATATATTGAAAATTCTGAAGAGGGGTTATAAATCTACCCACCTTAGAAATAAATTCGTCCTCGAATTTAAGGACTACTAGGATAGACAGACTTGGTTGATCAGCAAAATGGTGGTAGTAATTTTATGATACGGGAACATTGATCAAACAATGAAAAAGGAAAAATACTTTAGTGAAACACTGATCGACGAGAGTGGAAATGAAAGGGTAAATAGGTATAGCTTGGTGTTAGGTTCTAGGTTAGGCCCGTGCTAGTTTAACACAATCAGGTCTCCTAAAAAGTCAATAATTTACTTAATAATTAATTAAATCGTCTATAGGTGTTAAGTTGCAACTTTGACTGATTTTCATAGTTAGAGCACACAAATGGCTCAGCCTTCCCTATTATGCTAAAACACTAGTCAAAGCACTCGATTATACCATCCGTGCTATGATTTCTAGTCATCTTGCACTCCAAATCTTAACTATGACTAAGGCATTCTATAAATTAATTATTTTAGAATTTTTTTTATAAGTTCCATAAATCCATATTTGTGTCAATTAAATAATAACTATATTTTCAGAATTTGGGGAAGAAGGAATTTAGGGTTAGGGATTTGGCATTAGATTTGGGAATTCCCTAATTAGGAATGGAATAGGACAATAATAAATCTAGATCAAATCCTTTTAGAATCATTTCAAATAAATACCCTAATCATAATTAATTTAATCTCTATATATCATAATAAAAATAATTTAAGAAAAAATTGTACCAACAATAATATGTAAAATTAGGTTTTCATAATAATCTCATTGTGATATTATATCTATAGATTCTAGTAGTCAAGACGATAACTAATAAATAAGATTTAAATCAAATAATTTTGAACCCATCAAATTCTAGATTAACTAAAATCAATCCATAATGATACTAAATATTCTTAATAATGTCTAAATTTAATACTTTTGTAAATACTTTAAAATAGTACTTGAAATAATACTAATGTTAAATAATATTTAAGATATTTTTTTTGTAAATTCAAATCGTAAAACAAATGATAACATTATAATAAATAATCCTAGAAATACATTGGATAAAATATACTAGTAAATATTTTTGTGATATGTATATCTTTACTTTCTCAACCGTACGACATTTCTTTTTCCACACGAAAAATCTATATAATAAGCACAGTTTTCTAACTTAAAATTATTTAAAACTAAAATAAATAAAAATTTAAAAAGGGAAAGTGGGCTAAAAAGTCTACCCACCTTAGAAAATTGCATCTTCGAAATTTCAAAGGAGAGAACTAGGCGCTAATAATCAAGTACGATCCAGAATTAGATAAGCATACCCGCAGATAGAATCGAATAAGGAATGATGCGCCTTTGACACGATCCAAAATATTCAAAATGTTTGATTCAATTTTTTTATTTAAGGATGATCAAGGAATTTGGTTTATCATGATTGATTGTTCTAGGCACGATTAAGATATGACTCAATTATATGGCGAAGGATCTAATCAGGGTCAAAATCTAAGATGTTTAAGGATAGAACTGAAATAGGATTTAGCTAAATGAGAAAGCCATCAGGCACGATTTACCACCAATTGAAATCATGTAAGCATGATCGACGATCAAAGTTAGACAAAATCTAACAGGTTTGAATTACTTTGATACGAGTAGGATGTAGTCACGATCAAGGCTAACCGTGTAGGTCATCTAAGCATGATTAGAATTTGGCACGAATATGAATATAATTAAACTAAACATGATCAAGGCTGAAATAAATCTAAACATTAGCAATAATAGAGTTTGAAAGATAGGCACGACTATACTATAGTCAAAATAGTTTAGTCACGATCAAAGTCATTTTAAGAACAGTTCAAAGTCATTTTGGCACGATCAACTAGTTAAGCAAAATTATTTAGGCACGATCATAGAATCAAGATCTAGATATGATTAGGAGTCTAGTGGAAGAAAATCAATAGGTTCTAAAGATTACTAGGAAACCAAATGACATTTTCAAAAATAGAAGGATAAGAAAGAAATAAAGAAAAAGAGTGAGAACTAAATCAATAGTCATGTGCCAAAAGGATGTAGCTTCTATAATATTTTGAAAATCATATGTATATATGATGTCACTTTACCGAAAATTTATGTCCCGCCAGTGTACATCTGGCTGCAGAAAATCCTTGGTATCACGACTCAAATAATGGTATGTATCAAATACTCTATAACTTAAACCATTATTGCATATTAACTCAAGGATCAATAGAACAATTAAGGTAGAGTTTTAATAATATTCGATAACCTATGCTTACCCAAAATTATTTTGACTAAGGGGTCATGCCTCGTCAGTGCGCTGCTGGCTACAGTGAACCCGCAGTCTCGATAATTCAAATAAGTGTCGACAATGCGCAACTGCCTTGCCATTATCGAATATTCTTTCAAACTCGGTCTATAAGAATTTTCAAGGAAGTTTCAAAGTTCAAACAACTTGATCATGATAGGAAATGTCTAGTATCCGTACTTGAAGTAAAAGTATTCATTTTGTAAATCATACGATTGGTTAGGAAGAAAGTGATCGAAGACCAAAGTGGTAAAATTTAATTTCCCGAGTGTTCGAGGAAAACTTATATACATCTTGAATTTCAAAAAAAATTGATTCGGAATAAAATATGGTAATCGAGTTAGGTCCAAACTCAATAAATGGAATTAAAAGATACATTTAGGGAAAAAAATGGTAACAACTAAGTGATAGGAGCAACGATGATAATGTTTAGAGATGATAGAAATATAATTTAAATAAATTATCGAGAAAATTGAATTCAATGAATGCCTAAGTTACCAAGTGAATAATCTACCCACTTTGGATCCTATATCAAATGTAATAGGGTACCTATGGAATCTCTTAAGTTATCTAAATTTAGTAATTCCTTACCTAAAATGCATGGATTATATAACAATCCATAATCTACCCAATGGTCAAGTTGAATAAGGGTCTCCTATTCCTAGTTATCCTCCTAAATCAATTAAATCCTAATTGTGAATAAGCAATTCCTAGCCGCAGGCTCGTAGTAGTATGACTAAAATGGTACTACCATGAGTTCGCACAATTTATGAGACCTGCATGAGCCACCACAAAAACTTGTCACGACCGCTCCCACTTTTGGGATACGAGTGTGTGTCCAAGCCAGCCTACGTCGCAGTGTCGGTGGTAGAACACTGTCTAGCCATAATACTTAAAATCACAAATAAATGCTCATTCACAAAATTAAAGTAAATTACAATATTCAAAGATTTATATTTGATACAAGGTACAATGTCTCACAATTTATAAAGAATAACTGAATAACTCAACTATCTAACTAATCTCTTGGTTTTGGCCTTCGAGTCTCTATCTCCCCCGTATGGTCCATAGCAAAAAGCAGAAAGTACGTCATCTCTCACCTATATCAACGATCCAGTCAGGAAAGGAACGAGTACATTCTAACAGTAGTTCCAATAATTAACAAAATCTATAAAACTTTAAATAATACTGAAATACATGATGGATGTATAAATATGTGAGTAAAAAGAGAGCATGGCATCCAAGACAAGGAAGTGACATGAACTAATATAGAAAGACTACATCTAACAAGTGATTGAAATACACTTTCGACATGTAAATGGCTAAGGGGTAAATCTGGCACCCGTACGTGAATTATGCGATTGCTATCACACGATGTCACGTCCCGCATCCAGATTCAACGGTGACATCATGAACACATCCCCAGGCTACGAGCCAAATTCGCGATTGTCGCCCATAAATCAGCAGAATGGAAAATTAAGGAATTGTTACATTCATGAACACAACTTCAATTATATATACATCAAGTGTTTTTCTAAGAGTACATTAACTAAAAGTCTGTACAATAAGATATTATACATACAATTGACTACAAAATGTTGGTTGTCATCCATTTAGGTTCTCCAAACCATCTATTCTTCGATATTATCTTCGTCATAAAGAGGTAACGGTTCTGCAGGAACGTCATCTTTCCTAGTGAACAAATACTAGGTCACTTAGAGATGACAAGCAAGTCCTCGGTCAAGAACGGTTAAAGAAATAAAAATGATGACCGGAAAGACATAAATAAACATATATATATATATATATATATATTATATATATATATATATATATATATATATATATATATTGTTATATATATATATTACCGAATTTTAGGAATTAGATTTACTTTTAAGAATATAAATTGAATTTCTTAATATTAGTGTTCTTTTTTTCTCTCTTGCATAGACACTTATATACATATAAGAACGATATTTCCAAAATGAAATGCAAATTATAGAACAACCCTTCCGAATATTCTCCTACCCAGCATTTTCGACAACAATCCCTATACCTGGGATCAGGATGTGACTTGGTGGCACGGTGCTTAGAATTTGGCCCTGTCTTTCCTGGGCTTAAATATACTAAGTCTCTCTTGGACTTAGAAAATCACCAATTTGATGTTGCTGTCAAAATTGGTGCAAATATCGGGTGGCACGGAATTAAATTCGGCCCTGCCTCTCATGGGCTAAATGGATGGCACAGTTATTACAAATCCGGCCCTACTCTCATAGGCTAAGTGAGCTAAGCCACACGTACTCAATTCGTATGGCCCTACGAATGAGCTAATGATCAGCTTTGGTTTTTATTATGCTGCGGAGCTGTATAGGTGATATTCGGGTTGTTCTCCCCCCCCTGCCCAATGCTTTCTATCTAATTATTACAATCACTATTTTTATTACCATTATCTCATTAATAAGAAATTTATCTATCTAAGATGCTAAGGTGCATCTTGCATATGTCCGTTTGAATGGTTCTTAGAAATCAACCAAATTGGCGTTTAGACACAAAACTACCAAATAGGATAATATACTCTATATTTTTTAGAGCGATATTATAAAGAGTTTATTATAAATTGTGCCTACGTGACACGTGTTCTGTGTCATACATATTCTATATTCTTTCTAAATTTTACGAAATCACCCAATTTCTTGAAAGGTCGAGAATTTGGCTATCTCTTGTAATTTTCAAAAATTTTGGCAGAGTCTCCTCGTATCTGTTGACTCCAAAAAATTTGCAAGAGACAAAATAATATAAGAATATAACCCGGGTTCGCGACCCCTTCATGGAGCAATTCTCAACATCGGAACCATGCAATTATATCTCGGGTTCGTCGACCCCTTCGGTGGAGCAACTCTCAACACCGGATACTCACGCAATACAATAAAGTGCAATTTTAAGGTTTTCTTACCTTGGCAAACAATTTAAGCGAGTAAGCAAGTTTCCTGGGTTATTGCAGTTTGCTAAATATTGCATAATTTCAAAAATAAAGTTTTAGTAGCACAAATGATACCAATTTAAATCTAAAATTTCAAACCAAACCTCTGCTTACTAGATATCTCATTTGAGCTTCTTGGGTATGCAAAGGAAGTTTTAAAATTGAAGACTTACTAGTGTATGGTTACTCTATCATATAGGAACTTAAAAATACTCATTTTGACTATATAATAAAAATCCAAATCTATTAAATAGGAGTATTTTTCATTATGGACATAATTAAATTATTGTGTCAAAAGTTCCAAGTATAGAATAAAGTTTGTATGTGTGATACAAGTGGT